>JARTUT010001765.1:0-554596 GCA_030674115.1 Micraspis discolor | reverse complement strand
TCATAATCCCAATTTTCAGATTTCAAATATGTCTAGTTCTCCAGAAACGTCTAATAGGTACTCGAACTGGAGACACCCTGTATTATTTTCAGTTGTAATTATTATCTTGTTCACATTTTATTATGCTATATGTCGAAATTTTTATCTGTTGTAAAAAAAGTAGCCATGGGCTAAATAAAGCTTTATTATTATTATTATTGTTATTATCAACTGAAAAAAATATGACTGCAATAAAACTAGCGCCATGTATAAATTTCGGAACTTTTCAGTTCAGGTAGTAGTAATCATAGATTTAATGCTACTAATCATCCTGAGTTATAATCCATATTTGATTTGTGAGTTATAATTACAACACGTGTGTTATTTGGTAGTTTCCTTATTTCAAAAATGACAATAATAATGTCATGTATTGGATACAAGATTTTGTAACGTCTAAAATTATGACAGGAAAAACTGAATCGAGTTGAATTGTCAATATGGCGGATTTCATCCTGTTAGGATTATTTTTGTTCATTTTCTCCTGTATATTTGATGATGTCACTCCATTTCTCCTTGGATATGATACTAGAGTATTTCTATTGACTCCTCCTATCAAGCAGGTACTACAATCAAACAATAATTATGATACGCTCGATTAGGCGTTGTTTTCTCAAAGATTAAGATAAAATACACGTTGTTATCTACCTTGAACCCTAGTGCCTTCTCCTATAGCTCTCGCACCAGTAGCTTGAACGAGTGTATTCCCCAAGGTTCTGTAATTCCACCCTTTATTTTCCAGGTCCCAAGGGATATGTCCGCCCATAGGTTACCAGACGCGGCAAAACCGAAGAAGTATGATCTCTATCTTTATCCTAACTTGGAGAAAGGCACCTTTACAGGGAGGGTCAATATAACCCTAAAACTGTTGGACACAGTGGTCATCACGATGCATAGCAAGAATTTGGCCATCAAAAGCGTCAAATGCGACCAGGCTCCTGTTAATTTTTATTCACAGAATGACTACGATCTTCTGATTATACAGAGAGAGGATGAAAAACCGTTCCATAATGGTACATCGTCCATAGAAATTGAATACGAGGGGAACATGAAAGACAAACTGGTGGGGTTGTATAAGAGTACCTATAATGGCGAAGAAGGACTGAGGTGAGTTGTATTTGATTGAACGTTTTTATTGATTTGCAATCTACACAGTGTACTGAAACTCAGTGATAACCTGGTATCGGGCAAGAGGCAAAGTTACATCAAATCAGTCAGTGAAACCATAACAGAAAATTATCAAAAAACTTCAATTTCTAACATACGAATTTCGCTTGTTCTAGTAGGACTGTGAGCTATCTGGTCTAAGCAACTATAGACCAATATCAATTCTTAGTATTTTTTCTAAAGTTTTTGAGAAAGTCATTTTCCGGAGAATGATGAATGATCATATTTGAGTAAGTTCAATATCCTCGATAAAGCTCAGCACGGTTTTAGAGTAGGCTGCTCTACTCAGACTGCCGCACTCAAGTTTGTTGAATCAGTTTACGAATGTTTGGATTCAAATTTGCACGTGTCAGGAATTTTTTTCGACCTGTCTTGTGCATTTGATACCTTATCGTTCCAGTTCATCATTGATAAATGCTCAAATTTAGGCTTCAGAGGAATTTTTTCTGATTGGCTACGAAGTTTTCTTCATCACAGAACAATGTCAGTAAAAAATAATAAATTTTATTCCAAGGAATACACAGTTAGTTTGGGTGTTTGATGTGTTTGATAGTTAACATAGAAAAAACGGCCTGCCTGTATTTTGGTTTGCGAAACTGTGAAAGAAGATCTTTTCGAATAGATTGTCTGGGTACAACTATAATTCCATCAGAATGTACTAAATTCCTTGGGATCCACATGGATCGAGGTCTTACTTGGTCAACCCATGTTGACACCCTGTGTAAAAAAATAAATAACGCTTATTACGCTATAAATAGACTGAAAACAACCTTACCGTCAAGTTCTCTTATTGATGTTTATTACAGCCTGATTTACTGTCATCTTTCATACAATGTTTTGCTGTGGGGAAATTGTAGTTCCTTCTCTAGAGTTTTTGTTGCACAGAAACGAGTCATACGGTTAATTTTTGGTATAAACTTTCGAGCATCGTGCAAACCTGTGTTCATTATCAATAAGCTTCTGTCGGTGCCCTGTACCTATATACATATTAAAATGTCTCATATATGCTAAGGAAAATGAAAATGTTTGGGATAAACTTGCTAGTTCGCACGAACATCTAACTCGTAATTCACAGGTGCTTCTGTTTCCAAAACATCGGACTCACAGTTTCGAACGTTCTCCACTGTATCAGAGCATTGCATTATATAACCATTTGCCTAATAACTTGAAATCTTTGGATAAAAGGTTATTCAAGAAAGAAATTAAGAGGTTGTTGGTTCTAAAATGTTTCTATTCGGTAAGGGAATTTCTCTCTGATCCCTTAACCACCTAGCTGCAAACGAGTAAGTGAATTTGTAATATTTCCATGACTTATCTTATACACAATTTTGTGTCCTAAAGGATCAATAAAGTTATTATTATTATTATTATTATCGCTTTGCCCAAATGTATGTAATTTTCGAATATCGAGCCGAAAATTGTCACAATCGACTGGGGTTTGACCTTAGACTATATCAGATACACAAAGCATTCCTTTGTAAAATGTCGATTTGTTTCAACACCCTCATTGAAAGTCTCTCGTGAAACCTCACCCGGGAACACCGCTTAAAATCTTTTTCCATTTACTCGGGTCACAATATCTTCAGGTTCAAAATGATCTGAACAAATGAAAATTGGTTTCTTTGGGCAAATACTTGAATATCCCAACAGCGAAGCTCAAATTCTTTTTTTTTCATCGTCATCTGGGAACCTTAATTCAAGAAAACCTCATTCTATCTTATAATAATCTCATTGAAAACTTCCCTATTAAAACTTTCTACGCTACTGAACATGTAAATAACTAAATACTTCGGTTCTGACAATCTATAGAACGATAAATTCGGATTAAAATTCCTGTCTTTACTTAAACTTTCACACTTACGAACCATTTTTAGTGCGATGAAAAGTAATAAACAATAAAAAATATGAAAAACCTAATACTGACTCTCACAAATTTTCTTCAATTTTCGATACAGAGGTGGCGATAAAAAATAATAATTCTAATAAAACCTGGTGAAACCGTTAATACTGATTGCTCCCGACAACAAATGATCGATTTGAACCATGCATTGATCGAGAAACGACCAGAATGGGCCGGAAGACACGCAAGGTAATTTTGCTCCTTGACAATTCACCTGCACACGAAGCAAAACCGGTTCAGGATACAATCAAAACACTTGGCTGGGAGCTGCTATCCCACCCGCCATAATCACCAGACTTGGCTCCTTCCGACTACCATTTGTTTTCATCGATGGGACACGGATTGGTTGAGCAGCACTTTGATTCTAGGAGGAGGTCGAAAATTGGGTGTCTGGTTGGTTTTCTTTATAAGACTAACAAGTTTATTGGCGTGGTATCCACAAATTGCCAGAAAGGTGGTCCTAATGCGTAGAAAACAATGGCCAATACTTTGAATGAAATGTTATATATTAGGGGGACCGGAAAGTAATGTCGTTTTCTTACGCTAAATACAAACACATACATTTGCTGGCCACTTTTCAATTAAAGATTGATTGACTCGCTGCAATTGTTCGCTGTAGAGGTCTGCAGTAACAGTTTGTCCAGGTTTCAGTAATTCAAAATGAACAATGCCGCGAATACTCCACCAAACACACAAAAGCGCTTTTTTGGGGTGTAAACCTGGCTTAGCAGTACTCCGAGGGATTTCATTTGGAGAGAGCCACTGCCTTTTGCGTTTTGGGTTATCATACAGGACCCATTTCTCATCTTCTGTGATCAAGCGATCAAAAAACGCTTCTGTGTTGTGTCGTTGAAGCAATAAGTTATAGCCTTATTCTGTTCGGACAGATTATGCGGAACCCAAACACCTGCTCTGCTTACTTTCCCAATCTGCTTCAAATGTTCTTGGATGGTCGACCAAGGTTTGTTGAGACTGTTTGACAATTCCTCGATCGTCTGACACGGATTTGCTTCCACTTCCGCCCTTAACACGTCGTTGTCTAACGCTGATGGTCTTCCTGATCGATACGAGTCGGAAAGATCAAAATTACCCGATTTGAACTTGGAAAACCACCTTTGGCATTTACGAATGTCCAGTGCATTTGGATAAACATCGCAAATGTTTTTGGTAGCAACTGTTGCGTTATTTCCTTGCGAAACTCAAAGAGCATGCAATGCCGGATGTGTACCTCTTCTGGTATTTGGCTGGCCATTTTACCCAAAATTACAAAAAAAAATTGTAATTCAATTGTCTATAAGTAAAGAAATCACTATAACCTCACAATGTCTTTGGTACGCCTCTGAACAAAACAATGAGCTGACAAATGACAATCAAGTATTGGCATAGGCAGAAACGACATTACTTTCCGGTCCCCCTAATACTTTCCCATTGATAAAATTAGTGATTTATTTTCCCAAAAAAACGCTCATTTCGTACCGGTATACCTGTTATTTGTATCACATAGTTCTAGAGTACGGGAAAAGACTCTTGTTTACCTGAACAGCGTGCATATAGATACAGAGCTCAACAAGAGCTCCAAAGCCATCTAACTTCACGTCAGTGCTTTCTAAATTTTTATAGATAACGTTACTTTCCTCTAAAATTTATGACACAAATCTTTAGGCATTTCTCGAATCATTTGGTAAAGTTATCAAGTTCCTGAGGTCTCTTATTTTGTTGTAACAATTTATCCCCAGATTTATGTATTGGTATTTCTTTTTTCTGAAATGTAAGATTAATAATATGTTCGAGTGTATCTATTATGTATGTATGAATCTTCTTTATAAGTTTGCGTCAAATCCGTCATCTCCCGGCGAGAAGTCGTGCTTTAAGGAAGCTATCAATTCAATGAACTCTTTTGAGTGAATTGGTGTAAGAATTGGCCTCCAAACTTCCGGATACTCAATTGATGATGTACTTATGGGATATAAAGCAAATTCATAAATATTGCCTGTTTAATTTTTATTCTTGTTGGTTTTTCTTCTTTGAATATGATTGATGTATAAATCCATTTTATCAGATGATTTTCATTTACCGTATGTTGGTCCAACTTGGATCTATCGGTGATCAGTGTCCACGAGAAAGCTTCTGATGTTTTTATTCTTACTTTTAAGGAGCTTTTGTTTCTTCGATAGAAGAATTGCATATATGAGATACCATGCTAATGCGGAAGATCATATATCGAAGAAACAAAACGCTCCTTGAAAGTGAGAATAAAAGAACATCGAAAGATTTCTCAAGTACACCGACACCAACATGATGTGAATGAAAATCATCTGATAAAATGGAACTATACATCTGTCATATTCAAAGAAGAGAAACCTACGAGAATAAAAATCATAGAGGCAGATCTTATGAATTTGCTTCTAATGATTTCACCAATTCATTTGAGAAATGCTTAAAGAGTCGTGTCACGAATTTTTCAGAATATACAAAGAAGAGAAGCCTACAAGAAGAGAAATGACAGAGGCAGCATTTATGAATATCGCTTTTAATTCCATAAGTCCACTATCAATTGTGTTGCCAGAAATTTGGACGCCAATTGTTCGAGTAAGTCTTCAAAGCACATTTAAATACATATTTGATCTAGTTTTCGGAGTTCTGTCAATTCCACATTAATTAATGAAAATTTAATTTTTTAATATTGTCAGCTTTTATGAATACTACATAAGCGTACAAATAGAAAATCGCTGTTTTAATTATAAAAAACCCGTTACATACTCATTCTTCAAAATATTTTCCATCGTTTGCCACAACTTTCTCCCATCTTTGTTATAGCTTCTGAATTCTTCGTCGAAATAATTGTTCGTCTTTTGACGCGATCCACGAATCGATCCAATTTTTGGCTTCTTCGTAAGAACGAAAGTGCTGGTCGGCGAGGTCATGCGTCATCAATCGAAATAGCTAGAAATTAGGAGGGGCGATGTCCAGAGAGTACGGCGGGTGGGGTAGGATGTTCCATTTCAATGTTTCCAGGTATGTTTTCACTACCTTGGAAGCATGTGGCCGAGCGTTCTCATACAGAAGTATTATTTTGTCGTGTCTTTCCGCGTATTGCGAGCGTTTTTCCTTCAAACGTATTAGTTGCATCCGATAGAGGGCTGCTGTAATGGTTTCGCCTGGTTGCAAGAGTTCAAAGTACACTACGCCAAGCTGGTCCCACCAAATACACAGCATCAACTTCGAACCATGAATATTTGGTTTCGCTGTCGAAGTTGATGCATGGCCAGGGTGGACCCTCGATTTTTTCCGCTACGATGCAGAAAACTCTTTCTGTTTTGACGTTGGAGGAGTTTTTCGCACGTGAAAAGGCGCTGTTTGATGTCCCTCGGCTTCATTTGCACCCAATGTCCCAGTTTCTGGATAATTCCTTAGCATTTTAAGCGATGAGGAACCACTTGCTGAGTCACGCCTAATAAATTTGCAAATTCTTGTTGCATTCTACAAGAATCTTCATCCAGCAAAGTCTCCATCTCTCTGCATCTTCGAACTTTATCACGGGTCCAGTACGTTCCTTGTTTTCCACGTCATATTCGCCATTTTTGAACATATGAAATCATTCCCGACACGATCTTTCACTTAAGTTTCACCTTAAGTTTCTACAATCATTTGACGCGGCTGAGCTGCATTTTTTTTCGTATGAAATGCAAAATGCAAAACATTCCGCAAATGACGCTTGCTCGGCTCGAATTTGGCGCGCAAACAAAACAAAGCACAGGAAAAATAGACAAGCAAGATTTTGTAGAGTTGTTGACTGATGCCTCAACTGACTATGTAACGTTTCTGTTGGTACTTATCGACCGATTTACATTGCTAGTGCAACCTTTGGTAAAACGGCGTTTTACCTGATAGATCTGATAACTGTATGCTTTGAAAACGACAGATGACGAAACGTTGCTAACAAGAATAAAATGAGATGGCGGTTATTACCCAAATAAAAGTTCTACACGAGTTCCATCATCAAAAATCTGTCAGTGCTTTTCTACAATTTTCTAAAAAAAATACAGCTTTCTAGAAGCCTTGTCCAGGGCAGTTTCCTCCGATAACGTTTTCATCTATTTATTCACACCCTGTATAACTACACTTTCACTCACATTATTACGGAAAAATCATTCGATTATGAATAAGCTTGAAATTAGTTGTTACGAAACCATCTAGCTGTTAAAGTGTAATTTCGTTGCTAGTTTCAACCTACACAACTTCAAGGACATAACTGTTTGAAAGCAACATCTATTAGATGATTGGAGGATGTTGACTTTTTATGGCCAGTTGTAGCTTTTGCACGCGACATTATTTGGTCGAAATTCGTTGAAAATCAGCAGACTGGGATATACCGATTTGAAAAGTTGAAATAACGGTGTTCAAGGCTGCGATCGTTTCGGGTTCAAGTATACTGTGTGTTTTAAGTGATTATGACCCCAAAAATAATCTGTCTTATACACAGAAAAACACTGCCGTGCGCGCTTCGTTCTAAAGTATTTTCCGGGACCCAGGAATGGCCGTTACAAACGATGTTGAAGAATCAAAAAACCTATATCTTATATTAAAAATAAGCACTCTCAGTTTTCCATGTATTATCCTTAAGTTATTTATTCGAGCGGATATTACGTTTCGGGAATCCAATTGAGGACGTATTCCACCTCCTGATGATTTTGTTCTGCTAAAACGATTAATCTTTGCTATACAGGATGGCCATTTGAAAAGGAAACAGACGAGATTACAGACGAAATAAGTTTTTTCGATAGAAATGCTTGGACAGGTCGATTTCTGTTTCGAGGGGGATAACTTAAGATCTAGGTTACGGACGCATAGCCCTTCAACCCTTGCTGCTACAACCCCCACCCCAATTTTTGAATAGGGAAGATGGAGTGAGTGATACCTCAATTCAAAGGTATTTTTATACTATACACAGTAATTGTTTTTTCATTTTATGCAATAGTTCTCGAAATATTCATGCGTTAGTTAATTTTATCACTTAAATTAATTTTTTGCGAATACCTAATTGACATTTTGTGCTTCCGAAACACCAAAATTTTCGTACTTGTATTTGAAATTGCAAAACATCTACCACTGGGAAAATGAAGTCATACCGTACGTGTTAATGCTACTAGGGTCAGATGTTCGACTAGCTGTTTTATTCACTGAAATCATTCTCCAACTGTACGGTATCACAACGATGTGAAGTATTGATCTAAGAAATACTTTTCAAAGTAAAGTAAATAAAAAAACTCACATCAATTAATTAAATATTCAAATTGTTCACCATTAGCTTCCATACAATGAAATAAGTTTTGTTCGAAACGATGGCACATTTTGCAGCATTTCTGGAGTGATTTGACGAAATTCGTTGACTATACGTCTTCTTAAATCTTCTACGGAATCGGGCTGTGTAGAGTAAATTTTACTCTTCAAGTGGTCCCAAAAGAAAGAAATCTAGTGGTGACAGATCTGGCGATCTGGCTGGCCATTCAGTGGGACCCCTTCTTCCAATCCACCGATTTAGAAATCTTTGATCCAGATATTCTCGAACTGGTAAGGCGTAGTGTGGGGGAGCTCCATCCTGCTGAAACACAATCTGATCTTCCACATAATTTCCAGCATTGTTTTCAATAATTTCCGTCAAAATTGAATCAATGTGATTTTCCAAATACATACAATGTTGATTTTTCACAAAAAAACACAGCAAGTGTCATGAAAACACCACTTCGTTTTCAAATACTTAGTTAAGAATATTTCGAGAACTAATGCATAAAATGAAAAAACAATTACTGTGCTAAAATCAGTATAAAAATAGCTTCGTATTGAGGTATCACTCACCCCATCTTCCCTATTCAAAATTTGGGGGTGAGGGTTGTAGTAGCAAGGGTTGAAGCGCTATGCGTCCGTAACCTACATCTCAAGTTGTCCCCCTCGAAACAGAAATCGACCTGTCCGAGCATTTCTATTGAAAAAATTTATTTCGTCTGTAATCTCGTCTGTTTCGTTTTCAAATGGCCACCCTGTATATTATACAAACTAAAATAGCAATGTCAACACAACAGACCAATCATGATCTGCTATTCATTCTCCAATACCTGTTGAATTGCTCACTTTATTGAATTTCCTCTAGATGAGTTACATCATGTTACATTTTATGATTTAAAAGATGTGACATTGTTGTTGATTTGTTATTTGTGATAATTGAGAATGTGAGCTACCGGGATTCGAAACCGGCACCGGTCGAATTTCGGGAATTCAATCTAACCACTAAGATACCACTAAGATACCGTGACCGATGTTAATACACGCTATGTAGCGACTTGTGCAGGATCACTACAGTAAAATATCAAAAACGTCCAATACGAGAGATTTTTTTTATTGTTCATGAATTTTCTAGTATGTCGATTTCTATGTCATTTCGGGAGCCTATTTGTTTCGATCTAATTCAAATATACTCTTGGTTACAACTTGATCCGATGGATATTCTGCAAGTTGTAGAGAAGAATGAATTTCAGATGTTCCTAACTCCTGAACCATTGGACGTATTTGGTCTAATGACGAACTTAACCGAGATATTTGGACAGTTCGCCGTTTCTGAAAATATGAAAAGTCTAGCTTATTTCTTTTGGAAAATGGAGAGTATACCGCCGGCCGGACCTTGTTTTCTTCCTCAGGACGTCAATCCCAATGGAGTGATACCATTTCGATATCAGAAAATTACAGACATTTGGCGAAATTACAGTACGCTGTTCGCGAAAAAAATCGGGTGTATTCGGAGGCCCTTATGCAATTCCAAACAAATGTTGACGACACTAATTGGACCACCCTGTATAAATATATGATTTGACCCTGAGTTTTTTTATATAACGCTTGAGTCAATATTAAATCGATTGTTCATATGATTCGATAATTCTTCGTCACACATTGCTCAATATTTGTTTATTGTCTGAGACCCTGATCAACACTCGCGATAAATCCGTCAAGTTAGTCGCCCGTGTAAATGAACCTTTAACGGAAAGATTAATTGGAGTTTATTGGTTACGCTGATGCTCTTCGTTTATTACGGCCAGCTTTTGCATAATACGATATAGTAACATAAAATCCAACGTGCAATATCCCTACCATAGAGGACGACGCTCGGCTCTGTCGAACCCGAAGACATATCGCCAATTGAACAGTTCACGTGTAGACCTCGCGGTGGTGCAGAGTGACGTGAACAACCTGCTATGTTAGTATATAGATCGCGATGATAGCATCAGAGGAAAAGCCACACAAACCTAGAAAAAGCTGCGGATGCTGCATACCTTGTCTGTGCGCCTGCTGTACCCTACAGACAATTCTATGCGCCATCCTTTTCGTTACGCTCCTCATCCTCGCCAATTTCATCGTGATGAATCAGTGGAACGTCCTTGGCCGATCGAGCCAAAAGACCTACCGTTACCCGAGACTGTTCGAGCATACCAGACCGATCCACTACGATCTTACCCTGTTGCCAGATCTGGATAGTGGTAGTTTCGACGGTGTTGCCAATATTACCATCGAGACGGGGGTGGATAATCAAGTGATCGTGTTGCATAGCAAAAACTTGACGGTGAGATCTGCCCAAGTGCTAGACGATTCAAACGATACGGTGATTGGTGTTAACAGTGTTAAGATATGGCCGGACGATGAGGTTATAGTGTTGAATTTGACCAGGAAGATTTCGCCCGGATTGTACCATCTCACGATGAACTACACCGGGACGATGAGGGGTAAATTGAGGGGGCTGTATCAGAGTCACTACGTGAACGAGGATAACGAAACCAGGTAAATCGAATGGGGTTCCCCATGGGTTGATGTGAGGACTCAAAAACTATTTAAATTCCGGTAAATATCGGGAAAGATGATGAATCTCATGTTAGAAATGAGGAATTTTCAGTTTGTTGACTGTTTCAACTCTTGGTTTATTCATTCATTGTTTTTATCCTCCTGATATAACGGCTAAGGAAAAAAATCTCAGTGAAGGAAGTTTTCCTTTAGTTTTGTTCGAATCTCAAATTTTCTTTTTCTGAAAACCAATCAAAACTAGGTATATCAACTTCATCGAAATCCATTTCGTATATATCTCTTTCACTAAGCTCTAGTTTTTTGAAATAACTTATATATTGAAGTCAAAATGACAAATATCTTAAATTAAAAAAAACCTAAATAACAATTCTCCTCCAGTT
This sequence comes from Micraspis discolor, assembly GCA_030674115.1. Classification (NCBI taxonomy): domain Eukaryota; kingdom Metazoa; phylum Arthropoda; class Insecta; order Coleoptera; family Coccinellidae; genus Micraspis; species Micraspis discolor. Next base: position 543,268 of record JARTUT010001765.1, on the reverse strand, counting down.
TCATTTCAGCCACAATCGTGTTCCATTTAAAACTGCAATACTCCAAAATATAATCACTTGAATGCATATAATAATAATAATAATAATAATAATAATAATAATAGTTTATTCTGAAATTCTACAGGATAAACATCCCTCACAGAGGCGTGAGCCTGTACGTGATAAACGTCTCAACCATAAACACATCATAACTATATGGAACAACAACAAATGAACAACACACAATAACATGGAATAAATGATTTTAACCAATTTAAACAATAGTGTCCTTATAATGCATGGATAATTCATGAAAACATCCAGAGATATCTGCTTTTGGTGGGTGAATGTAATTTCCTCCTTTGTGTCCACTGCCTGGCGGCTTCATTGTTGATTAATGAATTTATGAAAGAAGCCTCTTCCCTTTTCAAATATCCACTTCTTCACTTCCTTTTTATGCTTATAGTTCCTCATTTCTCTTAATTTTTTAGGAGTGCTTGATAGTAGACGGGGTCCTAGGTACGCAAATGCTCTTTGCCCTATTCGTTTTTCCGCTCTGGGAACTATAAGCTGATTTAACTTGTTTCTCGTCTCATAATCATGTTGTGTTTCTGATACATACAGTTTCCCTGATCTTATTAGGAGAAGCATTTCTAGGGCAAACAGCTGATGGGGATCCATAATCCTTGACATATTATACAATTCATCTGATGGAAAAAGAAGTGGTTTTCTGTAGATGATCCGCAATATCCACTTCTGGATAACCTCAATTTTCTTCATATGTGTCTCATATGCTCCTCCCCAGGCGATTATTCCATACTTCATTTGGGATTGACATAAGGCGAAGTAAATCTGCCTCAAGTTCACAGTCTTCTGAGGTATCTAAATCTAGGCAGTAAGTATCTAAGCTTTTTCGTCAAGTTCTCGATATGTTTGTCCCATTTGAGTTGTCGGTCTATTGTAACTCCCAAATATTTTACATTTTCGGCTTCAGGGATTGAAGTATCCTGATCGACTTCAATATTACCCATATCCGGAAGTCCTGAACGATAAGAAGAGAATGGCAAGTACTTGGTCTTTTCCGTATTTATGGTCAACTTATTGTATTGAAACCAATTTTTTATCTTAAGTAGATCCCTTTTATGACAACATAATCAGGAAAATTTATCTATCGGTAAACAAGGGCTTTTTTCATCATCATACCAGAATTTCCTATCCGTAAACACTTTGAAAAATCTTATACTGGGTGTGTCTTGGACCACTTCGTTATTTTAACAATAGGTTCTTGAGATCAAAAGAAACACTTTTTTCCCATACCGTTTTTCCATATTCAGCTGCGTTAAAAAGTTAAGCATTTTAAGTTATCACATTGGGCAAACACCCCTCTGTAGTCCAGTTTAGTTTAAATGAAAACTACCTCTCACAGCATCCACTATTGAATCTGAATTGTTTAAAAACATTATTTTCCTTCTAAGAAATGAGTCACTCACTCATGTTTCATCAGATGATTATATCGATTTAATTTCTTTCAACTTCTAATATCTCAAAAATGGTGAAATTTAGGAAAAAAGATGAAGAACGATTTTATCTGCAAAAAAGACTAATGATTCTGGAAGTACAAGATACGGACCTTTAGTTCAAGTGATATTTGTTTTTCATGCGAATTAACCAATCTGTACAGTTGTAGTGAACAACCCACAAGAAATGATGCCAAAATATGCATGACTGTTAACAAGAACCTTCTACAAGAGGTAATTTCAATTGATATTGTCTTTTGAATATTACTGGTGAAAATGCAATTTTTTTATGAAATTTCAACACAATGTTTCTTTTGACGTCAAGAATTTATTGTTAAAATTAACGCAGTGGTCAAAGACTCACCCTGTATATTCAATTCTAAATTACACAAAAACGATGATTCTTCGGAATCGAAACTTTTCAAACCTCTAAATGACCTTTACAAGCATTACTCCAGTTATATTCAGAACAAGCATTGACAAGATACATGATTTCACCGTAAATGAACTATTTCGATTAATTTTTCACACTGAAAATTAATTAATGACTCCGACCGATGTCGATTGAATACGTATCTGTGAAAGCATTGAGAATTAAAATTTCGGTCAGTTTTAATTATTAAATTTGAGGTGACTGGAACATGCCAGCAGATGGGAAATTTCCTGTGGTTTTATTTTCTGCGGCTGCCCCAAAGTTTCAATGAGCCAAGAGTCGACACAGACCCTTAATGTCAACGTAATAAATTAACATCAACTATAACTTCTGTGATTGCTTGCCCTTAAGTGAATGAAAATAAATATTTTAACTTCTAGTGGAAGTAAAATGCGACAATGAAATTCTTCAACACAACACAAATTTCTGTGTATAAACAAATGCTAGATATTTGTTTTAAAATTCCGAAAATATTTTTTTGAAATATTAGATATCTCATAAGAGATCTCAGCAAGAAATATTGCATTTATGAAGATTATTGCTAGATTGAATTTTGTGAAATATCATATGTTAAGAATAGACCCTCGAAAACATATAAGAGTATCTTTTTGCTCGCTTATTCTAGTTCAGTAATTTTTAAACGCTTTTATATGAAAATGCTGTATCATTCGTACATTTTTTGGCAATTGTCAAAACTTCTTTCGCGAAAACATTTTTCCACCTAAGTGAAGTACTCATCGTGGCAGACCCCTTGTGCCATTAGCAATTCTTCTCTGTAAACAGAACCGGCAGTAAGGCGTAATTCTTCTGGCTGAACTCACCAAATATCATTCAAATCGGTACCGTAGTTTTTGCGTGAAAGCGTGACAGACATTCATACAGACAGAGCTATTTTCACATTTATGATGTTGAGTAAGAAAGAACGTATTTAAACAGATGTGATCGAATTATGTTTGGGAAATCAGTAAAGAATAAACTCTCATAATCTTCCAAGAGCTATAATTATTATTTCTTCAAATTGTACTATCAGTTGTCGATATCCCATTCTAATTGCCTGTTTTCTCTTCAATCTTTTACGGTTTTTATTGCTACGAGTATAAATTACTGGATTCTGAACGATTACACAACGTCATGGATTGAAATGAAACTCTATTAATGATTATTATGTTAGTCCAATCCGATTTTATACCGTATTTTCAGTGTTTCCTTTATTCGCAGATTTAAATTATACATGATACTAGAAAGTATCAATTTCATTTATACGGTAGTTGATAATTACAGCGTTTATTTACAATGTTTCGCTCAAATATCTGTTATTCTCCAATATCGAACCGAAATCGGGCTCAAAGGATTGGGTTCGACTTTCCGATGAAGAATCTTTGTTCAAACGTTAGTATGCCCGGCAGTATACTCTAAATTTTAATTGTCTTTATACAGGGTGTCTCAAGTTCGAGTGCCTATTACACGTTTCTGGAGAACTAGACATATTTGAAAACTGAAAATTGGGATTATGATAATGTTCGAAGTTCTCTACAGAGCTAAAATATTTTCGAAGCCTAAAAACTTCCGGTTATACAGGGAGTGAAAGTAAATTCGACGAAAAATTGTTTTTCAAGTTTTCCATTCTTGTTAGGATCGAGTATTCAATAGTGAATACATTTCTGTTAAAACCATTGTATTAAATCGAATAGTTTTCAAAATATCTAAAAAAAACTGGAAAAAAAGTCAAATATGCTCAATCAGTAATATGTTCATTATTCTTATTTTAAATATCTTGAGCGTAAACCGTTTTCACAACATTGAAGAGGAAGGATGTAAAAGGTCATGCATCTTTTGGATTTCGAAAATATCATCACAGGGTGTTTCAAATTTTGTGTTGAAAATTGTGATCTTAAATTGGCCATAGCTTCTTTTTTTCAAATTAGAACCCTATTTTTTAATAATTGTGTTGGATTCTGCGGTCAAAAATAATGATAGTTTTCTCACATGATTATGCTCCTAATTTCAATAATTTCTGAATTATTTGAGATTTTCTGGATTTATGTAGTACGTAGAGTCAAATTCTTCGAATCTGATTCATAAGGATATTCTGTGCGCATAGAAGATAAATCATCCCATTTATAATTCACAAGTGTCAGGCAGGTCTTATTGTTAGTCGTTATGAAATTTTTTGATTTCACAAAATGAATCGTTGCTATTCTAATAATGAGATTTTGGATTTATTTCTTATATTGTATTTTTTCAATTGTATACGCAATACACATTCAAATGCACTTAATGATATTGTCTATTTCAAATCCATGGTGGATGACACAAAATGTTGAGTATCCAATGAGAAGTATCCTCATTTTTTTTACAATTTCTGAAAAGATGTTTCAAACTTTCCAAATTTTGGAATGTAAGAGCCCCTAAAGAATACAAAAAGGGCAGTTGATGAAATTAGTATTTCGACTTATTTCGAAGCGAATGAGAATTCATCTCTTCAATAGGAAACACATTAAATAGATTCGCTACTTCAGTACACCGAATCATGATTATAAATAAATTATGATAATAAAAATAAAAAAATACGTTTCAAAACTCAAATTAACAAAATAAATGATCAGGTAAGAGTTTCAATATGGAAAACATTTTGTTCCACACACTTTCGAATACGTCTTGAAACACCTCGGTTAGTCGCTCGCTCAATTTCCTCCCCCTTTAGTGAGTGGAAAGCATCCTCCACACGCCGTTTCAAATTTTCTTTGCTTTCAATAGGAGATTCATAGACTATGCTTTTATTCTACCCCATAAATAAAAATCTAAGGGAGTAAGATCGGGAGATCGTGGGGGCCAAAACAGTGAAGAACGGCGTCCGATCCACCGATTACCAAACATTGCATTCACTTCTTCAGACACTTCGTGCGAACTATATGCCGGAGCCCCATCCAATTGATAATATGAGGTAGTCGACATACTCAACGACAGTTCATCCAAAAACTCAGAAACAAAATTTCTCAGGATTTCCAAAAATTTTTCGGTATTTAAGTTTTCTTCAAAAATGTAGTACTACACTTTGTTGTTCATCAAAAGAGCAAACACATTAAAACTAAATTTGTTCTGGGGCTTTCTCTGTCTTTTTCTATGAGGATTTTCACTTCTCCAAATGTGGCAATTCTTTCTATTAAATAGTCCTTCATTATTGAATTTTACTTCGTCTGTCCAAATGATCTTTTTCAAAAATTTTTTAATCATTTACAAGTTTTTCTAATATTCCTCTACAAAAATTTAACCTTTTCATGTAGTCACCTGGTTCTAATGCATGAACTTTCTCATATTTGTAGTCATGCATGTTGTGTTTTTTCAAAATTGGGTGTACTGAATTTCTGTCTAAAACGATTTCATGAGCTGCACTTCGAATAAATGCATTTCCATTGGCTTCGAAATAAGTCAAAACACTAATTTCATTTTCCTCATCATCAACTACCCTTTTTTTGTATTCTTTAGGGGCTATTTCACATCCAAAACTTTGAAAATTTGAAACATATTTTCTAAAGATCTTCTCCGTCATGGAAGGTGAATAGGGATAATTCTCGTTGAAGGCCTGGCAGGTTCTACTAATAATTCTGTCACATTCACCATGTATATAAAATAGATCCAGAATTTCGTAATTAGAATAACGGTTCATTTTGTTAATTCAAGAAATGAAGATAACGAATAACATTAACACCTGACACTTGTGAATTATTAACAGATAATTTATTTTCTATGGGTACAGAATGATCCCACGGTTTCGAAAGAATATTCAATGAATTTTTCTAAATGCAATCAATTTGACTCTACGTACACCTTAAATCCAGAAAATCACAAATAACTCAGAAATTATTGAATTCAGGAGCATAATCATATGAGAAAATTATTATTTTTGACCGCAGAATCCAACACAATTATAAAAAAATAGGGTTCTAATTTGAAAAACAGAAGTGATGGCCAATTTAATATCACAATTTTCAACACAAAATTTGAAACACCGTGTGATGATATTTTTTAAATCCAAAAGGTGCATGACCTTTTCACATCCTTCCTCTTCGATGTTGTAAAAACGGTTTACGCTCAGGATATTCAAAATAAGAATAATGAACATATTACTGACTGAACATATTCGACATTTTTCCAGTTTTTTTTAGATAATTTGAAAACTATTCGATTTTATACAATGGTTTTAATAGAAATATATTCACTATTGAATACTCGATCATACCAGGAATGGAAAACTTGAAAAAAAATTTTTTCGTCAAATTTATTTTCACTCCCTGTATAACCGGAAGTTTCTGGACTTCGAAAATATTTTAGCTCTGTAGAGAACTTCGAACAATATCATAATTCCAATTTTCAGATTTCAAATATGTCTAGTTCTCCAGAAACGTCTAATAGGCTCTCGAACTTGAGACACCCTGTATATCGACAAAGTTTATCATTGGGCCAAATCCGTCAAATAATTCATAAGTTATGAACATCTAGAATTTGGTTTCCCAAATGACTTAAAAAATATTCACCGGATCAATTCGTAACTTAAAAATCATTTCAGTAATTATTACTTACTGGTACAATTGAAGAGTGGGTTGATTATTGATGAGTGTATCCTTATCCGCACTCTATTGTTTCTGAAACAATTATTCTTCAAGTACAGACCTATTCATGTAATAACCGGAAATACCTATAAAAAGACTTCAAGATTCAAAGCAATTACCTGTTAAGAGTCATTATTTCATTAGAAAAAACGTTTCCTGAAAACTAATTAACTATCAGTTTCACATGCGAGCAGCGAACTATACAGGGGGGCCAAATTCATCAATTTCGAACGGAAAGCTCTTCTGTGCTCCAGAGAGACAAAAATCGATTTCTCATTTTGAGGGGAATTTTTATCTTTGTGATTGAATGATTAGTTTTCTTCCATTAAGTTTAAAATAAACCTTAACATTCAAATGCATCCCATTCTTCGCACCCCCTCTACAGAGAGGTCCAAATTGGACGCTTTTGATAGGAAACGCCAATTTCTGAAAGAGTTAATCTAGCCCACATGCTGCGAGATCAATTTTCGTGTAATAATGAATGCCGAAATCCTTGCATTCATATTTTGACTTGTTCGAAAAATACAAGGAGTTTTTCGATTTCTGACTCAACCCTGTAACTTGTTAATTTTCGAATATTTCTTGTTTCTATGAAAACATTCTTCAGGCACCTTATATATTTCTACATATTCGTGTCTGAAATAAAATTCTCTTTACAAATATTTTCAGGTTGCGTCTTTGACCACTGATTTAATTTTAACTGCTGATTTTTAAGCGAAAAAAACATTTTTCCAATTCTCTCCCTTTGTGAAGGTATGAGCGATTTAAGGTTTAAGTTGAGCCTAACCACCATAAGATTCCTTTCTAGATCACACAAAAAATTTAGTTTTTGCATTAAGACATTTCATAAAATTGTAGAGACATAGCTGTTGATCCACTCTGTTGCTCTTTAAGGCTCCGAAGTGTAATGTTTATAATAAAAACATATTTTTATTGCTCTTCGGAAAATGTTATAAAACTTTCCATCTAAATCATTATTTCAGCTGAAAGTCATACTGAATTCCATGGTACGAGGTCTGTAAATTAAGTAATGAGACTGATTCATTTTAAAATTTTTAATACAAAAATAATTACAATTCAATATTGTCACCTTTAAAATAACTTCCTTCTGAGGCCACACAGCGCTGGGGACGATTCTTCCACTCCTTATAGCAGTGCTGGAACTTCGATACTGAAATAACTTTCAGCTGGTCGGTTACAGCCGTTTGAATTTTTTCGACTGTCCCAAAATGATTTCCCTTGAGATAATTTTTCAACTTTGGGAAAAGAAAATAGTCACAAGGACTCCAGTCGGGCGAATAAAGAGGCTGAGGAGCCACGGGAATGTTTTTATTGGCCAAAAACTCGTTTATTGAAATTGCCATTTTTGCGCAGATGTTTCTCATCTTCAATTCATAGGTCAAAATTCGATGCACGGTGGTGTGAGTCAAATTTAACTCTTCCCCTATCATTCTGACTGTCAACCGACGATCTGAACGCAAAAGATCCCGGATTCTGTCGACATTTCTTCGGTCTTGAAGATGAAGGCCTTCCGCTTCGTGGTTCATGTTCAATCGACTTTCATCCTTATGAAAATGCCTTGAACCACCTAGTAACCTGTTGAGCTTGTGACAAAACATTATCATCGTGGGCCTGCTCAAGTTTGAGAAGAGTTTCCGTTGTACTGTGCCCAAGTCTGGACAAAACCTGATAGCACACCGTTGCTCGAAATTGATTTCATTCATTTTCAGAACACAATAAAAAAACTGTTTCACAAAACAATCGCTACGCACAACTAAATAACTCAAGCGAGGTCAAACTCGTACTGAAGCTGAATCACATGTTCCTCTACCGTCCCACTAAACCCTGCGCTTTCAGTATTGCCAGATCAAACGCAACGTTGACAGTCTCATTACTCAATTTACAGATCTCGTAAGTGATTTTCTAGCAGAGTATTGGTGATAATATTAAAATTCCTGGATTTTATTTTCGATTCAATTGAACATTTCACAATAAAATACCATTATCTTATATTAATTTTCCCAGTTCTGTGTGTCTTTCCAATTCTTCATATCATAAAATCAACACTATTGCCATGTTTTCTTATTTTCCATAACGATGTCCCTCGGCTTCAACTCGTACGCTACCCCATATCCCTGTTTCTAGATCATTCCTAAGCATTTTAAGCGATGAGAAACCGCTTGCTGAGTCAGGCCTAATAAATTTGCAAGTTCCTGTTGCGTTCTACAAGAATCTTCATCCAACAAAGTCTCCAAATCTTCATCCTCGAACTTTTTCACGGGTCCAGGACGTTCCTTGTCTTCCACGTCATATTTGCCATTTTTGAACTTATGAAATCATTCCTGACACGTTCTTCCATTAATTCAACATTCACCATAAGTTTCTACAATCATTTGACCCCCCTGAGCTGCATTTTTCTTTCGAATGAAATGCAAAAAGCAACACTTCCCGCAAATGACACTTGCTCGATTCTAACTTCGCCATTTTCGCCCAGAAACAAAACAAAACACATTAAAAATAGACAGGCAAGATTTTGTAGAGTTGTTGACTGATGCCTTAGCAGACTATGTAACGTTTCTGTTGCTACTTATCGACCGATTTGGAATGCTAGTGCAACCTATGGTAAAACGGCGGTTTTTTTTATTGGTAGGACTGATAATAAATATGAAAACAAATAGGCATTTTACTGTAGTATCTATCTTCCAAATTTCATTTTGATATCTATAAAAATTCCAGAGATATTTACTTGGTTCAACACATTTGCCTATCGCTGTGTAAATATTCGAATGGAGAATTTTATTTCAAACATGAATATGTAAGAAAGTAAAGGGTGGTTTATAAGAAAACAATTTTATGTTATAGTTTCAAAACCACTTTTTTTTAAAACTAGAAACATCATTGGATTCCGTTCAAAAAAGTGCCTGGAATATCTTTTTATAGAAGCAAGAGTTATTGAAAAATAAACAAGTTGCGAGCTTGAGTCAGAAATGCACAAATTTGAAGAACTCCTTGTACCTTTCGAACATGTCAAGATATAAATGTGCGGTTTTCGGCATTCATTTTCACACGAGAATCAACCTCGTAGCATTTTGACTACTTTTCCTCTAACTCCTCCAGAAACTGGTGATTCCCATCAAATAAGTAAAATTTGGACCACTCTGTACATAAGCAATCGCATTACTTGCGTCAATTACCTCCAAATTAAAAAATTATATACAATTCCAACCTTGAAATCAATAAATCAGAAGCAAAATACGAAAGCAGTGTGAAAATTTTTGCCATGATAATGGTACAAGGTCGATCATTTCAAATTCAAATATTGCAGTTTTTATGTTATAGTCATTAGAGATCATTTGTTAACGAACATTATTCGTGTCATGCGACTGACCGTTCTACCAATATTAATTTCAAATATTAATCAACCTTCTTTTTTTCCAACATTTATTGCTGAAAACACAATCTGCACGTAAAGGTATGAATTAATTATGCTAGCTTTAATAAACAGGGAGGCAAAATTAGAAAAAAGGTGAAGAAGTCTAGTGACACTTCGATTGATTATTTCAGAGCTGGAGGTCTTCAGGCCACGTCTTTTCAGGAGTGGAGGAGTATTGTATGACTTCTAATATGTATGGTATTTGGAGGTCCTCATGAACTTCTGGTTCGTGACATACGAGGGTTGTCTTTTATATTTCGGGATTAGATAACAAAAAACAAATATTAATAATCGAAAATCTTTTTATTGTTTTTCAAAATATTCCCCATTAAGATATATACGTTTTTTCATGCGTTTGAACCAATCGTCCAAGCACTGGTTTAGTGTTGTGATTTAATGTCATCCTCCAGGTTTTATACCAATTGTTCTGTTTGCCAAGGTTCTCTTGGACTTTACTAGAGGAGATATCCGGATCGTCATCGGAAGCTGATATTGCGACGTTATCCGCAAATACAGGTATGGCCCCAGTGAACTACACCGGATTTGATACAATAATTATCTATTTCTGTTTGATTGGTGTGATTTCAGGATCAGGTAGTACTTGTTGAAGTTTTTTTTTTATATCTTATATGACAACCCCGTATACTATGTTTTGTCAAATCCCAGGAGATACCCAGGAAGATACCGTTACAGAACTGATTTTGCAATTTCATTGACTATTCTGTGAGACTGGTGGAGTTCTCTGAAATCAAAATTACACAATAACGATCATTCTTCGAAATCGAATCTTCCGAAACCTCTAAATGAGCATCAAATTGAACATTTTCAAAAAACGAATTGACAACATATATTTCGCCGTGAATGAACCATATCAATTAATTTTCCACCACCTAAGACTGAATTAATAGGTCTGACCAATCTCAATCGAACACGTATCTGTGAAAGCATCGAGCCCTTAAATTTTGACGGCTCTTTGACATTTATTCTAGGATAATTAGGAGATTTCCAATAAATTTGGGAGGAACGGGGGGTTCTGGGAGAAGGAAAATTTCCTGAGGTTGAGTTTTCGACGGCCTCCCCGAGGTTTTAACTACCCTTGAGTGTACATGAAGCGTTAATGTCAGCGTAATTAATTAATGAGATTGATTGCTTTAAGTACGAGTATATGAAAAAATAATTATATCATCTGGTGAAAGAAAGCTACGACAATGAAATTCGAGAATATTAATATATATATATATAAATCAAATGTCGATGGATATATTCAATGGCTTTCGATTTCGAGGCTGAGGGAGATAGTCGGTGATTATCGTACTATAGTCTTTCGAATTAATATCCGCTATTCATTTTTGTATGTTTCCACTTGATAATCTTACTCGGACAGAAAAAAAAAACCAGCAAATATATATACAGAGTGAGTCTTCGACCACTGCGTTAATTTCAACCATTGATTCTTGAAGTCAAAAGAAACATTTTCTTCTTACAACATTTTTCCCAATTTGGCCCCGTTCAAAAGATATAGGGTGTTGAAATTTCATACAAAAATTGCATTTTCACCTGTAATATTCAAACGACAATATCGATTGAAATGATCTCTTGTGGAAAGTTTTTGATAACAGTCATGCATATCTTGGCATCAGTAGATTTATTATATTTCTTGTGGGTTTCCACTTCTACTGTACAGATTTGTTAAATTGCATGAAACTTGAACTAAAGGTCCGTATCTTGTACCTACTTCCTAAAATAATTATTCTTTTTTGCAGATAAAATCATCTTCATATTTTTTCCTGAATTGCACCATTTCTGAGATATTTGAAGTTAAAAGGAATTAAATCGATATAATCATCTGATGAAACATGAGTGAGTGAATCATTTCTTAGAGAAAAGAATAATGCTTTTAAACAATTCAGATTTAATAGTGGATGCTATAAATGGTAATTTGAATTCAAACTAAACTGGACTACAGAGGGGTATTTGCCCAATGTGAAAACTTAAAATCCTTGTAACTTTTTAACGTAGCTGAATATGGAAAAACGGTATGCGGAAAAAAGTTTCTTTTAATCTCAAGAACCTTTGGTTAAAATTAACGCAGTGGTCAAAGACTCACCCTGTATATGTATCAAATTATTTAATAGTTTCCTTAAGCTATATTTGCCATAGTAAATTACGGAAAATTCAGGAAAGAACTCCACTATTTGATGGTCAATATAGAACCTTATTCGGTATTCTAGTTTTTGAAGCGCACCAAAAGAAAAACGTATTTATTCATCAATATAATCTCCTTTTAGAGTGATATGATCATTCCCTCCAAATCTGTTGCAGTTTCGGAAATCAGTCAGATCTGAGGAATACAATAGTCTTGGTGAAAGAGCATCTTTTTCTTTTCTGAGCTATTTCTGTATGAAAACTGTGAGTGATTATTTTCAATTTGGAATTTGTAGATTCCTTCACATTCATTGTGGCTGTTATTTAAGGATCATAATGCTCCAGAGTCCGGGTAACGACTTCAGAACAAGCGAACAAACGCTTATTCTTACGTCAATACCTTATGTCAATGCTTTTTCACTCAATACCTTATGTCAATGCTTTTTCACTTTTTGTGAATACAGAATCGGTTGAATTTCAAAAACAGACTAAATATGATTTAATACGCCCAGAAGAGCGCATCAGATCATCTAACAAAGTCCCTACATCCCTCATCCCAACACCCTGTATCTCGACGGAAAATTACTGGTTCTCATATTGAAATGAATAGGTATGTGACTGAAATGGTCACTGGTCAGGCATATTGTTTGAATTCAAATTAGAATTGCAATTGTCGAATGGCTAAAGAAGGTCAATTGTTATTTATTAACATTCTGGATGTTTTCATCATGAAAAATGGTAAATAGACCTTGGTGGCGTGTTCAACATGACTAGAATATAAATTTACGATACTAAGAAGTAGACGTAATGAACCTTTGAATCGTTGTTGGCATCTTACTTTCACCTCAATATTTTTTCCTGTGGAATTGAATGGTTCAACAGTTATGAGCATCTGAAATTTGATTTCCTCGATGAATTCTAGAATACCCATTCCATCAACTTGTAGCTTGGATGATGTTTGAATGAGTTTCAAACGAATAGGTTTGTTAAATTTCATGAAAATCGCTTAGAAAATTTGTTTTCGTACAGAATTTATTGGGATTTACAATGAACTTTCAAAAGTATTAAGTGAATGTGTTGTATGTACAGACTCAGAGAAAGTATTTCATATGTATGGGTTTTCAGTTATGATTAGCCAGTAAGGTGGTTTGCCAAGTCCTTGTCAACCTTCGTGACTTGATCAGTTGGTCGATCAATTTGTTGCTATGTCGTTGTAGTTTTTGATGATATTTTGTCGACTGATTCTCTATATCAGTGCTGACATATGGGTGAAGACATACCAAGGGGCATTAACCAATATACGTAGTATTTTTTATTGATGTCTTTGGATAATTTGAATATTTGATGGCTTAGCGCAGCCCAGGAATCGGATACCGTACGTCCATATTGGTTTGATGATTGCCTTGTGACTTATTTATTTTGAAAGTTCAATTTGGACTTCCTGCCTATGAGTCAACAATGTTTTGGTACTTCAGATTCAATTCATTCTTCTTAGCATTGATGTGTTGTCTCCAGTTGATGCTCTAAATGTACACCGCTACACTTTTCTTTGGTATTGATTGGTATTTGTTGTTCAAATATTTGGACAGGGGGACATGTAGTTTTTGTTGTAGGAAATATTACTTGAACTGTAACTAAACGTCAAGCTGTTACTGTGCGACATGCTAGGTAATACCAGTTCTAGCAAAAATTCAAAAAACTTCTATGGCACTTGGTTAAGTGGTAATAGGCATATTTTTGTAGTCACAAAATTTGCAATTTTGCAGTGATTTTTTTACATAATCCTAAATAACCATGCAATGTTTACAGTCACAAATCCATTGTACGGTACAATTATTTTATTTTTTTTTTAATTTTTACTAGAACTGGAAGTTGAGTTACGGGACACCACGTATAATAATAATTTATTAATCCTTTAAGACATTATGAAATATACCTGAGACAAGTCAAAATACAAAAAAATTAAACCTAGTGAAATAAAAATGTAGTCTAACTAGAAAACATCGGCCAAATATTCCTTTACACTATAGTTACATTTCATGATCAATATACTCTTAACCAAATTGTTTTAACTCCTTTTTTTCCAATAATTTCCAAATTGCTGGTAGATAATTATACAAGATAAGTACCTGGTAACTGGGAGATGTTTCGAATTTAGCAGTTATATGAGAAGGAATACACAGTGTGTTCGAATTTCTGGTCGAATAACCATGAAAATCAGACAATTTAATCATTACATATTCATTCTGCTCCACAGAAAGTAAATATTTATGAATAAATAAACAAATCAGGGTGAAAATTTCTAAAAATAGGCCTACATGAATCATTTCAAATTGATAATCAGACAAATAATTCTTTTTTGGGTAACAAATACCCTATTGGACTCTACAGAATTACCCCACAGTAATACATTATAACATAAAGTACTTACTGTACACCAGACTATAGTAAATACTCATCAATGAACGGAAAGGAAGCGAATCCTTTACCCTGCTAATTGCAGAATATGAGCTATCCAACCTCTTACAGACCGCATCAACCTGCTGAACCCATCTAAGTGAATTCCAAAAAATTTAACGGACTCACAAGAATTTATCTGTTTTCCAAAACATTCAACAGTTAGTAGACCCTGTTGGGTTTTTTATACGAAAGTATAAACATTCCGTTTTGTCTAAATTGAGTATTAGTGCATTAACGCGATACCAACTCTCATACCTACAAATAAGCCCATTGCCAGCTCAATACCATGAGCCTTTCAGGACTCTGCCTTGAGACAGGGATTGATGTGTCATCATTATATATAGATATAATCAAATTCATTAGTAAATGAAAAATAATATGCTCCGGTAAATCATTTATTTATAAAGAGAAGAAACAATGTGTATTCGTGTTTAGAGGTTCCTTTTCGGTCAAAATTTCAGAGACTTAATTAGACGAAATGCCGACGTTTCGATTTTATTTTAAAATCATCTTCAGGGCTATTGCCAGTTGGTCTCTATTGTCAATTCGAAAATTAAAAACAACGAGGATGAAATAATAAAAGACATCATATACGTCTTTTATTATTTAATCCTCGTTGTTTTTAATTTTCCAAGCCCTGAAGATGATTTTAAAATAAAATCGAAACGTCGGCATTTCGTCTAATTGACTCTCTGAAATTTTGACCGAAAAGAAACCTTTTTTTATTATGCTGGGTTTCACGAAATTTTCTGGTGAGTTTGTTCAGTATTGTCTTGTCAAGTGATCTTCGCCATCACTACAAGTTTTAAAAAAAATTTTTTTATCAAATTCAAACTGATTCCCCTGAAATATTCATTGCAGATTCACATTGGTAAGTATATTGAAGTTGTAGATATCTAGGACATACATTTCAGTATTGTATGATCTCATTTCAAGAAGCCTGGATTACGATTGTCATTTATTTCGGAGACTGATACCTATAAGAGATCTATGTTCGAAATATTGAGACTCCTTTAACGAATTTGTCAAATAGAATGCTTCTAGTACCAA
Source organism: Micraspis discolor (assembly GCA_030674115.1). Lineage (NCBI taxonomy): Eukaryota > Metazoa > Arthropoda > Insecta > Coleoptera > Coccinellidae > Micraspis > Micraspis discolor. The sequence goes on along the minus strand of JARTUT010001765.1, from coordinate 527,641 downwards.
TTTGAGTTTCGAAGAGAACGTAATTTGAGTTTTGTTGTTATTACCGCGTGTGATATTGGAAATGAAAAATGTGAAATTATAATAATATAGTCAAAATTTTTGTGTATCGAAGGAAAAATTCGTAATAGCGAAAATTCGTGCTAAATATATACGTATCTCAAAGATACCGAGCACGGACCTGACTGGCGTGCGCCGACAAAGGGACTGAAAAAGCAATAAATTGTTACATAAAAATGATATGATGATAAAGGCCACTAGTTATTCATCGGGTATTTTTATTGTGAACAGCAAACTATCTCATATACAGGGTGAAACTTTGACCACAGAGTTAATTTCAACCATAGGTCCTTGAGATAAAAAAAAACATTTTTTCCATGCGAAATTCGAAAACGAGCGACAAAAGAGCGCATGAGTGTTGGAATTGCCTTCTGCAACTAGTATTAGACGATATTTTCTCTATTTCAGTCAAGAATTGTGAGAAATTTATTGGAATTCAATGAAAAATTCAGATTATACCTCCCAGAGCCTTTTGTATTTTATTTTCGCAGTTTGTGTGATGGATACGAAAATTGACAGAATATAGAATTTGAATAGTACGTCCAAATCTCTACATGGTTCAATATTGACAATTGACATGCAATGGACGCTCGTTGACATTCGAAAGGATAGGATGTCAGTGTTGTCAACCACAAAACGAAAAATATAACTAAAAACAATGCTATTATGAGTTCATTACAGCACTGTTCTTAGTACTGTAATGAACTCATTACGACAGTGAAATAGAGAAAGTTCATTTCTTTCCAAAAAATTGGTTATAAATGAAATACATCAAGAACTTTCATTAAATATCTTCTCCCAACAAAGTGCTCGGAGCTCTATGTGCCTCATAATATTTCAACTACATTTAGCGACGTTGCCAGATTCACCATTCTTTACTTAAGCCTATTGAGACTACAGTGCATGCATACATAAGACGGTGCAAGTGGGCATTGAAAGATTACTTTCTCCGAACATCAACATGTAAAAATTTGGCTTAGAACTGTCGAAAATGACTCTGTATTTTTATGAGACACCCTGTATATTGCCAAATATACGTAGTACCTAACACAATATGGTTTGTTTTATATGCCTGATAAAACAATTAATTGATAACCTAAATTACATTCATTGTAATGATAGGATATCACAAACAGAACTGGTCAAAGGTAAACAAAGAATATTGTTTATTATGTAAGAACAATTATTGACGTAACTATTTAAATATTAGCATGAAGTGAGAAGAAGTTGTTTCAATACAATGAATACATCGTCAACCTTATAAAGACTTCCTTACAAAGTTCTTTCCCATGCCTGACAAAAACAATGGAAGTTTCCTGATTCGTGAAAAAAATCATATTTATTTTCATCATCGAGGAAACACAAGTTGCCCACGAAAATTGTTTCTTTTGAATTATTTCCGTATGAATAATGTAGCTTTCTACGAAAGCATGAACAAAGCGTGAAGAATATTTTTCAGAGTTCGAAAAATTATATATTTTTTGGATGGCATGAAAAAATTTGAATATCGCAGGACTAAGTCTATAGAGCTAAAAGGATACTATATCGGGAAATAAAATAAACGCGGGTAGTTTGAATAGTTTTTTCATTTCTTAAATTCGATATCTTTTTTTCAGAACAATAGCAACGTCGAAGTTCGAACCAACATACGCAAGAGAGGCCTTCCCATGCTTCGATGAACCGAATATGAAGGCCACATTCACAGTCCATCTTTGGAAACCCAGTGATTCAAACTATATAGCTCTGAGTAATAATCCACAGGTAAAACTATATCAAAAATCCATCACAAACAGTTTTTGAAGCTCTCTTTCAATGAACATCTTTGAAGCAAATGAATATTTTTGAATTCTTCTATTTTCAGGAGAGTGAAGAAGACTACAATGGTGGAAAACTTGTCCACTTCAAGCAAACCGTAAAGATGTCTACATATCTCGTTTGTTTCATAGTTTGTGATTTCAAATATACGGAAACTTTCTTTGAGAACAACGGTACGAATATACCTTTCAGGGTGTACGCCACTCCTCAACAACTGGAGAAGACCACATACGGTGGCCAGGTTGGGAAGAAGTCCATCGAATTCTACATCAAATATTTCGACATTGCCTACCCTCTTCCCAAGCTAGGTAAGAACATCCATTGAAAAAGCAACATTTTTATACTATAATGGTAAAAGCACCTTCTGTAGCTTCAAATGATTCAAAGTAGAATTACTTTTTGGGTCATATCCACCATGTCATGTTGTTATACTAACCAACGTTTCGATAAACATCTTCTACCGTTTTTAAGGCTAATAAGCTTTAAAAAATATTTCAATTTTCATTTGATCAACAAGAATTTGGAAAGGCCATGGATTCACCGCTGTCTCCTCTTTTGACTGATTAATGAATTAAGAATTTGAACCAAACAGCTAGAACACCATTTTTTTATTGCAGAAATAGATTCCTTAGAAAATTTCAAGTTATTTTGATGTAACATTTTTCAGTTTTGGTTGGAAAATTCTCTCTGAGCGGGAAAATTCGAAAAAAATCGAAAATAGAGCTCCGCTGAAACAAGAATAACTTCGAGGTTTTTGGATGGAAAATTTTCATTTTTGGGATTTTTCAAGATGTAAGATTTTATGTATCCACTTTAAAAATCGAAATCGCGATTCATGATACAGGGGGTGAAAAAATCGCTTTCAAAGTTAGGGATGACAAAATCGTGAAAAATCAATTTTTTCAAATTAGAACCCCATTTTGTTATGGCAGATATTGAATCTACGTTAAAAAATAATGTCAGTGTATGCATCACACCCTTGCCCTAAAGTGGATATTTTCTGAGTTATTCACAAAAAACTGTTTTTCGTCTTGAATTTTCAGCTATTTCTTTTCCCTTCACGCCAAAAAGATGAAATTTTCAGGAACTGTTATTTGAACCATGCTGTAGATTTTTCACCCCTTCTTGAAACCGACTTCAAGTTACTATTAGGAGAACCATGGCAAACTCTCGCAGTTATAACTAGAGAAGATGCTCAAAGTTTTGACAGTTAATTTATAGACATTTATGTATACGTCTCAAGAATGCTTCGTGCGTTGCTCTTCTTATTTCATCGGGGGGAAGAGATCTGCAAAAGTGTTTGAAAACCAAATTGAGTTTCAAAACTATGAATCTAAAAATCTAAACAAACCTGAACGCATTTCTGACTCGTTCTATGCAGTCCTCTTTATCAATCAGGGGAGTTGAGTAGACAATATTTTTTATCCCACCCTAAACATAATAGTCTAAAGGAGTTGAATCGGGAGAAATTGGTAGATAAAGATGTGGACCATTGTTCGCCAACCATCGATCTTCAAATAGCCTGTATAGGATATTTGACACATTGAATGAATTGTGTGGAGGCACGCCATCTTGTTGATACCATAAGTCATTATGGTTCTGTACTAGCGGCTTCATTATCTATATATCTACATATCTATCTCCTAAGGGAGAACATTCTTTAAATAATGCAAACATGTGTAGTGTTCTATCTTACCAGTTAAAGTCCCATCATAAATGTGAACATCGAGAATTGCATTATTTTTGATGGCGCAAAATACATTGAAACTCCAGGTCTCTTGAAAGTTCCATTGTCTGAAGAAGTGGTTGTTCTCTTCATCCCAATAATGACTGTTTTGCCTATTGAAAGAACCATTCTTTGTGAATTTAGATTCATCTGTCCAAATTATACAGTCCAAAAAGTTTTCATTCTCTTGAAATCGAATCATCATAGCTTCGCAAAACTCTGTTCTCCTGACGAAATCAGTTTCCTTCAAATGCTGTACCCTATTGAATTTATAGTGGTGCATTTTATGTTTTTTTAATATTCTCCAAACACTTGATTGAGATAATCCCAGAGCAATCTCGGCATCTTTGAGAGAATTTTGAGGATTCACACGAAAATATGCAAGAACTGTAATTTCGTTGTTCTCATCTTCTACTACACTTTTTTCTCTGTGTATAGTTTTCTTAAGGAAAGATCCGACATTTCTCAAGTTTGTCATGGTCCTGTTAATGGTATCTCTGGTTGGTCTGGGTCGGTCAGGAAACCTCTCAATGAACAGTCGAATCGTTCTATCTGCAACTTTATTACATTCCCCATGAAGTAGAATGAGATTTAAATAATCTTCATTGATAAAATTAGGCATAGTGATCGATTTTATAACTTAATACGAATTATCACCAAATTAATAGTAAACACAAAATGCTACTGAATAAAGAGGAATTTGGCGGATGTAATTAATGATATCTATCATTAAGAAAAAAGAATGTAAAACATGGTAAGTTTTTGCATATGGCTCATAAGGAATTATTTATTTATCACTGGAGAGAAAACCGATGGCCGATTAGTTGAAATAAAGAGGTTTCCGATACAAATTCGAATCCAAATTCGCCATCTATTTAGGAACAACCTGTAACTTTTTTCTCTTGCATATTAGGGTAGTAAAATCTAAAACATGGTTTAAGTAACAGTTCCTGAAAATTTCATCTTTTTGGCGTGAATGGGAAAGAAATAGCTGAAAATTCAAGACGAAAAACAGTTTTTTGTGAATAACTCAGAAAATATCCACTTTAGGGCAAGGGTGTGATGCATACACTGACATTATTTTTTAACGTAGATTCAATATCTGCCATAAAAAAAATGGGGTTCTAATTTGAAAAAATTGATTTTTCACGATTTTGTCATCCGTAACTTTGAAAGCGATTTCTTCACCCCCTGTATCATGAATCGCGATTTCGATTTTTAAAGTGGATACATCTTCTCTTTGAATTTAAATGGATACATCAATCTTACATCTTGAAAAATCCCAATAATGAAAATTTTCCATCCAAAAACCAAACGAAATTATTCTTGTTTCAGCGGAGCTCTATTTTCGATTTTTTTTTCGGATTTTCCCGCTCAGAGAGGATTTTCCAACCAAAACTGAAAAATGTTACATCAAATTAACTTGAAACTTTCTAAGGAATCTATTTCTGCAATAAAAAAATGGTGTTGTAATTTGAAAAACGGAAGTTGACGTCATTTCCGGAAAAACTGGAGGTGCTCATGCCTTGAAAATATTTTAGATTTCATCAGCATCGTGAAATACTTATAAGTGCTGAATGTCATGAAAATACGTTCAGTAGTTTCCCGTGTAAATATGGGTGAGGTTCCTCGTGAAAGACCCGGTATAATAAAACCCAAATTAGGAAAGATATGGATGATACTTCATCTTCAACCTTTAAACAATCAAAAAAATTTATTATATAATTGTTACAATGAATTCAATTCCGCTCAAAAATTGCATTATAATAATTAAAACCCTCTATAAAAATGGTGGTTCTGTTAAAATAACATTCCGTAAAATTCGTGATATTTTCGGACAACATAATACATCTTCTAAGACCGCTATTAAGAATTTGGTCGGTAAATTTGAGTCGACGGGCACGGTACAAAATGTGCCAACACCAACGCGTGTTCGACCGGGCCGTTCAACTGAAAACATCGTAGCCGTGAGCCACAGTATTGAAGAAGATCCAAATTTGTGAATTTCTCGACGTTCTCAACAACTGGAAGCCAATCGAATCGATTGCAGCCTCAACGCTCAAAATCTGTGATGTGAAATAGACCTGACATTTTGTCAAAAAGTGATTGAAAATTTCGATGAAAGTCTTTATTTCTGTTAGCGTGATCGTGGCGGACATTGCCAGACATCATTTTTCATTCATAATTGCCAAACTTTTCTTTTTGTAATGAAATAAAAATTTGAATCATCGTCATCAACATTTTATGTTCTTGTTCTTAAGTTCTTGTTGAAAGACCCTTTACTTGTTCATGAATATAATGGAATTCCAAGAACCACTGTGAACAAAAACCAACAAACAAGAGTCATTGTCTATATTTTAATTTCAACCATCAACTCAATACTGAATTGGGAGTGGCTGAGTGTTTGTATGATAGAGTAACAAATATATAGTCCACACAAAAAGATAAAAATAAAGAACAGAATAACATCACAAGAATACTGGTTATCCCTAAAAGATATTCGAAAGATCGAAACGATTAAGACAAAATAAACTTGAACTTGAACACAAGCAGATATGTGACAAATCATAAAAAACCTCATTCCTTATGTGTTAGGTTGATCAGAAGAAATGAGAAGAATTGTAGATAAATACGATATAACAACCTCATTCAAGACTCAAGATACTATCAGGTCTAATCAAACATAAATTAAACCTTCTAATGAAAAACAAAGAACCGATAACTGCATATATAAAATAACGTGCGAATGAGAAATATCTTTATCGGAGAAACAAAACGCTCTTAGAAAGTAAGAATAAAAGAACATCAGAAGCTTTCTTAAGTGTTAGACAACGATAGATCGACATTGGTCCAAGATGCTGTTATTAAGAATCATCAGACAAAATTTAGTGATACATCTATCCAAAGAAGACTACCTTCAATATAATACTGAAAGGTAACTTCAGATTCACCGTGACCGAAGGAAATCAGATATCACTTTTTTATATTCAGCAATAGTCGATTTCTCTTATACCAGTCAATCAGTTAATTAATCAATCAATACCGGATAGAAATAATACATCAAATTGATTTATAATCGTCTACATATAAAAGGAACAGGCACCGCAGGAATATATTCAAGTCATTCATGAAAAGCATAAATAACAGGGACCCAAATTCGAACCTTGCGGAACACCTGACACTGCAAGATGATTGCAGAGAAAAAATAATTTTGATATTTTTGATGACCTTGGTATCAATGTGAATAAATGATAAGAGGTTTCTTTTCGGTCAAAAATTTTCAGAGACCCAATAAGACAAAATGCCGACGTTTCGATTTTATTTTAAAATCATCTTCAGTAGTCTTGAAGATTATAAAATAAAATCGAAACGTCGGCTTTTGTCTTATTGAGTATCTGAAAAATTACAAAAAAACCTCTCCTTATTCGCAGAAAAAATAATATTCCTTTATAATTCAATCGAAGACAACTTATTAATTTGACTAATTGACCAATGTCATGATATGTTCGTAAAAGAAGTGTTGATAATTTTAGTAATTTTCCAAAATTACAGATATGATCGCGATACCGGACTTCAGTTCAGGCGCCATGGAGCACTGGGGTCTGGTCACGTACAGGGAGACTGCTCTGCTTTACAATCCAAAAGAACACTCCTCGGAGAATAAGCAGCGTGTGTTAATTGTGGTCGCACATGAGTTGGCCCACAGTTGGTTTGGTAATTTAGGTGAGTAAAAAAATAATATTATGTACTTATACCGCAATTCATGAGCTATTTGAAACCGCAGATATCCTATAAATGGGTCTGGGTTAAGTGAAACACTCGACTTATTAAGTTTCAACGAGTAATAATGAATTTTTTCTTGAATGATTGATTTCATCTGTGAACATACAGATTCTGACTGAAAGTGAGTTTCAGAAACAATGTCATAATCTGAAGCCTTGAATTTTGTAATAGCGTGCAAATTTAAACGAAGATTTGTCGCATACTGACGGTTAAAGTGTACCAACAATCAGAATTTGACGATTTTTGATGACAGGGGGACATGATCTTGGATGCAATGCGCATTTATTCATCACTATTTTATACCCGAACCAAATCCGTCAAGCTGCCAGAAAAGAGATTTAACTTAACTCATTGATTTCAGTTACAATGAAATGGTGGGACAACCTCTGGCTCAATGAAGGCTTCGCTTCTTATATACAGTACAAAGGAGGAGACGCAGCTGAACCTACATTTGGTTTGGTAAAGAATGTTAGGTCTTTGGTTTGAATAGACATTTATTACCTTTTTCCCACAGATGGAACAATTCTTAGTTAGAGAACTTCATCCTGTCTTGAATCTGGACGCGAAGATCAGCTCTCATCCCATCATCCAAGTCGTTGGTACTCCAGATCAGATAACTGAAGTTTTCGACACGATATCCTACAATAAGGTAATACTGATTGCAAAGTCCCCAGAGTCTACCATAGTAAAACACGGGTTTTTGGAAAAAATTAGTTTCACTAAACTAACGTGTGAATATATTCCGGCAAGCGTTTATCTATGATTAACAATTAATGACTTTACAGGGTGCCTGCGTTCTAAGGATGCTCGAGCAAATAGTCGGCGAGGAGAACTTCAGAAAGGCCGTGAACCATTACCTCAAGAAACATGCTTACGATAACGCAGTGACCAAACATCTATGGCACGAGATACAAAAAGTGGTCGGGGAGTCTATAGATGTTCGTGATTTCATGGATAGCTTCACGAAGCAAATGGGCTACCCGATACTGAACGTAACCGTTGAAGGGGACAAGTATATACTCAACCAAACAAGGTTCTTGATCAATCCTGCTGACGCGGACAAGCAGAAACCATCACCATTGAAGTAAGTCCTAACCTCAATGTTGAAATAAATGTCACTTCTGAAGGAGCCATATTTATTCTACCAGTATTTACAAAAATAATAGATATTGGCTGAATTATTTAGGTCATTAATTTTTTTTGACATGACCACAAGTGGTCTGTGGAAGAATGTTAACTCTATAATCTTGTTGATGAGTTCAAAATCAAATTGATAGGACATACTTCTGTTATATTGAATAATTATTTGGGCAATAACCTTCATCTAATACTGTTCTTCTTCCCAACCTCTCAACAGACATCTGTCATTTTGAAGGTAAAATTAGCTTTTACAAAAGCTTCAAGTTTCATAAATGTCAAAGAGTCAGACTACGAAAACTAGATAATAATTAGCACTTATCTGTGGATTGAAGCCTTCTTCAAGTTACGTCGAACAATTGGCCAGCAAACTTCCGGCAACTCAATTAATGGTGCACTTATGGTGTTGAGAGCGATGTTCATGAATGCTACCTCCTTCAAAGAGGTTGGTGTGGTCTGTCTTTTTGACATTTATGAAACATGATGATGAACATTTTTCTGCAGTCATCAGCTTTTGTAAAAGTTAATTTAACCTCGGAACCGACATAAGATGTTGAAACGTTGAGAAGAATATAATAAATAATCTATTATAATAATATGATGCATAGTAAGGTCTAGCGCCTAAACCAATCAACCGATTTGCACCATTTTTTTTTAATTAACGGTAGGCATCTAAACTGATGCAGAAAAATAATAACAAGTGCCAAACATCTTTAATTTCTCTAAAAAACACAAAAAACTTAAAAATTATGGGTGTTTGGTATGTTTTCGCTGTAGATGGCGCCACCGCTCAACAAATTTTTACTGATATGGGCTTTAATTTCTTCTTCTTGCACTCCAAGTCACCATTACCGTCATATAACTCATTAAAAACATTTGTAAATTTGATTAACTTCATTTGTATTTAAATTATAACATGTGACTTATAAATCATACGGTAACATTGCCGGAAGAGGAAAATCACTTTATTTCAGTTGTTTTATGTAGGCTTTCAATTTAAAAGGGTGAAGTGAATTTTAATTAAATCAGGGTATTTGAATACTTTAAAAATCGATTCTATTTTTTTCAGTGGAACTCGATTTGTTTATTCAGACCCATTAAACAATCTTACAAATCGATGTTTTTGGTCAAATTATATTGCTGAAATAAACGAAGATGACAAAAAAAGTCAAGATACATTTAAGAAAACAAATTGTTGACAATAGTTTGGTCACTATGGTCTGCTCAATCAAGCATACAGATGATAACAACATTAAAACTAAGAGGTGTAAATTTGATTACTTTATTTGTATTGAAATTATAACATGTGACTTATAAATCATATGGTAACATTGCTAGAAGAGGAAAAACACTTTATTTCAGTTGTTTTATGTAGGCTTTCAATTTAAAAGGATGAAGTGAATAAAATAATTTGTGAATTTGCAATAGTTAAAAATTTCAAATTTTGTTATTTGAATAAAATTACCTTAAGTGAAAGTTGAACTGTTAGGGCGAGTTGAAAAAGGTTCAAGAGTACCTACCTGAGTTGGTAAGAAAGTGAGCATTTGAATAATTCTATAACAACTTATATTTTATATAACGTGCTTGAAAATATAAGATGGAAACTGCGATTTTGAAAAAGTTTCATTTTAAAAGTAATTGTCAAACTTAATAACGTTTAATAATTATAATAAACATTTATAATTTTTCTAAGAAACACAAAAAACTTAAAAATTAAGGGTGTTTGGCATGTTTTCGCTGTCGATGGCGCCACCGCTCAAAAAATCAAAATTGACTTCCGCCCATGCTTCTGCAATTTCAGCTTTGACTTTCAAAGAGGAAAGAAGTGTTTTGACGAGCTTGATTTTAAGTTTGATTTTAAGCTAATTTTAATTTCCAAACCTACCGAGTAAGTTAATTTAGAAAATTATAATTCAAAAACATATTGAAAACCCAAATTTGGATGCTTATTCTCCATTTTTGGGTGAAAATTGAAAACGGTTCACGTTCGATTTTTCAATTTTGAGTTAGGTCCAGTGTAAAATTTTAAAATTTTAATTTACAATGGAGACACGACGACGAGGCAGACCAGTGGGTTCTCGAAACGCTACCCGGACAACCCGAACTGAAAGAAACCGACGCCGCGTTCATAACAATAATTACGCAATGCGATCAGTATTTGTAGCGAGAAGGGCTCCGGTTGAAGACGAAATTCCCTCGTTTTCTGTCGGCGAAATGAGCGAATCGTGTCAATTTTGCAATTCTCTGCATTTTAGGGGTGAAAAAGAGCGCGATGGATTTAGCCAGTGATGCCAGAAAGGCAAAGTTGTAATGAGCGAGCAGATGCAATTGAAAGAAGTACCAGCTTTGCTCAGAGAACTTTACACAGGAACAGATGAAGAATCGAAGAATTTCCAAAACAATATACGCCAGTATAACAGTGCCTTTGCGTTTGCTTCCCAAAAAGTTAGCTTAAAAGAATTTGCATCAACTGGCCCTTATTCATTTTGTCTACATGGAACATCATACAGCAGAATTGGTTCCATTATTCCGCAACCTGGAATCACGCCCAAATTCTGTCAACTTTACACACTTGGTAGTAATGAAGCTCTGCAACATAGATTCCAACACCCAGCTAACCAAGGATGCAATCCAGTGACAATGCTTCGACTAGATAAAATGCTTCGTGAAAATATCCCATTTGCAATCGCTCGATGAAAGCTATACACAAAATGACATGAACGGCTGCTTATAGGGGGGCATTTGCTAATAACGACCGCGCGCTTCCTTACTTGCGCCCGTGGCGACACGGGCTTTTCCACTAGTAATAATAATAATAATATAATAATTGTATCTTCTTTACAGGCGCGCATTTTTTTTCAAATGGTTAGTTCAGAGGTTTTCATTATGATCACTTTGTCATTTACTTTGGGACGATATCACTGTTTGACACATTGACGTGAGGGGCTTGAAGGTTGTGATCGACTGTCATTTGATGATACATTTCATCAGGAACCATCGTCTCAAAGTAAATGAGCTATGACAGAGTGCATATACTGAAACCCTCTTCGAACTAGTACTTCAGAGAAAAAAGAAATTTTTTCGAAAATTTCTCCACGCTTGTAAAGAAGATACAAGGACCTTGCCAAATGAGTACCGCATGACCCAGCTTCCCTATTGAAAAAATTTAGAGGGTTGATGGAAATGACTCACGGTGCAACAGATTTCCTTCAAAATTTGGTAAAAGTGAAAAAAATAAACCTGTTTCAGAATTTTCTTGCCAAATATTTTTCTTTCGAGAAAATGTATTTGGTTAGTAATTAAGATGCGCACTTTATATTAGTTTTAAAAGTAAAAACAATTATAATATGGTCCAACACTTCAAAGTACCGATTCTCGTAATTTTTTACTAAAGTTATTTTTTCAATAAACTAGACCTTTGTTAATTGAAAACTTTTTTATACTTCCTTAATAATTGTTGATAAAAAAAATTTTGAATAATCGATTCATGGATTCTTTCTTTTATACCGAAAAAATAAGTTTGATTTAAGTTTGAATGAAATCAAAACTTTGTTTATTATCATTTTTTTTTTGAATTAACAAAACATCATTTGTTCATAAAATAGTAAATAAATCAATATATTTCAAAATTGTTTTCTCAACTTTTCTAAGATCTATCATTTACCATCTGAAAAACTTTTTTTTTATATTTTTATTGTTCAAATATAAAGAATTCATATGAATAAACATTTTTTTCATCATATTTTACACAAATGAAAACTTTTTCTATCATTACCAGTTATTTTTATGCCCAGAAACTTTTTTTTAATTTAAAGACTATCAGAAAAAAATTTAGAAAATTAATAATTTGTTTATAACAAATTTTTACTGAAATATAAAATGAAATTGTAAATGAAAAAATTTCTGTCAACTTGTCAAATGTCAATGTCAATTACGATTAAAATATTCTTAAAAACTATAGGAATAATAGGAAAAATTTAAAAATTATTATCAAGAAAATTTTTATCATGATCAATCATGAAATGAAAATTCTTTAGGAGAATATTTCTAGAAAAAATTGAAGTAATAGTACATTCGTTTATAAATTTTCTATATTGCCTTATATGCCTTGGTTTTCAATGAACAAACGGAGATTGAATTTTTTTAACTAATTAATGTCTTTTGTTAACATAAAAATGATAAGTGTCAAATGAAAAAAAAAATCTTCAATATTACGGTGAATCTATTATTTTTATATATAACTTAAGAAAATGATTATAAATGAAGTATTGAATTTATTTATACTTTCATAACATTTTCCTATTTTATATGTAAACAAGAATGGTTCAGGAAGCGAAAAAATCTTTTAAATATTTTTTTTAATCAGCAATCATTAAGGATTGATCGAAAAAAGTTGTTCATTAAAAGAATTCTAGTTTGTATTGGAAAATTAACTTTAGTGAGAAATTCCAATAGAAATCAGTTCTTTGAAGTATTAAGATTATATTATAATTTCTTAGGATTTTCAAATCTACTGAATATACGAGGTCTGTAAAATACGTAATGAGACTGATTTTTTCTTAATTTTCAATACAAAATAATTACAATTCAATATTGTCTCCTTCAAAATAACTTCCTTTTGAGGCCATACAGCGTTGGAGACGTTTCTTCCACTCCTAATAGCAGTGCTGGAACTCCTATACTGAAATAACCTTCAGCCGGTCGGTTACAGCCGTTTGAATTTTTTCGACTGTCTCAAAATGATTTCCCTCGAGGTAATAACTTTGGGAAGAGAAAAACATCACAAAGACTCAAGTCGGGCGAATAAGGAGGCTGAGGAGCTACAGGAATATTTTTACTGGCCAAAAACTCGTTTATTGCAATGTTTTTTGGAACCATTTTTGATCTGAACTCACAAGATCCCCGATTCTGTCGACATTTTCATCCGTGCTTGAAGATGAAAGCCTTCCGCTTCCTGGATCATCTTCAATCGACTCTCTCCTTCTGAAAATGCCTTAAGCCACCGAAAAGCCTGGTCCCGTCACAAAACACTATCTCCGTAGGAAGCAAAACCTGATAGTTGCTCGAAATTGATGTCATTCATTTTTAGAACACAATAGAAAAAACTGTTTCACAAAAGCACAACCAAATAACTAGAGCGAAGTCAAACTCGTACTGAAGATGAATCACATATTCCTCTACCACCCCACTACGCCCCACGCTTCCAGTGTTGCCAGTCAAACGCAACGCTGCCAGTCTCATTACTTGATTTATAGACCTCGTACCCTAAAAAATTTTTTTATTATAACTTGACGCCATGCGTTCAACCTCAATATGGTGCGCGGGCGACAATTTTCAACGTTAAATTAAAATCATTAATAACTTTTCCTAGTAAATTTACTCCTGTATCAGGAACTTTTTCAAAATAAAAAAAATCAGTTCACGAATTATAAAAGTGAATAACTAAACACCACTTTTTACCATCACTGTAATAACTTTTGAAATTTTTGATGTACAAATATAATATTTTCTCACAATTATCTAGACAGAATTGAAAGAGATATATCACATAATTTTAATAAAATTATGTCCTGTTAAGTCATCTTAGACTAATTAACTAGACAATGAGACCTTAAATTCGTAGATATGTAATAATATGCTGACTCTTTCAGTTACACCTGGACTATTCCTCTCACTTATATAACCGATCAGGGCAAATCAGAAGAAATCACTTGGTTCAAAGGGCTGAGCGAAAAAAGTGAGTCATATCAACTAACTATCCCTGAACTCTTCTCAATAAAAAATTTGATATTGCAGCAGTCACAGTCGAGCGACCGCAAGACGCTAAATGGTTCAAATTCAACCCTGGCCAAACTGGTTACTACAGGGTGAACTACCCGGAGGAAGTGTGGAAGGAACTGGGTAAACATATGCTTGAACTATCCGTATCGGACAGAACTCATCTTCTAGAAGAAGCCTTTAGTATAGCAAGATCTGGTCAGTTGAGCTACGAGATTCCTTTGGGGCTCACCAAATACCTCAAAGACGAGACTAACTATACACCCTGGGAGGTAGCTTCGTCTAAGTTACTTGAGCTTCTTAAGTTGCTGAAATCGTCTAACAAAGAACAAGAGTTCAAGGTTAGTACGATGATCAGAATCAGGTGGATTACGTATTTCGGATTGATTTGTTAAAGAAGTAGAAAGGCAATGTAGGTTCTGGCCTATTCTCGGTGATTTTGATGTCAGACTTTTTGAGAAGTCTCTACTGGCTCTAATATTCGTTTTTGTAAAAGCTCTTCACTCTAATGGTTTGAAAAGTTTTCCAACTGTTGCAGTCGATTCTTTAATTTCTCAATTTTCGCTTGCATGTTCTAGTTTAAAAACAAGTAGATCAGAGGGCTATCGTTTTGCCCGGTAATTTTCGAATATCGAGCAAAAAATTGTCTCAATCGATTGGGTTTGATTTTCTGATGAAGAATCCAGAGTTCAACATCAGTATGTCCTGCCGTATTCTTTCTGTCATCTGAAGAAGCTGAGCTCGCCCCACCTGTATACGGAAAGTGGTAGAAAATGACAACATTATATTTCAATTACTTTTTTTTAGAGCATTCAATTCGATTCTATACATCTTATGCTTTTTTCAGCATTACGTCGTGAAAATCTTGACTCCGATATACAAAAACCTGTCTTGGATTATAGGAAAAGATGACTCTCATCTGAAAAGGTAACACTGCAAGGTCTAAATTTCAAACTACATTCTAATATTTCTGGTCTACTCCTCTTCAGACTGACACGTGTTCTAGTGCTCAAGTTAGCCTGTGAGATCGAATACGACGCAGCTTTGAAAGACGCCGCCAATCAGATGGACATCTGGTTCACCACGAGGTCCGCATCACCAGATTTAAGAGAAATCATCTATAAATATGGTAAGACTGCTTTTATATTACAGAGTATTTTAGAGACTTTTTCATGCATGAATTCCAGATAATTCCCGAATATTCGAACGCGGCACATTTTTATTCGTTCTATGTGACAGTTATCGTCTTCATTACGGCGAGATTATCATGATATAAGACAGCATTCGCGTTAAAATTTTTGCTGCTGTAATTCTTTGACGGAACAGCGGTTGCTTCGTAGCGAGGACTGGACTCAGAATCTGTTACAATATGATGACCAAACAACTCGTTGTCTGAATGTTCACGGTTCTTTGTTATAGGTATGAAGAATGCCGATCTTGACGAGTGGGAAAAGTTGTTCAAGATCTTCCAGGAGGAAACTGACGCCAATGAGAAATTAAAGCTCCTGAGAGGGTTGACTGCTGTGAATAAACCTTCGCTTTTGTACAGGTGAGAATTTGGAAGGAAAAAATGGATCTGTGCATGCCAAAATTGAATCTTATTCCCATATTTTATGTGAAAGAGCGCTTCTTCTTTCTGAAGGGTCTTTCAACAAGAACTTTGTTTTTTTAATTGTGGCCACACCTACCACATTACAGCATTGACCGTTAGTTTTTTGACATATTCGTAGTAGATGCTTTGGCAATTGTTACAATGAATTCAATTTCGCTCGAAAATCTTATAAGAATGATTAAAACTCACTATAAAAATAGTGGTTCTGTTAAAATTACATTTCGTTAAATGCGTGATATTTTCGGACAACATAATCGACTTTCTGAGACCGCTATTAAGAATTTGGCCGCTAAATTTGAGTCGACAGGCTCGGTACAAAATGTTCCAACACCAACGCATGTTCGACGTGGCCGTTCAACTGAAAACATAGCAGCCATGAGCCACAGTGTTGAAGAAGATCGAAATTTGTCAATGTCTCGACATTCTCAACAACTGGGATTATCTCAAACTACCACATGTAATTTTGTGTATTTGGCTTTGTAGCTTTACAATTTTCAACTGTTGAAGCCGACCGATCGTTCACATCTCCGTTGATTCGCTCAATTAATTGTGGAACAACCAGCTGGTTTTTCTGAAAGAATCATTTCTTCAGACGAAGCCCATTTTCACTTGTCAGGGTACGTCAACAAGCAAAATTGCCGCATTTGGGCTTCTGAGAATCCTAGAGCGATTATTGAGAAGCCTTTGCATGCTCAACGTGTCACTGTATGGTGCGCTATGTGGTCTGGAGGCGTGATTGGGCCGTTTTTTTTCGAAAATGAGGTTGGAAATGTGGTAACGGTCAATGGATCATGCTATCGGGAGATGTTAACAACTCCATTTTGGACTATCATTGACATGGATATCACTGACATATTTCAACAAGACGGTGCGGTGCCACTTGTCACACAGCCAATGAGACGATCAATTTATTGCAAACCAAATTTGCTGATCGCATAATTTCACGAAATTCAGCTGTTAAATGGCCAGCCAGATCGTGTGATTTAACACCACTGGATTATTTTTTGTGGAGCTATCATAAGGACAGAGTCTATACGGAGCCAATGGAATCGATAGCAGCCTTGAAACTCAAAATCTGTGATGCGATAGCCGAAATAGACCCGACATTTTGCTAAAAAGTGATTGAAAATTTCGATGAAAGACTTTACTTCTGTCAGCGTGCTCTTGATTGACATTTGCCAGACATAATTTTTCATTCATAATATTACCGAACTTTTCGTTTTGTAATACAATCAAAATTTTAATTATCTTCATCAACATATTTTGTTTTATTTTGTTTTTTTTAAAACAAAGTTCTTCTTATTCATTTGCTTTTTTAGTCGTGTTTCGTGTTCTGGAGGTTGACATTCTTCTACTATGTTTTAAATTATACCCAAAAAACATTATTACATCTCTGAAATATATCCTAAACATTTACCTTGCAATATGAAATATTTCATGTTCAAAAATCGTCTAAAAATGTTTCAGAAACATATAAGTTATCCTCCATGTCCAAATACAGTGTTTCTATAGTTCTACAGAAACAAATCTCCTAGAACGTTTCAGTGATATATTAATATAATAATAATAATAATAATAATAATAATAGTTTATTGATCCTTTTAGACATAACAAGGTATGTATAGGACAAGTCACAGTTGGAAGTTACTTCAGACATTAGCAAAATTATCGTGAAAGTACTCATTAACACTATAATAACACTTTTGCAGAAGTATCTGCTTAACAACTTTCTTAAAATTAATCACATTAAGAGACTTAATATTACGTGGAAGGTGGTTGAATAATTTAATGCTTTGATACTTGGGTGACATTTCAAACTTGGTTGTCCTATGTTTGGGTATTGACAATATGACATCATTTCTAGTATTATAGGAATGGAAGCTAGAAAGTTTTACCAGATCATTCTGATGTTCCCTAGCAAAAATCAAACACCTAAAAATAAAAATAGAAGGAAGTGGTAATATTCTATTTGCCAGAAAGACTGGTCTACAAGAGGATCGCGGTGCAACGTTATATATCGATCGTAAAATTCTTTTTTGAAGTATAAAAACTCTATTCGCATCAGTCGAATTCCCCCATAACAAGATGTTATATGTTAGGTGACTATAAACCAAACTGTAGTAGACATTCATAAGTGAATGCAAGGGAAGTAAAAATCTGATCCGACATAATGCGTAATAAGAACTATACAGTTTCTTACACACTGCATCTATGTGTGCATCCCATTTTAGATGTCTATCGATATTTATGCCAAGAAATTTTATGACGTCCTTCGATGAGATTACAGAATCTGAATATTGGGCCACAAGAGCAGTGACATTGACAGAGATTGAAAAATAAATACATTCAGTTTTATTAACATTGATCATGATGGCATTTGCATGACACCAATCAACAAAGCACCGAATCAGTAAATCACATAACCTCTGCAGCTCATCCAAGTTATCCGCAGCTATCGCCACAGAGAAATCATCAGCAAACAAGATTGTTCGAAGTATATTAGACAGCTGGTTACTGGTATTGCTTCTATTGATGAATAATTTCTCAAATTCTCCGGAAGGTCGTTGATAAACAACAGAAACAGGAGCGGTCCCAGCACAGAGCCCTGCGGTACCCCCAGTTTCAGACTATGTGTACTCGATGATGCATCACGAACCCTAACAGATGCAACTCTTCCCTCAAGATAACTTTTTATCCACTCATTAAATACTCCCCTGAATCCCAAATTATAGCATTTGTCGAGTATAAACTGAAAGGATATACTGTCAAATGCCTTGGACAGGTCAAAAAATAATCCCGCGACATGCAAACCGTTGTCAAGACAATCGTACACAAATTCAATAAATTCTAGAGCCGCAGTTTGAGTTGAGCGGCCTGATCTGAAACCGTGCTGTGAAGAAGTAAGCAGTCTATATTTATCCAGGAATCTGATCATCCTATCGAACACCAGCCGTTCAAATACCTTAGAAAAACAACTGAGGATTGAAATAGGTCTATAATTACTAACGTCAAAAACATCACCTTTTTTATGTACAGGGATAATAGTGGCCTTTTTAAGGCAGTTAGGAAAAACTCCAGTCGTTATCGACAAATTGATCAAGTGAGCAAAATGTCGGGCGATAACAGGACCTATCATTTTAATGATCCGCGCAGAGATAAAATCTCCACCTGATGTACCATTTTTAAGAGTTCTCAGGATATCTACCACCTCATGCTCCAATACTGGATGGAAGAAAAAGTTATTATTGTGAATACAAGACGTGGTACATGAAATGGATAACGCATTGTTATAGTATTGGCTGAGACTCTTCTCCGCAATGGATGAGAAATACCCAGCAAATATCTCTATATCTATGTTAATTACATCGTTTATTTGATCTCATTGCAATGCTATAGGAATATTCTTCATTCAAATAAATTATTAGATTATTATTAATTATTACACCCTTTGTTAAACCATCAACAGGAAAAATATCGAAAGTTTCTTGTCAATAAATTGAACCATTGTTAGAAAAATTCAGTTTTATTGATCATTCTGTGGAGCTGATAAACGAAAAAGATTAACCTAAATTGTATTAAATGAAAATCCAAAAAAGGATTCAGAAATTCTCATTTAAATTGCCCGCGTTGAAAATTTGAAATTTCTCTAGGTTTAAGTAGGAGCTGATCTCCTGAATATGTAATTTTTTCTTAAAAATTCTTCATTTTAAATTGGGATATATTAACTGATTCAGATACATCAACTAAGCGGTGAGCGATTAATTTTTGATGATGATGAGGCAAGGGGAGTAGCTTCACCTAATTTTCTGAATATATCCCATGAACTCCTACTAGAATGTGTGAAATTCATTTTTGATACAACACTATCCCATATCTCTTTTCGGCTTGTATTGATAGAATTCATAAGCCTTTTACATTTATCAACGGATGGTGAATTTTGATATGCATTATACAAATTATCGGTTTCTTTAGACCAACCTGGAATGTAATTTAATGCCATTAAAAATGAATTTATAGAAAACAATATTCTGTTTGTAACTTTCATATTAAAAAAAATTGCTGCTTTCAGGTTAATTGACCTTGGCAAAGATGAAACGTACATCAGATCTCAAGATTACATCAATTTCATCATAATGATATCAAGAAACCCTATTGGTCTTCCTATAGTATGGGACTATGTTAGGTAATTCTTTGATATTTTTTTTATATGAGAGTTTTATTCTTTTTTTTTTCTCAGAGAAAATTGGGATGTTTTCATCAAACGCTTCACATTGAATAGCAGATACCTAGGAGAGATGATTCCAGCAATTACGTCTAGTTTTTCAACACGAATAAAATTATCAGAGGTTGCATACTCGAAGAAAGTTGAAACTGAAGGGAATTATCAATTTTATATTTACAGATGGAGTCTTTCTTCAAACAACATCCAGAAGCTGGGGCAGGCACGGCAGCTAGAGAAAGAGCCTTAGAAAATGTCAAAAATAACATAATTTGGTTATCAAAGTACAAAGATACGGTGGAGAGTTGGATATCAAAGAATAGTTCCTAGAAAACTGTGTACATATTTGTAAATTAAATATTTCTACTTTTTTTAATTTCCTTTAATTTCCTCGTTGTATTGTTCTTAATATAAGGGCTTGTTAGTGGAGTAGCGAGTTATCGTCTGTTATTTTCGAATGTCTAGCCAAAAATTGTTGAATCGATTGGGTTGGGCTTCCTGATGAAGGATCAGTGGTAACACTTTTCATATTTTCGGAATGGATAAGTCAAGTTTGTTATTGGGCCAAATCCTTCGGAAAGTTATGAGTTATGAGCATTTGGAAGTTAGTTTCCTCAATAACTGCTAGAATACCCATCGTTGGAAGGAGATATTTTGTCAGAATCCCCAGCCTCTAAAAAGTTTGAAAAATCCCGAAACCTTTTTTTGATACCGAGTACCACTGATCAGGTGGTTTTTTGGCGTATGTGAATATCTGTGGGTAATAAAAACATACAAAAAAAAATCTATCCACAAAATTCCCAATTGGCATTTTCGTCCAACATTTTTTTTGTGTAAAGAGAAATTTTGAAATATTATAACTAAAGAAGACTAGTATAATTTTGAAAACCACGAAAATTGATTTAAAGTTGAATGAAATTTCTATTTGTTGAAAATACATTAAAAGTAGGGATCATTAAATCATTTTAGTTTTGTTGTAATATTAAGAAAGTAAAATATTTCGCAACTGATAACGAAGAGTCAATTTCGCCATTGATTGTGAAAATTACAGAATCATTGTAAGACTAAACTACATCAAAATTGATGTACTACTTATTATGAAGATCCAATAGATTTATAATTAAGGTAACGTAAATGAGAAAATTATTTGTAAATATTAATTACACAATTTGAACCATTAATATTGAGTATTGTCCGTGTAATTTTCTCTAAGAATCTTTTGTTTATTGATTAGGGAATTCTCCACGTAACCTTCAGAAACCGTATTAGACAAGCTCCAGCTCCATAATCCGATAGCAGACTAGTTGATTACCGGATGACCGCCGAAAACAGTGACCATTATAATAAGAAAGATTTGGCAACTTTGAAAACCGGGCTTTAATTTTATGCAAATTTCCAAATGTATTAATAACTACAGGTTGTACTTCACATCTGCTATTGATGGCGTTAGAATAACGTAATTTTTAACCATTTCTATACAATTTATACCGTCAAAAGCTCCAGCGGTTATAGCAAATCCTAGTCATTCTTTCGTCTTTGAGTTGGTAATTGTTACTTCAACAAATTCTCCTCCTGAATCGCTACATTTTCAATGCGAAGGTAAGTTAAGTAGTTCATCTCTTCGGCAAGCACCAGCAACTCCAACGATCAATGCTAATTTATTCATTAAATGCTCCTTTCAGAAAATCAGCAATGATTTCTTTACTAAAAACTTTTGACATTTTAGGCACCTCCCTTTAGATTGCCATTTTGAAAAAGTCAATCAATTTTTATTCTTCAATATTTCTCTTCAAACACAATTCAGTACTTTACATCGAATATAAGCTCCACAAGGTCGAATTCTTCATTCTCCTTCATCTAGAAAATACGCTAACAGAACTTTTTCTTTTCGTTCAAATGTGTAAATAATAATATTATATATATATTTTCTTTTGAAATTTTGGCTTACAATTTTTTGCTTAGGAAACAACAGAGCATGCAGTATTAGCAGGGGTTCGAGACGGGGTGCCATACAATTCGGTATATGACATGAAAGCCTAGGCTGAAATATATTTGAGGGACTTTTTTTTTCGTTGCGGTCTTTTATCAATAAACATAGAGGCTTCTTCATGTTGCCCACATCGAATCCGAAATGAAAAGAGAAAAATCAGAAAAAAGAACTGAATGAAAAACATTCGTATCGAATTCGTTTGAAATCTGTAACCCATTCCATAAGAATTGGAAACATCATGAATAGCCCTAAAACCATCTATTTTTTTCTATCCTGAATATTAAGATGTTGAATTAGATTCATTTTTCAATTACAAGGCTCATTTAGATGATCTGAGCCTAAAACTGAGAACTAGAAATAATATTCTTCAGAAATTAGCTGGATTATCTCGCATCCACTCTACGCCGAATCATCTGGGGTGCTGATACTTCCACTCTAAGCACAGCATCTCTAGCCTTAGTCTTTTCTGCAGCTAAGTATTGTTGCACTGTTTGGTTTAATAGTGCATACACAAAAATATTTATTACATCGATGAGAATAATTACTGATCTTCAAAAAAAAAAAACATTATACAATTCTTAATCGTTTGAGAACAGGTCATGCTCATACCAATAGCATGTTATTCAGATGGAACTTAGTACCAAGCCAAAGCATTGTGGATATGCAGAAGACAATACACTAAAGATACTTCCATAGCAACGAAGCGAAAAATAAATATCTCCCAATGTAGGGTAGAAGGAATATTGAGTGAAACACGTTGGGAAAATGTATTTTTCGTAACTTGCGTTTTTTGCTCAACAAGCGGAGCGAGAAATACATTCGAAAAATAATGCTTTTCTAAACTGGTTTCACAAATAATTATTTTCCGCCTACCCATTTGCTGTTGGAATCTACTGATTTTTTTATCATTTCTACCGATTCCGCTCTTTGACGTTCGAGACCACAGCCCCTTCTTGTCAAAACATGGAAGAGAGTTCATTTTGTTTGCACATTTTGTCTGCGATATAACATCCCTACTAAAATTTCAATTTCTTACGTTTTTCGAGAGATTCCCTGACTAATCTAGGGTCAATCTCAAACATCTTGCAATAGATCAAGGCTCTAGGCATATTCATGACCCCCAAAAGGGGTGAAATTCATCGATAAATACACGCAACTATGACGTCACCTCTTGGGCGAATCTAGATGGAAGTAAAATCGATACTAGTTCATCCGCAAGACGTACAGGGGGAGCTGCCCAAGACTTCCTTATGGGGGTGATATTTCGGACGTAATACACCCCTTTTCGCCACCCCATCTTTACCTTTCTTTAATAAGAAAAAAATCGTGTTTTTCGTAAACCGCGCGTGAACTTATCTAGTGTGCTGTGACATTAAGTTTTGCGACGTTACACATGACAACTTGGACTGGTGCCAATACACTGTATATTTCGGTAAGTTCGTGTGTTTATTTACCTCTTGGTTAATTAAATTTAGCACTTTGGTGTGTTAGTCGACAATTAACTTTTAGTTTTTCTTGATTCTGTCGTTTATTTATCTGAAATGTTCACTTTTTTGTATCGATTTTATTTCTGTCAACGAAGTGTTATTTCAATTTAAACAAATATTATCTTTAGTGGTCTCATCAACAGATTTGTATGTATCGATCAAAATAAATAAAGCATTGACTTGGGGGCGGAAGTATCTGCACGTTTATTCTCTTAATAATATATACACGATTACGATTATATTATAATCATAGCAAAAAAATTTTAATGGAATATATATGTTACTTTGACATGCAGACCGATTAGTCAAGTAGGTAGCAGATTTAAACTGGATCTAATGTTATTTCAACAAGAAAACGTATTAAATTAACATCAAACGTTAAATGTTTTCTTTTTTTAACAAATTACTATTTCACAAAAAAACAGTTTTCTGAAGTAGTAATAAAAATTCTGTGAATAACGATTCAGAAAGTTCGATCAATTCTCTTTCGATTAGTGCCATCAAAGATTGGCTACAATACATTAAAGAGAAATGTTTGATGGTCCCTCTAAGAATTTTCGGTTTATTTTCGACCAGCTTATAAAATCTTTTAGGAAATTTCATCGTCTCACTTCCAGAATATCTATCGGCTATTTTTGGGCGCTTGTTCTAGAGGAACCGGTTGCTATCGTTTTCCCTAATGTCTGAAATTTTTGAATATCAAGCCGAAAATATTCTCAATCGATTAGGTTTGTCTTCCTGATGAAGAACATATGGTCAAACTTGAGTATGTCCATCCGGCCGGCCTGCCGCATATATCTTCCGAAAGAGATGAGATTCCAATAGTTTAAGAGTGACGAGATTTTGAATTTTGTTCTGTGTAACTCCTAAAATATCCATTGGATCATTGTTCATTTGCGGTGAAATAATGTACGTAAAATTTAGAAAAGCACTGATGAGGGTTTATAGGAGAAAAGAATTTGAGTTTTGAACAATACTTAAGGAATACTATTATAACATTCGCCACTTTTTTTTTGAAAAGGATGACATATCTTAATTTTAAAACTACAACACTGGAGTCTGAATGACTCCAGAAACAAAGACTTGGCCATTTAATGTAATCGTCTTGCAAGGGTAGTGGTTCTTGGGATTCCATTTTGTTTATGTACGAGTACATCTAAGAATGGAAGTTGTCTGTCCTTCTCGATTTCAATTGTGAATTTAATTGATTCCTCTTGATTGTTTGATATTGAAGGAATCCATCTATAATGTCTCTTCCATGTTGCCAAATAATGAAAGTATCATCTACATATCTTTTCCACAGTTTGGGTTTAAGTACATATTTTTCTAATGCCTTCTGTTCGAAAATTTCCATATATAAATTAGCTTAAATTGGTGATAGTGGTGAACCCATGGCCATATGTAGATATGTAGATGATACTTTCATTATTTGGCAACATGGAAGAGACATTATAGATGGATTCCTTCAATATCAAACAATCAAGAGGAATCAATTAAATTCACAATTGAAATCGAGAAGGACAGACAACTTCCATTCTTAGATGTACTCATACATAAACAAAATGGAATCCCAAGAACCACTGTGTATAAAAAGCCAACGAACACAGGACAATATCTACATTTTGAGTCAAACCACCAACTAAACACTAAATTGGGAGTAGCAAAATGTTTATTTGATAGAGCAATAAATATTTGTTGCACTGAAGAAGACCAAAATGAAGAAATAAATAACATCTCGAAAACTCTTAGAAGCAATGGCTACCCCAAAAAGATATTAGAAAAAGCTAAACGAACAAGAGAAAGTCAACCTGAACCAACAGATATAAATCAGACCATTAAAACCGTAATTCCTTATGTAAAAGGTTTCGGAGAAAATGAGAAGAATTGGAAATAGATACAACATAACGACTGCATTCAAAACTCAAGACACTATCAGAGCTAAACTTACAAAAGTTAAGCCTAATAATGAGACACAAAGGACAAAGAACTGCATATATGAATTACCTTGCGAGTGCGGAAGATCTTACATCGGAGAAACTAAACGCCCTCTGAATGTACGAATAAAAGAACATCAGAAGCTTCTACGAGTACTAGACAGCGACAAATCCAGGTTAGTCCAACATGCTGTAGATGAGAATCATCGTATAAAATGGGATGAAGCATCAATAATATCCAAAGAAGAAAAACTTGCAAGAAGAAAAATCAAAGAAGCAGCATTTATGAAAATAACACCAAATTCCATAAGTGCTCCATCTATAGATCTGCCAGAAGTTTGAACGCCGATAGTTCGATCCAACTTAAAAAGATCATCATATCACAGATGAGTATATAACATTGTTCATTTTTCTTTCATGACTTCTGTCATATTGACTTTTTGAAAATTGATAATTTTCAAAAGGCTTTTTACTTTACCTCTTTGATAAAGATAGATGTCTATCGAAACGTCGGAAAACATTACATCCACAATAGATGATGGTAATAGCCCAAATAATCATTCAACACGAGCTCCATCATCAACAATATTTCGTCATCAACCCTTATGTTTGGTCATGTAAGGGCACTTGTTTGAAACTAAATGGTTAAATCATTAACAGCTAGCACAGGCAAGTATAACAACTCTGAGAAAACTATAACAACTCAGAACAGACAGTAATCATGGGAATCAGAGCAACTTACATAATACAAAGAGAATAATAATCATTGCAAATATATACTTCAATAAGGCAACAAGGATAATAATCATGGCAAATATGTATACTTCAATAATGCAACAAGGATAATAATCATGGCAAATATGTAAACGACTAATTATGACCATCGTCATGGTCAAGGCCTCAGGGTAGGTGAGCCATAACTATAAATATTGTATGAGCTAAGGAATTGGGAACACGGGTTAGGTTATGAGTTCCAGCGGCGGCTCTGAAAAAATGAAAGAAAGTATTGCTTTGATAAAAAAAAAGTATATTCTCTCATACACATGATGGTAACGGTTCCTGCCTATGGCCTTGGAACCGGCCCTTCAAGGCCTTCGATCCAGGTAGCTAAGAAATCTCATACAACAATATAGGAATGGTCTGCAAACCCGAGACCCCTAAATAAAATAAGTAATACGAGCATATAGATAAATAGATAGCAGTACGAAATCTTAGAAATAAATAAATGAAAGTGCTCTCGCCACTTAATAAAACAGTAAAACATATAAATAATCAACAGTTAGGAAACATAGACATAAATAGCAGCAAGAGAACAAACATGAATAATAATAGAAAGACAATATCTACAAAGATTACAAGAAAACCTACAAATAAATAAACAAAGGATCTCTCATCACTTGATAGAATAGTAACTATAAGTCAATAATAATCAGAATAACTGTAAGGAACATGAGCACAAATGATACCATACATACGCGACATAAGAAATACACATAATCAACAATAAGAAATATGCATAATGGTAGCAAGAAAACAGAAGTAACAGAACAAAAGTTCTCCCACCACTCGATACAACATTATGGTGCTACACACAAAGGGCTACACCCACTACTTCGAATCAAACATACTAGTAACACTACTAGTCGGTGATCTCATATGTTATCATACGTTCCTGTAGCTTAACCACAGATTCTGCTCCATGAAGGCCTGGCAATTTATGCTGCAAAATAGAGTACGATGAATGTAATTGCATTGGCTAGAATTACGTCATTTTTGAGGTAAGCTGAAGGTAGATCCTTCTTTGTTATAGTCGCCATGAAAAATCTAAGATTTGTAATGTGTGTTGGGGTGGTTCAGTGGTATTTTTTGAGTTCTTCTTGGAATTCGGCGAAAATGAGTTGTCTGGCTTGAACGAAATAAATAGCACCAATATTTGCGATGTTTTATTCCCAGGGTAACTTGCACAAATTCAAATTTGATGACAAAATACAAAATGATCTTAATTTCCAAGCGATACTTCTTATTCATTCAGTGTACAATATTTAATTGTGAAAAATTCCACATCGCGAACCTCTGCTTATCGCTCCGAACGTGTTATAAAAACGCATATGTTGTTTCCATTTCGATGTTGACAAAGTACAATATTTCACTCAGGATATACCGCGGAAATTCAATTTGGAGAAAGAGATATTATAATAAAATGTAAGAAATAAAATAATTTAAATGAGAATTCGTATCCTCAACATTCTGCCCCCTTGAAGCGTTCGCTTCAAATGAAATCAATTAATGGGCAGTGGACAAAGTTTTGTGATAGGTCGAACAAAATTTCCACCTTTTGTTTTCAATTCAACGATACGTACTCTACCATCGGAACCTGGGAGCACCTTGATTATCCTTGCAAGGGGCCATTTCAAAGGAGGTAGGTTATCCTCCTTAATGAGAACCAAAGTGTTTTCCTTCACATCAGCTACCGACTGATGCCATTTGGATCTAGTCTGCAGCTGGTGCAAGTATTCAACTGACCACCTTTTCCAAAACTTCTGAGAAATTTTCTGAGACAAACTCCAATACTTCAACCTACTATCAGGTATATCCGTGATATCCGCCTCCGGCAAAGCCATCAACGGCTGGCCTATCAGAAAATGGCCTGGAGTCAAGCAGTTGAAATCATCTGGGTCACTAGAAATTGCACACAATGGCCGAGAGTTCAAGACGGCTTCAATCTGGGCTAGGCAAGTCAGCTGTTCTTCAAACGACAACACTGATCCTCCAAATGCCCTCTTTAAATGATTTTTCATAGACTTAATGTTAGCCTCCCATAGTCCACCCCAATGGGGACTATTTGGAGGTATAAATTTCCAAGTTATCTTCTTTACACTCAAGAAATCGAAAATTCCGCAAAATTTTTCACTCTTAAGGAATTTATTGATTTCCTTCAACTCACTAGCAGCGCCTCGAAAATTGCTGCCATTATCGCTCCATATTATTTCAGGACAACCCCGACGAGCGATAAATCGTTTGAGTGTATGTATAAATGCCGATGTACTTAAGTTAGAAACTAACTCGATATGTACGGCTTTCGTAACCATACATATGAAAAGTGCAATATACGATTTTGAAACTATTGACCGTCTTAAGCGAGATTCCTTTATTAACAAAGGACCAGCATAATCTATTCCAACTCGCTGAAAGGGTTTAGCAATCGTTACTCGATCTGAAGGAATATTTCCCATTATTTGTTCACGAGTTCGAGTGTTAAATCTGAAACATATGACACATCCTTTTAGCGCTGATTTTACTTCTCGTATTCCGTGAATTATCCAATATTTAAGCCGTAAATTTGCTAAAACTGTGTATGGTCCGGCATGTAACAATTTGAGATGTTCTGAAATAATCAACATTCTAACAACATTATTTTTTGCAGGTAAAAGAATGGGAAATCTGCGGTCAAATTTTATAGGCGCGATTGCAAGTCTGGTATTAAGTCTTATTATCCCATCCTTATCAATAAAAAGATTCAAATTCGAGAGGTGGGTTCCCTTAAATATTGTCTGATTTTTAATACATTCAATTTCATTTTCAAAATGTTCCATCTGAATCATTTTGATCAACACTATTTCCGCACTTTTAATTTCTGAAACTGAAAGGGGACCAAGCTGTCTGTTACTCTTATCGCGGCAATTTTTATAAAACCTCAAACAGAACGAAATACATCTCACCAACCTGAAATATTTGGAAAATCTATTGAACGGAAATTGTTCCAAACGTTCAGTATCTGTGTTGATAGTAGTTGTCATCGATGAAATTTTTCTAAGTTCAGGGACATTTTCTACAGGTTCAGAATCGGTGATTTGGTTGAGATTTCTTTTTATTGAGAAATCACCTTTCAAAATTGCAGGACCTGTCCACCAGTTAGAACAATTACCCAAGTCATTTGGAGATACACCTCGTGATAAGTGATCTGCTGGATTATCCGCTGAGTTAATGTGTGACCATATACAATCACCAGTTAATTCTTGTACTTCAGACACTCTATTTGCAACAAAGGTCTGCCACCGGTTTGAAGGCGATTGCAACCAGCACAAGACAATTTTAGAGTCAGTCCACAAATATATCTGCTCTACTGGACATTGTATAACTCTTTTCATTTTATGAATGAGTTTTGACAGCAGAAGTGCTGCACATAGTTCAAGTCTCGGCAAAGATATTGTTTTTAGGGGAGCTACTCGAGATTTTGCGCACAATAAATTACTTGAAACTTTTCCATCATCATACAAAGCCCTAATATATGCACATGCGCCATATGCCTTTGTGGATGCATCTGAAAACCCGTGAAGTTGTACTGAGGTAATTTGTCCACTTCTGAAAACGTAGCGTGAAATAGGAATATTTGAGAGGTCTGCCAAATTGGTTGCAAATTTGCGCCATTTTCCCAATAGCTGTGGACTTAGTTCAGAGTCCCAGTTGAGCTTTTCCAGCCAAATCTCCTGCATAATCATTTTTGCGATAACTACGCAGGGAGCAACTAATCCTAAAGGGTCATAAATTTGAGCAATAGATGACAGGACTTGTCTTTTTGTTTTCGAATCTGAGGAATAATTCGACGGTGTCGAAATTTGAAACATATCTAAGCTGGTATTCCATGAAATACCCAATACTTTATTGGAGAAATTATCATCAGAAATTGACACCAACGAATCGCATGTACTCTCATTAAATTCCACGCAATTAGAATGCCATTTATGCAATTCAAACCCGTACGACCTTAGAAGTTCAATTAATTGTGTCTTCAAAATTTTTAATTCGGCTAAATTATCAGTACCGGTCAAAATATCATCCATATAGCATTGATCCAAAAGTGATTTAGAAGCTAATGGATATTTCAATTTTTCATCCAGAGCCAGTTTTTTAATGCAACGGGTTGCTAAAAATGGAGCACATCTGGTACCATAGGTTACGGTTTGTAACTCAAGGCATTTAAGTGGAGTTGTGGAATTTTCCCGCCATAAAATGTTCTGAAATGGTCTGTGCTCAGGAGAAATCTGGATCATACGAAACATCCTTTGAATATCCGTAGTCAACACATACTTAAACAGTCTAAAGCGAATAAGGATATCGAATAAATCAGGTTGTGTAAGAAACCCTTTCAGCATAATAATGTCGTTTAGGAAAATCCAGATGTTGTTTTCATAGATGCATCAAATACCACT
The DNA here is from genome assembly GCA_030674115.1 of Micraspis discolor. Taxonomy (NCBI): domain Eukaryota; kingdom Metazoa; phylum Arthropoda; class Insecta; order Coleoptera; family Coccinellidae; genus Micraspis; species Micraspis discolor. The sequence continues at coordinate 496,893 of JARTUT010001765.1, read as the reverse complement.
CTGAGAGGCGTAGAAGTGTTGCTTTCCTTTAGAATACCGTGGTGGGGCAAAAAATTTTTATTTTTATAGGTTTCAGGATTGTCAGAATCAAAGTCGACATATTTAGCATGGCCCAAGTTGACGTATTCATTAATGAATGCTATATAACCCTTCATATATTCTGGATCCTGCTGAAACTTCTTTTCTAAGGATACGAATCTCCTTAGAGCTGATTGAAATGAGTCACCCAACTTCTGAGTATGTTCTGCAGATAAGAACGGAATATTAACCTGAAAAGATCCATCATTCAATCTGATGACTGAATTACGAAAGTACTCTTCGCAAATTCTATCTTCCTTCGATAATGAACGCTCATTCGATATTTCCTCTAATTGCCAAAACCTGGGTATGAGCTCATTCAAACTTATTTCCTCAGAGTGTGAATATGGACTATATGCATTGAGAAATGCGCAATGAGAAGCGTACTTTGATGTTGAGGGCGTTTGGCCTGCCACAAGCCAACCAAGATATGAATTATGTAATACAGGTTGTCCACTTCCCAATCTTATTATTTCTGGAATCAACAATTCAAAGTATAAATCGGCTCCAATGAGTAAATCGATTTTTTCAGGAATATAGAAATTACTGTCAGCGAGACTGATGTTATCGGGGACCTTAAACTTGCTTCTATTTATCGGTACCTGGGGTAATTTTGTGGTAATATTTTCCAATATAGAACAAGTCAGTTGGAATGTTTTAGGAAAATGCATCGATTCTATATCAATTGTCATCATTTTTGAAGCTTTCGTTACTGTTCCTGATATACCACTAATGTTGTGAACCTTATAAAAGCTCTTGAGACCTAATTTTTGAGCTAAAGTGGTGGTGATGAATGACATTTGACTTCCAGAATCTAGTAATGCTCGTGCCTCTACCCTTTTTCCACTCTCATCAAAAATATTAACGATAGCAGTAGCCAATATGACATTTCGAACCTCAGTTTTAAAGTTTCCAACATGGCTAGAACTGACAGCAGCTGGAAATATGGAATTATCCGCAATGGATGATCTCAGCTGAGTATCACTAGTACAAGGAATGCTATCGGCAGTTTTGTCGATAACTCCAGTTGAGTGCGATTTTTTATCGGAACTAAAACCTTGGCAAAGAAGAGTATTATGCCTTTTGTTACATTTACGACAGCCACCCGACTCACAATTAGTAACAGTATGTTTCGAACCTAAACAGTTATAACACAATCGATTCAGTCGGACGAAGTCCCTTCTCTTCTCTAAAGATACATTCTTGAATTTATCGCATGAATAAATTGAATGACCTTTAAATTTGCAAAATGAACAACTTTGACGAGATTTTTCCACATATATTTTACGTGATGTTTGGTTTTGATTATCCGATACGAAGTTCACTACCTTTTGACTAACCCTCGTATCTAAAGAGGATATATTTTCCAGATCACATCATCTTTTTCCACAAATTCTAAGAAACCTTGAAAAGTGGGTAATGCGGAAGAGTCTCTTTCTAACTCATAAGCCCTTTGTGTTTGAAAATCCAATTTTTACTCAAGAGAAAAACCAAAACAACATCCCAATTGTGTACTGGCAATTTGAGAGCTTGTAGTGAATTGAAACTTTGCCGTACCTTTGTAATAAATTGCCTTAAATTTTTTGAATCTCCTTTCGTGATTGAGTTGATTTCGAGCAAACCACTCAAGTGCATATTTATTGTAATTAATTGATCATCATACCGCTTGCAAAGAATATCAAGTGCCACTTCGTAATTTTCATTAGTTAGCAATAAATCCTGAACCAAAGTTAATGGTTCATTTTTTAAACTAGATTTCAGATAAGTGAATTTTTGAACGTCACTAAGACTCTCGTTATTGTGAACAATAGCATCAAAAAGATTTTTGAATGAATTCCACTCAGAATGTTTTCCAGTAAATGACGGAATGGTAATGCTTGGCAAATGAACCTTTGAGCCAGAAGATTCATTCATAGATGTTTGAAGTACGTTTTGAAATATTGTACTTTCTCGTTTTTTAATTTGACCACTAAGTTTTCTAATTTTAGCCAAAAGAGAAATATACTTATATTCAGTTTCATTTCTATCATCATCTTCCTCATCCAACATTTCTATTTCTTCCTGAATGTCACTATATTTTTCGTAAGCTTGTATAAGCAGAGATTCCCGAGTGAAAAATTCATTGATATCTATCTCTATATCCAAGTTATTGAGAAAATTTTCAATCCTAGTTAAAGTGCCCTTTACAGCTGAACGTTTTCTTTTCAGTTTTTCAATATCCATAATTTTCAAATTAAATCCAATTCAAGAGAAAATTAAATAAGAAATTTCAAATATAACCCGAGAATTAAATTAAACAATTCAAGTTCAAAATAAATTCCTATCCAAAAAACAGCGTAATTCAATCAACAAATCAAGAAAAAATAGCAAAATTCAATCAATGAAATCAAGAGAAAATTTGTGAGGTTTGGTAGACACTTCACCCAAACTCTTATAGAATCAAATATCTCAAAATTATAACATTTTCATGAAGCTAATTTCGCCAAATATTAGAATGAATATATGAGAAATAAGATAATAATTATAGAATAATTTCATCAATTGATGACCAATGTACTGGAAGAATATCACCTGGAGTTCCTTTTGCTGAATCGCCCATGTATGAATGTATTCCTGTTGTCGTCTGAAGAAAATGCCCAATTTGTCCAATAAAGTGTGATACGCCCTTTCTGCCTTTTCTAGTGATAGTGATTTTCCCTTGTGTAGTGGTAGTTGTAGTCCCTTATGTAGTGGTAGTTGTTGTCCCTTGTGTAGTGGTAAATATTCCCTGATTAGTGTTATTTTTCTTAATCCAGCAATTTTCCATGAATTTGTTGCACCATCCTGTAGCTATGAGTCGTCAGAATGCTTGAGATTCTGGATATATCCTATTTTCGTTCAAACACACTGTTTCCCGGCCGATGCACCAAATGTTGGGGTGGTTCAGTGGTATTTTTTGAGTTCTTCTTGGAATTCGGCGAAAATGAGTTGTCTGGCTTGAACGAAATAAATAGCACCAATATTTGCGATGTTTTATTCCCAGGGTAACTTGCACAAATTCAAATTTGATGACAAAATACAAAATGATCTTAATTTCCAAGCGATACTTCTTATTCATTCAGTGTACAATATTTAATTGTGAAAAATTCCACATCGCGAACCTCTGCTTATCGCTCCGAACGTATTATAAAAACGCATATGTTGTTTCCATTTCGATGTTGACAAAGTACAATATTTCACTCAGGATATACCGCGGAAATTCAATTTGGAGAAAGAGATATTATAATAAAATGTAAGAAATAAAATAATTTAAATGAGAATTCGTATCCTCAACAATGTGAAATTCGTGAAACTACATGGCTAGTGAATATAATTCATGTCCTAGGTAACAAGCAGTGTAATAACTTGAACAAAGCATTACATGCACAAAGAAAGCTTTATTATCCGAATGGATAAAGCATTACATTTACAAAGAAGGAAGGGTTATCCAACACAACAAATAATTACATTCACAAAGAAATTAGAATCAATGACCAGGGCCTAAACATCACCTAATACAACATGAAACCTAATAAATATTTTATAATGACGGTATTAATTTACAAACCTAACTGAAAAATAATAAATTCACTGAACCAATCAAGTTCCCTATGCTATTCATCAACAAAGGCTAATAAAATGGACAAACGACTAATAACATTAAAATAGTCTAAGTTATACTTGCAAAATAGATTCTAGAGTCCCTCAACGTAAGATAGCTTCGTTCTAGAATTCGCACAAAAGCACTAACTGAAACTTTTTGGGTCTCACTTACTTCCCTCACAATTCAACCGATAATCGCCATCATTCATCTTTCACTTGCGCAGCTCGACGTTGACACCAGGCAGTGAGAGCCGCGCTCTCCGATTCTAACCATGGAATTTACTTCCACAGTTTGGTAACCGCCAGTGGCGTATCAGCATAGGGTGAAATGAGACTACAATTTTTTGTATTGAAAACAACTTAAGATGTTACACTATGAGCAGTTATTTTTAATTTGAGATATAGGTTTGTTCATTAATCGTCGCGGTTGTATTTGCATCACATTGTTCCAGAGTACGTGAAAATACTATTGTAATAATATTTTGAATAATAAGAATGATAAAAAATTCTGGTCAACCCTCAGATCCTTGAATATACGACATAAAAATTCGAATTATATTCCTGAAAACCTGAAAGATCCAAACATTATCAATCAACATTTTATTGAATCCATTCCAAAAATAACGATGGATAGTGATCTGTTTTCGTTTTATTCCACCAACGTCAGGAATGCCAGCATGAAACAGTTTTCATTTTCGGAGGTTGCAGAGTTCGATATTTGTAAAATAATTCAAAAAATAAAGTCTAAAGCGATGGGTCATGACGGTGTCAATATAGCGACAATTCAACTCTGTTCTCCTTTTATTCTACCGTACGTGACGCATGTGGTGAATTGCTGCCTGAGAAATTCTGTTTTTCCTTCTGCTTGGAAAAAGGCATTAGTGATTCCGCTTCCCAAAGCCTCCCATCCAGTAACTTTGAATGATTTGCGACCGATAAGTATATTCCCAGTTCTATCCAAGATTATAGAGCAAGTTATTCAGAAACAATTGCGAGAACATTTAGAAAAATATAAAGTCATTCCCACCACACAATCTGGCTTTAGACCGGGACACAGTTGTTGTACTGCCCTGCTCAATATTACTGACGAGATATTCAAGTCTATCGATCAGGGAAATCTCACTATTTTGACCTTGCTAGATTTCTCGAAGGCTTTTGATTCAATAAATCATTAGCTTCTTGTTGCTATTCTCCATTTTGTTGGACTTTCTCAGGGGGCAATTGATCTGCTTGCTGATTATATTGGGTTGCGATTAACTCACAAGCAGTTGTGATGAAAGATCATCTTCGTTTTTGAATTTGACCTGTGGGGTCCCTAAGGGGTCAATCCTTGGTCCACTTCTGTTTTTGATATATATCTCAGGCTTCGTCGATGTTTGCATATCGGCAAGTTCTTATTTTTACGCAGATGATGGACAACTCAGGTTGTCGTTTAAACCCGGAGAATCTCCACAGGCTATTGCAGCGCTCAATTATGATCTTAGTAATATATTTGATATGGCAAGGAAGCATTGTTTACATTTGAATACGAGCAAATCTTTATGCCAACTCTTTGGGAAGAAAAGTGATAGGGGTCGATTTTTGGAGGTTTATGGCCACAGTGTCGTTTTGAATGGTGAGATAATTAGTTTTAGGGATACTGCCAAGAATTTGGGATTGACGATGGATTCTAACATGTGGTTCACACAGCACATTTTGAACTGCCTGAGTAGGGCGTACCTGAATTTGAGGCCGTTATACCCATTTTGAGGTTATTTGAACAAGTCAATCAAGATTGTGCTTTGTGAATCTTTGGTACGCTCGCACATGAATTACTGCGATGTTATCTACAACCCTTGCTTGACTGTCTTCGATGTAAACAGACTCCAGGTATTACAGAACTCTTGCCTTCGTTTTATTCACGGTATCAGGAAATACGAGTCCATAACATACACTCTTAAAAGCACTGAGTGGCTCAATATGGAGCATAGAAGAAGATTTCATTCCCTGGTTTTATTTTTCAAAATCATTAAGCACAAATCACCATCATATCTTCTCGATAGGATTATTTTGAGATCTAGTCTTTATTCCGTTGATGTTCGTTCGCGAGGCGCCATTTCTGTTCCAAGACATATAGTACTGCAATGTTCACTAGATATTTTTCTTATCAGGTACCAAACCTCATGAATGAGTTGAAGTGTGAATACAAAAATTTTAACCTTGATAAGTTCAAATTGCATATTTTGAATAATTTCCGTAATGACCCATTATATAACTAGGCTAGTGTCTCTTCAGGAACAACTCAGACTTGGCTGGTATGGTATGGTTTATATGGCCACTTTTGTCTGGGGTGGGTGGTCTCGGGGCTCGGCATTTTTTTCATTTCTTCTTTTCATGCGGCATTTACATTGTTTGCATTTTTCTTCGTCTTGATTTTGCGCTCATTGTTTTCTGAATCATTTTCGGGTTAGATGGAAGAATAGACGCATAGTTAAATTAACTTATTTACACTCTAAACTTTAAATTGTATTAGACTGTGCGAGCTAAATCTCGCCCTTTACATGTATCATTGTTTAAGTTGTAATTACGTTTTGATAAATAAAGACCTTTATTATTATTATTATTATTATTAATTATCATTTTCTATTCCAGACGTATTAGACATGCTGGATCATCTTGATTGTGGCTGAACACAAAAAAGTAAGTTGATTTTAATAGCTTTTACAATTTACAAATCGTAGTACCTGCTCATGATTATTGTGAATATCTGTGATATGTGATCTGATTAAATTGTTTGTTTTCAGTAGAATGGCTGACATATGCAACGGACAGCTAATATTGGGTGAGTTTCTGCATACCAACTAATTAGTCATAACTTTAATTAGTTCTCAATTGTTTCATCATTCAGATTATGACTCAAAGCAAAATAGCCGAGTCATATTTATGTAATTAAATGCAGACATTTAATTCTTCCTTGGATTCTGATTTCAACGCTTAGTAGAGTAAATTCATATTTCGTAAATAACTTTGATGCTCGAGATCTTCATGATAAATAACCTATTTCGAATATTATCGTTGAGATCGGCCAAATTAAGTTGTTTCACCTGAGAACATCGATGACACAGGAAACTTGTTGAAAAAGGTCGTCATACGACTTATCTTGAAATCGCGGCATGCTTGGACAACGGTATGAAAGGCAAGCTTATGGTCCTGCATGAATATTTGGGTTTGCGAAAACTGTGTACCCGATGGATCCCACATTTGACTTTTGAAGATTGTAATTCAATAGAGATGCTTCAAATACTGTATAGAGTATCGTCACATATGACGATATGGATATAAGTGTATGAGCCAGGAAAAAGGTAAATCGACTGTTTGGATCTTCAAATTAGAAAGAAATCCAACGAAATTTCTTCGAGTTCTGAGCATTGCGAATGAAATGATGGCGTATTATTTTACAAAAATGGGTTATGTGACTACTGTAGATCTAGAAAACGAAAAGACCGCCAACTCGATCATTTTTGGCGCTCTTATTCACCTAAACAAAGTGTCTATAGATGTGCCCAAAGGTTTGTATTTTTGGAATAGTTGGGTAAAAATGGTACCAATCGTTTTGCAAGGACTCACCCATGAAGAATCCGTGGTCAAAATCGATTCTGTCCGTTCGTAGGCACGATTACGTTCGAACGGAATGAGCTAGAGAGCTGACATACGAACTCTGTAAATTAAGTAATGAGACTGGCAACGTTGCGTTTGATCTGGCAACACTGGAAGCGCGGGGCTTAATGGGGCGGTAGAGGAACATGTGCTCCACCTTCAGTACGAGTTTGACCTCCCTTGAGTCATTTGGTTGTGTGTAGCGATTGTTTTTGTGAAACAGTTTCTTCTATTGTGTTCTAAAAATGAATACATCAATTTCGAGCAATGGTGTGCTATCAGGTTTTGCCCGCACTTGAGCACAGTGTAACGGAAACTCTTCTTAAACTTTAGGAGGCCTACGGAGACAGTGTTTTGTCACGGGCCCAGGTTTTTCGGTGGTTTAAGGCATTTTCACAAGGAAGGGAGTCGATTTAAGATGGACCACGAAGCAGAAGGCCTTCATCTTCAAGAACCGATGAAAATGTTGACAGAATCCGGAATCTTGTGCGTTCAGATCGTCGGTTGATAGTCAGAATGATAAGGGAAGAATTAAATTTGACTTACACCACCGTTCATCAAATTCTGACCAATGAATTGGGGATGATAAAAATCTGCTCGAAAATGGTTCCAAAAACCATTTCAATAAACGAGTTTTTGGCCAGTAAAAACATTCCTGTAGCTCCTCAGATTCCTTATTTACCCTACTTGAGTCCTTAGGACTTTTTTCTCTTTCCAAAGTTGATGAATTACCTCAAGGGAAATCATTTTTGTACAGTCGAAGAAATTCAAACGAATGAATATCTCTGATTATTTCATTATCGAGCAAAATCCGTCCAATGGTTCAGGAGTTATGAGCATCTGAAATTTGGTTCTGCATCATCGGTGTCACTACGATCTCGTTTGAAGTCAGCAAACCAAAGTTTCATTGTTATTTCTGATGGAGCGAAGTCCCCATAACACTTTTGAAGCCATTATTTCGCTTGAACGGTATTTTCCCCATCAAGAAGCAGTGTAAAATTAAAACACGAAATTGCTTTTGATCCATTGTTTTCAAAATAACAAAAGTACCGTCGTTCTTAGCAAAATAACCAAAAACTGGGATAACAAAGAAAACACAATTTTTTGTTCAAAATTAGCTTTATACATCAACGCATTGCAATCATTCAAGCGCCGCTCTGACATTTCAATACCAATTTCGTATAACGATTTAATTTTTGCCTCAAAATAGGCCTCAGATTCAGCCATAACATCGTGCGAAATTTTTTACAGGCGAGCATCTTTGTATTTGTATAACATTATTCCAGACTACAGGAAAAGACTCTAGTTCACCTGTGCAGTGTACAAAGCGCTTATAGATTGAATATTTACTCGTAAGTAGTCCAACCAGAGTGCCAAAGCCGTCTGACCTCACGTTAGTGCTTTCAAATTTTTCATCAGTAGTTTTCGATAAAATCAACATGATGATGCCAGCTTATACACATCACGTCAAACAAGTCAGTCTTTGGTCTCTCCAAATATCGAATTGATGGGTCACCCGCCATACAGCCCCGATCTGGCACTTATTCGGTATGTTCCTGAAAATGAAAGATAAATTCCGAGGTCTAAGATTTTCAAAGCCCCAAGAAGCATGTTTTGGGAATTTGGGACTATTTTATTTCGATTGTTGTTTCGATTAATCATTCAAACTCCTGGAAAGCTGTTTAAATGTTGAAGGCGGATATTCTGAGAAGGAATAGAAAGGTTAATGTTGCTGACAAAAAAAATTGGTTGCCTGAATTTTTTTCCATGAAAGAACGTTAAAGCGATATTCTACTGGTTTGAGAAATTGGACATTTCAATTATTCAATTAAGATATACGTTAGCGACCGTTGTTACTTGATGAGCTCACCCTGTTGATCGTATAATAACGGTCGTCTAGCTTCAATTGGCTATAATTAAGCAGTTGGAATTTTATTGTAGGTTCTTCTAGAATGAAGTTATATAAGATTGAAGATCATTAATATCCTGTACCAAGTACTATGCGATCACTTAATCGAAAAAAAAACACGGGGTGCCTCATCAATTCATGAATGCCTACAATTGCACACTTGTTGTAGCAGAACGACCAATTTATAATTCAACCCTAGAATCTCTGGTTTGGGAGGAATATCAAAGTATTGCCAAAGAGGAGGTGATTCAGTTAGAGATACTTGAAAAAAAATTGTAGAAAACTATTTTATTTTATCATCTTTATTAACAGATAAAAGAACCATTCTTTACAATTATTTTTCAAAGATAATTTCAAATGCTGACCTCGACTTCGGTTAACAAGATCCATTCGATAGTTTTAATTTTCGTTGACTCGTGTGAGTATTTCTGGTGATTTTTCTCCAATGAATTAAGGAATATTGGCCTCCAATACCTCAATCGAAGCCGGCTTGTCCATGAAGACTTTGCACTGTACATAGCCCCAAAGGAAAAAATCAAGAGGTGTGTTGTCACATGATCTAGCCTGCCAACACTCTGATCCGAATCGTGAAAGGATCTGCTCGTCGAAATGCTCTCGCAGTAGAGCCATGTTTTCATGAGCTGTATGGCAACTGTTAACATCTTGTTGGAACCACATTTTGTCGAGACCACGGGCTTCAATTTCTGGAAACAAATAGTCTGTTATCTGTCGGTGACTATTCACAGTAGCATTCCAGCCAAATTCTGTTTTGAAAACATATGGACCGATATTCCACCGGCCCATAAACCACACCAAACAGTAGGATTTAACGGCAATTCTAGAGACTCTTCGGGTTGTTCATCTCCCCAGATTAGGGCATTTTGTTTGTTCACAAACCCACTAAGACAAAAATGGGCCTCATCAGTAACAACAACATCAGTAACTAAAACAAGAGTGCAACAAATAAAAAGGAAATTTTCTTTATAGTTCATTTAATATAGTTACATCAAAAGTTAAAGAAATTCATTAAAAATTTGTAGTCAAGTTTCCTTCAGCATTACAATCTTTGTTATATAATTATCTCGGTTTCATCTTAAGCATTCTCAGAACATAAAAGAGCAATTTCCTATTCATATCCAGTTGAACGGTAACTTTTGGAAGAAAACACTGAGAAATATTAACTTAACATCAATTGTACTGCAGTATATTAAGCTTTCTAATTATTTTATTTTTCCTTTTGTTCCATTCATCACTCTGTAAATTTTGATTTGCATACTTCACTATGTAAAAAATTCTCATTTTTAAAAAAATTTAGCATATATTTGTAGGGAAACTGAGCAAGGATGATGAAAAGGGATATTTCTCAGCTTTTGGATTAGCAGTTGAGGAGATGTAGTGGCAGCGGCTTTCATGTTTAGTGATGTTTGCACATTGCAGTTTACCATTATTGTGGAACATGTTTGAGTTCCCTTATCGATTCCTATTCCATCGGTTTGTATACCTATATCAAAGCTTTTTGGTCTCCTAAACAGGTTCAAAGTAGGAACAGCCGTTTTATTTAAGTAGCGGCCAGTCATTAAATAAGGTTCGAAGTGATCACTGCAAATCCTGTTTCCTCAGAACTGTCGCATCGCTGCAGGCCAATTTCCATTGCAGGGCTCGTTGAGGGTCATCTGAACTGGGAAATCTAAAGAATCTCACACCCGAAACATTCAAACAGTACTTAACTGAACATCTTCCCTTGGTTTCACTCATTTTATCTACAAACCAGACTTCTCTGCAGAGCTATGAAAAAGCTTAATCCAAATATGAAAACCCATGCGGAATGAAATTCTAAATTTTCTATACAAAATCAGCGATAACTTTTACTCCATATATCACACTATCATTAAAAATTTTCGAATGGAGGGAAAAGAATCCATAGACAAGTTATATAAAATATGCCATTTAATTCAAAGGTTTTGATTAAATTAAGGATCTGCTATGATTTTCAGAAATACCCGGTGAATTGTTTCGCGGTTTAAATTCGAATTTGGAGAAGAGAGAGATATATATCCTTCTCTTATTAGTCCCACCCCTTGAATCATTGACAAGATAAAGGCCGGAGTGCTCCATCTTTGTACGTTAATCTTTGCTTATAGTCTGGCTCAATCGTAGAGAATATTGAATATATAATTCAGAGATTCAGAGAGCTGCCATCCAATTTCGAAGAGAGACTTCGTCACTTTCAAATCAAACGAAAAAACGTGGACATTTTACGAAACATTTATACATTCTAACAGAAAAAACATTAAATTCAGACACATCCTGGGAGATTCATCGAGATGGCTTACAAAATTGCTTCGTTAATTCCATATAATTAACAATAACGAATGTCCCAATTTAACGTCACCCTCAAGAAGCCAATTTTTCTGCATTATCTAATATTAAAACCCTACAGCGGGGGTTGTTGTACAGATGTTCCGAACACAATCAACTAAAAATACACCTTGTTAAAAAGTTAAAAAGCACTCATTTCATAAGGTACGGTTTCGCTCTCACGGGAGCAATCCAGAAATAAATCCAGAGGAGAGAAAGTAATAAAGAATAATAAAATAGCCGCCTTTGCCCCTTCCACATGCGGCACATGTTCCTGGGCAATTATTTTAAGAACTAAAAATAAGCCACTCTGGTAAGCATCTGAGCTAATCAGCGACGGACTTCATTCTAGTTTCATAAGATCTATTCATTTTTTTTTAGAACAGTATGTCGAGTATTAAGCGTACGATTGAGTTTTGTGCGCAGAGAGCGCTTTACTACTGAGTAATGCTTTAGTCATTTTATATCGGCCATCTTGATATCTTTATTAAACTTTGTGGATTCATAGTGATGCAAATATTTTGATTCGTTATCAGTTTTCGTGAGTTTTATAAGTGATAAATATTTATGTGCTTTATGCAAGGACTTAGATTTGTTGTACAAGGAATAAAATAAATTTTGGCGGGGTAACTATTTTTAAATTTTGAACGGGGCTGTTCTAACTATTTTGTTGATTATTCTATGTTCTTACAATTCAATTTTCTCATTTATTTTTTGAACACAGAATCATGTAAATGTTTATTCGTTTTTCAATTTGCAAACTTTTTCTTCAGCATAGTTTAGATTAATATAAATTTTCATCGAAGAAAGTTTTGCGCATGTTTTATGACCTAAACCGTTTTTTTAAATTTGTTTACGTTTATATTTAGATTCACCGCATTGTCGCTACAGTGTTGTTGATCCGATTTCTCGGGTGCAAGTTTTCTATGGTTCTTTGCGATGATGCTCTCTGGTTCGATCATTGGCTTGTTATGATGCGAAAAATTTTCATGAACAATTGCTTGATTGCTTTTCCAAATATCCAGTTTTGTGATTCATACAGTTTTGTCTAACGATATATCGAGACCTTTGAAATATGTTTTAGTTTCGGAAATCATTTCCTCATCTGGACCAAATCTGTTTTCATGGAGCATCTTTATGAGTTTTGCGGAGAACAAGTGTTTCATTAAAACAAGATCTGAAGAATACGGTGGAGCCAGTAGTAATTAGAAAATCTTTTCGACTATTTTTCGGAAATTTTTTATTGACGTTTTGTCTTTGTGAAAAAAGCACCTTTTTCTGGGCAATTTGGACCTTCAAATTTGCTTTTTGTTGAAAAAACACCGATCAAACCCAAGCCTTGTTTGAAGAATGTTATACGCACTCTGCCCCATCGAAAATGACCATCAAACGATGGTTTTCTGATTTCATCACATCCATATAGTCGTATGAACACCGATGATGCTGAACGCCCTGGTTGGCCAAACGAGACAGTTAATCCGGAAAAAATTGAAGAAACCTTTAAAACCATTATGGTCAATTGCAAAGTGGAGTTACAAGAGATAGCTGACGCTCTGAAGTTATCCAAATGTAGTGTTTCCTCCATCATACACGAAGATTTGGGTATGAATAAGCTGGTGTCCAAATGGATGTTGCGTTTGCTCGCACTATAGCAAAAACAGCAACGAGTAGTTGATTGAAAGAGCTGTTAGGAGATGTTCACGCGAAAAAGACAGAATTTCGCGTCGGCACATCACAAGGGTAAAACAAGGATTCACTACTTCCCTCTGGAATAAAAGAGAGACTGCTGAATGGCGAGTAGACAGAGAAAATTGTCAAAATATTCGAACGCCCTCGGGGAAGGTTAAGGCCTCGGTGTTTTAGGATGCAGATAGAATTTTATTCATTGACTTCGAGTAACATGGAAAGACAATGAACAGCGATTATGATATCGTTGGAGGTCGAACTTGCCCAGAAAATGCTTTATTTAAAAAAGACCAAGACAACGCACCAATATAACAGATTGATCAGATGAGGAAGTGATTGCTGAAACTGAAGCATATTTTGAAGTTCTCGATAAATCCTTCTACACCAATGGTATCAAGAAGCAACAGAAAAGTTGGATTGATTGTATTACTCTAAAAGAGGATTATAATGATGAAAACAAATAATTTTGGCTAATAGAGTTGTGCTTCTCTCAGGCCCAGGCTTATCGACCCATTTGTTCTAAATCGCCTTAAAATACTTATAAGAATTTCTGAGATATTGTTGAAATTCTGTGCAAGCAAACCATGTAATTACCCCTGTATCATTAAAAATGTTTCGCTTGAGCACCTGTCAGTTAGTTCATTGACTGCTTCCATTATACCCCAATTTCATCTAAATTAATTACGTGTTCCATGCCAGCATCCATGTTTTCGTTTTATATTTAGTTCTTCCTTGCCTTCATACACCGTAAGCTGCAAATGGTCGAACCTACCAGCATCTCTATGTTATATTCATCTATATTCACATCGTTCTATGTTAGAAATATCTCTGGCTGCAGCATACAAAGAACGGTCACTTCCTGCTTAAAGCTAATATTATATTTATAACTTCTGTGTTGCTGTGCTGCCCTGATAAAAGATTACAAGTGCAGGGATTCTGAAAGAAGATTTATAGGAACTATTTGAGTATTTTTCGTGTTTTCGGACAAAAATGTTGTGGGACAAGATGTCCTAGGAACCTAAACCGGAAATGATCGGAGTGTTTTTGTGTTGTATGATGAAAATAGTGGAATTGTCGGTCGGTAGACCGATTTCAGAAGTGGGGAAAATGAAGCGAAAGAGATATGTCAGGAGAAGAGGTAAGAAGAATGTTTCATGTTTTTGAACTAAATCAGAAATTGTCTTGAACTTTCATTATATTTTTCTTCGAAATGAAACACCAACATATTTTTTTATTTATTTCTATATTTTACATCCAACAGGCACAAGCCCAATTACAGGTGTAAACAATTAGTAAATACCTACATACATGTATTATGCCCCAAGCTGTAGTCCGCCGAGGTTAAACGAAATGAAATTTAGTTTTATATCAATGAATAAAATTGATTTCTAAATTGAATAATATTTAGAAAAAACATATCAACTTAGGGTAAATCATTCCAGCTTCGGCATATGGAAGCCACAGAATTATGGAAATAATGTTGGGTGTTAGTAACATTAATTCTAAAAGTTATATTTGTTCTAGAATTAAAGCGGGTGCATTGAAATTCAATAGAGACAGTAAATACGTTGAATCAACCAGACCATTGACTAGCTTGAACGCAATGATCGCACCTGAAATTTCTCTTCTCTTGCTCAAACTTACAAAGTTAAATTAGATCAGTAGTGAGTTATAGTGGAGAACAGGGTCAATTTTATGTTTTTTGTAGTACAAAAATTTCAAAATTTTTTTTTGGATATATTCTTACGAAATATTATTTTGTATGTTTCGTGAAAAGTATTCAATACTAAAGCACAATATTCAAGTTTGGTACGTACTAAACTGAAATATATATACTGATTAGCTAGTATATTCGAAAATACTTCACAACTAAACCTAGAGTTCTATTGGCTTCACAGATAATCCTATTGATGTATTGGTCGAATGAAAACTTGCTATCGAACAAAACACCTAAATCCTTACATTCGTTAACCCTCTTCAACACCTTGTAGTCAACACTGTAATTGAATTCTTCGGTGGTTAGTTTTCTTGATTAAGTCATAACTTTGCATTTACTGATATTTAATGTTAGTTCATTTACAGTTGACCATTCATAAGCTTTCAATATCTTCATGCAGCCTATGAAAATCATTTATGTAGCGAATCTCTCTGTAAACTTAGAAATCATCCGCAAACAAAAGTTTTTTCGAGCAAATTCTCTGCATAGATCATCAATAAATATTACAAATAAGAAGGGCCCCAAATTAGAACCCTGAGGTACCCCCGATAGCGCAATAAAATTAAATGATTCAAAGCCTTTCAATTCTACATATAATTCTCTATTATTGAGAAATAACATTACAATATTCGGTGAAATATCAAAACGACCTAACTTCTTCAACAGCTACCTATGTGATACCCTATCGAACGCTTTACTAAAGTCAATCTAAATAATTCCTGAACAATTCCAATTTGGCCCAATAACGAACTCGACACAAATATTTTGACAATTAATTTATTTTGAAAATATAAAACAGTGGCCCATCATTAATTAGTGCGATACTGGATATCAAGACGAAAATGGTCTCAATCGAATGAGTTCCTTATGCTTCCATCATTTTTGCGCGCTTATTCTAGTAGAACTGCGAGCTATCGTTTTGCCCGAATGTATGTTATTTTGGAATATTCAGACGAAGATGATCTCAATCGTCTTTACAACAAGCGCCCAAAAGCTCTTAACGACACGTCAGTGCTCTTCTAAATTTTTTTACATTACTCCAATATTTTCAATGAATTCATAAGCACTCTTGTAACTCAACTGATTCTGAATAACGATGAATGCGAAACATGGTACGCCTATGCTTTTCCAAACCAAATGCGTTGTTGCCACATCAAGTTGCGCAACAGAGAGATCCGATGTTTCATTTCTGTTCCACTCATGGTTATGACTTTCAACGAAGGAACCCAAACAAATCAACATTTTTTTAAAGGAATGTTTTGTTTATCTGATATTAATATACAGTGTGATTGTTTAAATTTTACCCAATAGCTATCTTAGTTAATATACAAAAATGTTCAAATGAGCGAATTTGTAGAATTGTTTTTAGGGGCATTCAGAATTCAGTACAAGAAAATGCTTAAAAACATCGTAAGCCTATATTTACAGCGGAAAATCCATGGAAACTTCACCATGTCAGAGATCAGGACAAGGTCTATTGCTGTGTGGTGGGGCATAGTTAAAAATCGTGTCATAGGAAAATTCTGTTATCATGAACCTCTAACAGGAATTAGATATCTGGAGCTCCATCGGAATCAAATTAAGGAATAAATCAATATGTTTCTTATGAAATATAATTTGGCAACAAGACGGAGTACCAGCTCATAGTGTTCTACCTGTTAGGGAACACATCAATGAGAGGATAAGATAATAATAATAATAAGCTTTATTCATCCCCTTAGACATTAATTGTATGAAACAAGCAAAATTCATATTTTTAAAACATTCTGGTAATTCATTATAAATTTTAATACCTTGGTAAGTAGGTGAATGTACGAACTTCGTCGTTCGGTGCTTAGGCAAAGACAGGATTTTGTCATTTCGCGTTGTATAGGAGTGATGACTGGATAATCTTGATAGAGTTCTTAAATTTTGCTTGATCAAGAGCAATGACTCATAAATATATATACAAGGGACTGTCAAAATTTTATTCTCCACAAAGCGTGGCCTGCTGGAGGACCTCGAGTCTATACTAAAGATCAAGCGCAGGATCCTCTTCTGAGTAACAAAAACTCTATCTATAATACAAAGAAAAAAAAAAGAGGAAAGTACACTAAAGATCAGTGGAATTTCCCAAAGTAAAATAGTTTCTTAACCCATAATTATTCTCACAGTCTGGTAGATGGAAACTGGGCTCAAATATATTCCTGGGCCAACGTAGTACAATTTCTCACAGTAATGCGCCCTGGGTAGGCGACAGGTGTGGTATCTTAGATGGCGAAAACTGGTGGAGGTCCCCAAAGACAGCTCCCACGACAGCTCGACGGTAATTCAAAGACAGCCTAGACAAACAGCTCGAAGACTTCAAAGACAGTTCAGAATCTGCGGTACCTTGCAACGGTACAATAATAATTCCCAATTCGAAGCAGAATGATGCTAAAATACGAACAAAAATCTAAAATATCTCGTGACAAACATAGATTAACTAACCAATCCCACGTCGTTCTTCCAAACAAATACGCCACTCCGCTAAAGCGCAAAAATATCACCAACGAACAAACCAAACCAACATGATAAGATTTCTCTCAGGGCTTCAGTTAAAATCCTGTTCAGATCCGCAAAATTGCGATTAATTACTCCAGGACATTATATGAAATGTGGCTGTAAACCAAACAATGGTATAAATCAAGCAAACATTCAAGTGAAAAATAATTTTTTACTTGGTTGTGATTAGTTCACCTAAGATATTCGTCAATGTATATACCTAAAAACTTTATATATTCTTCAGATTTTATTGAAGTTCAGTAACACTCGAGGCTGTAACGGAAACAGAAAAATCATCTGCAAAAATGAGCACTAACCGATTTCAGGTAATCAGGTAAATCATTGATGAAAATTATGAATAAAAGTGGACCCAAGACAGAACCTTGGAGCATTCCAGACGTGGTGTCGTATTTATTATTGAAATAATAATATATGGAATGGTAGGTACGGCAACATTCTATACCCTTCTAACAGTCCCGACTTAACCCTATTGGGCACTTTTTTTAAGGGGATATTTGAATTCTGAAGAGTATATGTCCTGTCCGCAAAATATTGAAAATATTAAAATCAGAACTGAGGAAGATATTGACAACCTCAATTATGATCCAGAAATAATAAGGTAATCCCTCAAAAACTTAATGAAAAGATACAGATGGTGTGTAGAACTAAGTGGGAGACATTTCGATCACTTAATTTAATTTTTGGTTAATAAATAAATAACATAAATATGAGTATTTTATTATCTACGGTTGGTTTGATATAAAGAAATCGCATCGTTGTCATGTGACGTTCGACAGCTGCCTTAGATGTTGACGAGAACATCTAAATTTTCAGAAAACTACCAGTGATAACTTCAATAAATATACGGGGTGCGGTACAAATCAGTTTACTTACCTTTCTGTATATGGGGAAAAAAAGCAAAAATAACTGTGAATAAATATATTTTCGATAAAAATATAACATCAATAATTACTTGTGGCCTCACATTTTATGCTCGAATTATTTCGTCATGGTAAAACAAAAAAACAAGAAACGACCTGAACGCGGCGCGTCGGCTACGGAGCCAGTACTTACGGATCTACGATACAGTTTATGCACCATTAATCTTGTGGGAACTTGATTATTTGCAAAGCCTGGCAAAATTCTTCGAAAATCTCAGCATAATCTCCGTCAAGTATTAGGTAAGAAGTGAGCAAACAAACACGTTCTTCTTTCGTGTACTTTACAAGCGCAGTCATGGCAACTAACGTACTGTATACGTACACCACAACACTACTACACGCGGACAACTCAACTCGCTACGTTTCAGCTGCCTCCTTCCGCCCTGGCCGAGAATAGGCACATGCGTGAATACCAGACAATGAAAACTGACTTGCTGCACTCTGTATAAATAAATACTAAAATACAGGATATTAGGTTTACGATGTTTCATGCGTTCCCTAGTACTGA
Organism: Micraspis discolor; assembly: GCA_030674115.1. Lineage (NCBI taxonomy): Eukaryota > Metazoa > Arthropoda > Insecta > Coleoptera > Coccinellidae > Micraspis > Micraspis discolor. The sequence goes on along the minus strand of JARTUT010001765.1, from coordinate 477,916 downwards.
ATTCGAAATGCCCTTAAAAAATACTACAAATTAGCCCATTTGAAAGTTTTCGGACGACCAATATTAACTGAGAAAGATAGCGAATTCATTTTCCCAGTAGGAAAATATTTGGCAAAAAATCCTGAAACAGGCCAGTTTTGTTACGTTTTTACAAAATTTTTATGTGTTTTTGATGGATTGTTGTTGCACCCTGTGCCATCCGCATCATCCCTCATAATTTTATGAGGAGAGAACATGGGTTATGTGGTACTTTTTTGCCAAGGTCTTTGTATCTTCTTTACAGGTATGCAGATATTATCATTTATTTTTTTTGAATACTTACTTCAAAGAGGTTTTAAGTATGTCCACTTTGTCATGGCTCATTCCTTTGAGACGACGGTTCCCGATGAAATTTTTGACTACCGAAGTTATCCATGAACAAAACAGTAATGGTCCTCTTTCATTTGGTGACAAATTTCATTAAGTACCATCATCTCAAAGTAAATGAACCTTGATAAAGTGCATATACTGAAAATCACTTCGAAATAAGTTACAAAAAATTCTGCAAGTCTGTAAAGATACAAAGACTTTGCCAAAATGCTGTACACTACCCTATTTCCCTGTTCAAAAAATTTAGAGGGTTGATGGGGGAGGCAAATGAGTGCAACTAAAATTGTTCAAAAACACATATAAATTTGGTGAAAGTTAAAAACAAATTGACCTGTTTCAGGATTTTTTGCCAAAGATTTTTCTTCTGAGACAATGAATTTGTTATATCATTTTGCCGCGCACTGTATATTTTAATATTACCGATGTATAATGTATATAGAAAAATTCTCAATTTGACGTGTAGTATATGGCCTAGTAAGGTTGTAGAACAATTTTTCAACATCAGTGTATCGCGAGACAACATTTTGAGAACCCCTTGACCAAACAATACCGCAATTTCTCGATGACATACACGAACCATCGATTGCCTGTTACCGATACCTTGTAGCTCGGATTAAGCATACAGCTGGCCTATCTATCCTCCCACCCATCTATCAATCCTCCGCGCCCGCACCAGGTCGACGCCACTGCTTTCCTCTCATTTCCTTCTGTCGCGGATTCCGAAGTACGGCGCCTCGCGTTTTGGGAAACGTGAAACGTGGGTTCTGCCGTCGAAGCTATCTGTCAGTTGTTCGAGGACTTTTGTATGTGTCTGTGCTGTTTCGTTCGACCTTTTATGACTCACCGGTTTTTCCGAGCGATCTTTCGTAGGATATCTGGCGCAGTTTTCGGACAGTGAGACGATAAACATGTGATTATTTACCGTTTTGTGATTTGAGGAAACGATTGGATTACCACATATGGATTTTTTACGATTTTGTTTTTGATATGGTAATTTTTTTATTTTTAATTTTTCTTATTATTTTTTTCTTTATTTATATATCCAGTTGAATTTTCAGTTCCGGTGTTTTATTATTGTTTTCTCTGCTTCTTAAAACTAGATTCTCAAATTGAAAAAATTCACAGAAGCACTGAAGTGAGATCAAGAGCTTTTGCACACTTATTTTTAAGTCTTTTTCCGTACTCTGGAACAGTGTGATACAAATACAACCGTCACAATGAAGGAATGAACCTTTATCTCAAATCAAAAATAATCACTCACAGTTTTGCTCGAAGCTCAAATTCCTTTTCCTTAAGAACCAACAAGAAGAAGGTATATATTTTTATTTATAAAAAAGAAACTGCTATCTTCCTTACTTTGAAATACTTTATTTATTCAAGTACAAATCGCAAAAAGGCAACGATTTTTCGGAATCAAATCTTCTGAATCCTCTACAGAATACTATGAAGGATGAATCATCTATACAGTGCGCGTCAAAATTATGAAACAATTATGGGAATTTTCTCAGAAGAAAAATATTTGGCAAAAAAATACTTTTACCAAATTTTTATGCATTTCTGAAGGAAATTTGTTGCTCCTGTGCCATCCGCATCAACCCTCTGAATTTTGTGAACAGAGAAAAGGATCATGTTGTACTTTTTTGGCAAGGATATTTGTCTTTTTGACCAGTGTGCAGAAATTTTAAAGAAAATTTTTTTTAAATTAGTTAGTTCAAAGAGGTTTTAAATAATATGTGGACTTTGTCATGGCTCGTTTACTTTGAGACGATGTTACCTGATGAAAATTATCACATTTTTCTTGAAAATTTCACTTGAACATATAATAATGAATCTCTCAATCTATAAAATATTCGAAATCCACTCAGAAATATAAATGGATGTTTTAATATTTTATCAGTAGGTAGTATCACTTTGATAATAAGCAATAAAGATTTACAAACTCGAATGTATCACTTTTCGATTTGTAACGTTTATCGTTTAAGTTCATGGTGTAGGAATTCCTATTCAAAAGTTTATTTTATTACGGATAAAAATATCATATTATATGATTTATTTTCACAAATTGATACATGTTTTTGCTTTATTTTAGTATCTTATTTTAGATCACCCTCTTATTTTATCCTCTGGATTCGTAAATGCATCTTCCTGGCCCTTGGGATGATCAGGAAAGCATCCCTCATTTATCTGACGTACGCCAGACAGATAGGGTAGTTTTCGGGGGAGAATGATATACGAGGGTGGGTAGGCTATAATGAAGAAAAATACGGGCGTTGTACATTAGTTAGAATGTTTATTTTTCATCGAAGAATAATATTCAATGAAACCTTGACAAATACACACCTTATTTTCGAGCTTATTCATAAACTTGAATCAACAAATTTTGTGAAAATCATCACGCTAGATAATGTTGAAAAAATTCCCATATTTTTTTAAATACTTGATATCTCATACGATTTCAATTAGACATCCTTAAAATTTCGATCTTATGTTTATTGTTTTGTTATTATGTTATTGTTTGAAGCTATAAGTTTTCCTTTAATGAAGACGTTAAATTATAAAAATGTCTATATCGTTGACAATATAGATCAAGGTTATCTACGGTTGACAAATTGAATCAAACCAATAATTCATTATATTAGGTAGATATCAATAATAATCACTTTAGATTCAGATTTTGTTGCCACAAAGCTAATTCTTCTTAATTTGCACTTGAATAAATAATGTTTTTCAAAAAAGAAAGTTTATTGGTGCTATCGTTTCGACTAAATACTTGTAATTTTCGAATATCGAGACGAAGATGAAGATGAAGAATACAGAAAGTTAAGCTAGAATTTTGGTTCATTCAGAACTGTCAAACTATCTCGGTTAAGTTCGTTATTGGGCCAAATCTGTCCAATGGTTCGGTAGTTATAAGCATCTGAATTCGATATTCTCTATGACTTCTTACCATCTATCGGATCCATTTGTAACTTGGAAGATTTTTTAATTAGGTTGGAATGAGTACGCTAGATAATTCTTACAAAATTCCCAAAAAAAAAATTTTGAAACTTTTTACCTCATAAAATAACCGTCGTATTCAAACAAAAATTTGTGTATTATGTAGGTACATTATTGATATCTTACATATTTTAAAATTATATTGTTATAGCTCCCTTTCATCAGTAGATGTGATTATTTTTTCATTCACTCAAGGGAAAGCAATCTCAGAACTTAATGTCAATTACGTTGACATTCACGTTTCGTGTCGACTCAAGGCTCAGTAAACCTTTGAGGCGTCCGTCGAAACTAGAGGAAATTTCCCATCACTCGGTATCTACCATTCTCTTCAAACTCATAAAAAAAAGTCTCAAATTATTCGTCAGAATCGGAAAGAAGAAATGTCAGAAAGTCCTTCAGAAATTGCAATACTCTATGTTGTCACAGATACGTATTCAATTGACATCAGTGGGACTTATTGCTTCAGTTCCAGTTGGTGGAAAATTAATCGAAATGCTTCATTTATGGTAAAATAATGGATGTTGTCGAAATTCAGAAGGCAGATTCGTGTTCTGAAAAAGTTTGATGTAATGCTCGTGAAAGTCAATGAGAGATTTCAGGTAATTCGATATCGAAGAATCATCGCTTTTATGTAAGGTGGATTTGCATATGTAAGGTATTTCAAAGGACGAGTGTTTGTCCGTTCGAAATTCTGGTATGATGATGATAGAAGACATTGTTTAGCGACAGATAAATTTTCTTGATTATGTTGCCATATGCATTCAAGCGATTATATTTTGAAGTAGCAATTTGAGGGAAATGAATTCGCGCGAAAATCGAGTTGGAAATGCCGATTTTTAAACAAAAAGTAGAGGTACTTTTCTTTCGATTCACGAACCGTGAGTGGTATCTAGAGATTCGGAATCTCCTGTAGATTCTTATTCGAGCACTTGGAAGGTGCGAAGAATCTTCCACCGCCGATATCGAGCAAAAAATCGATGCCGGATTTTCAAAATTGGAGCTCGCGTTCGGCTATCGTCGGAACCGAATCAGAAACTGACACTTCAACTCGTAATATCGTGAAAATTACCGAATTTGGAATGAAGAATCTACGGCCTTATCTCGCTACTTGGATATGAAAATTGGTACCCGGAGATGGGGAATTTCCTCAAGTTTCATTTTCTACCGCCGAAAAGGCGTTTAGGGGCTCGTAGCGCCCGCACGGAGCGAAAGCATCATAGTGGTTTTTGACGTTTCGCGGAGTTGGAGAATCCGAAAATTGCCGTTTTAGATAAGGGATTTTAGCCCAGAAATCGGAAAGCTCCGGGGATCAGCTCGTAGCGGGAACCCTGGCCGTTCTTCGTCTCGAAAAAGCGACCGGCCCCGTTTCTCGAGACGGTTCGGCTTCGGAGGAGAACTTTCAAACTCGAGGACGCTTTCGGCGATTTCGCGAGAAACGACGTTTTTCGACATTTTCGTCGTTTGAAAATTTCGGGTATATCAAGAGCGCCCGGGGGGGCTTTCGGGGACGCTTCTCCTGGAAGAGGATACGCCCTTTCGATCCGTATTAGGATTGCCTCTCGAGCGGCCCTGCGGGCCGCTCGGAAAGCTTCACTTTCCGGGTCCCTAACGGGACCCCGAGATTCCAAATTTAGCCACGCCCATACTTATTGCTTTACAATTTTGATTGGAACGTGATTATGATTGAAATAAAACTGGAGGAAAACTGTTAGTTTAGTTATTTTCAATTCAAGATATTTGAATTTGCACTTAAATATATGCCTTATTTCTAAGAACCAACTCAACAAAACCCAAAAAAAACCTTGAGCAATTATTTTTATGTTGAGATATAGTTTTATTCATTCATCGCAGCCGTTGTATAAATGTAACACTGTTCCAGAGTTAAGAAAATACTCTAGATCAAGCGTGCAAATATCCTGACCTCATGTCAGTGCTTCTCAGAGTTTTTTCAATTCTGTCTGTCGTATCCCACACTTTATCCAACGTTCAAAACGATATTCTACGATTTGAGATGCAGACAAGACCTCATATAGTACTTTACGATCAGTTTCAAGAAGGTTTCGACATAGCATACATACATGATTAAAACAATAATTGCTATTCTATTTATCATCCAAGGTTCATTCCTTTAATTGTTGGCCAGTCTAGGACGTCTACTACCAACGTTAAAAAAATGTAATACGATCGTACACGAAATCTGATAATTTTTTTTTCTCTAATCGCCTATATCAAACCTGTTCCAAAGTTACCAATCTAGTTTTGATATAATATCACAGATAATAATGACGAATTTGAGAACCTGCGAAATCAATTGAGAGTATTTCAATACGTTGTATTTATTACAGTACTGGTTTATCATTTATCCAGTCTGTCTTATTATTGATGGACTGCGGGCTTTATGTCACTCAATTGTGTTTAATTTTATTATTATTGTATAATTTCGAATATACATTGAAAATGGTGCTACCTGATGAAAAATATGACGTTCAAAGTAAGTCGGCCGTGTACTCTCTATCTTTCTATAGTCCAAAGAGACGAGCTAGCGTTTTCATATTTTCAGAATAGGTTAACTGTCCAAATAGCTCGGTCAAGTTCGTTATTGGGCTAAATCCGTTGAATAGTTCAGGAGTTATGATCATCGAAATCTGTTGAAATTTCATACAAAAATTGCATTCTCACCTGTAATATTCAAACGACTATATCAATTGAAATGATCTCCTGTAGAAGGTTTTTGATGACAGTCATGCATATATTGGCATCATTAGATTTATTCCATTTCTTGTGGGTTTCTCACTACTACTGTACAGATTGGTTAATTGCATGAAAAACAGATGCAGATTGCAGATACACGTATTCTCAAATTCCATTGTATTAGCTCCTTCCGCCAGAAGATATAAAAAAATTTTCATTCACTTAAGAGCAAGCAATCACAGAAGTTGATATTATTAATTTCAAATGATTAAATGGTAGTAGCAAGATCAAAAAACGGAAAATTGATACTATGTGTGTTCGCCGACGTTTCGGAAATACATTTTTCCATCTTCAGGGCTAGACTAAACAATTGTATCCTCCCATTATCCACTATATAAATAATGTAGTTTCCAAATTTCAAATATGTATTTTGCATGGATAGAAAAGATCAGACCGCAATGAAAATTAACACACGGAGGTGGAACCAATATGTCGATGTATGTCTCTCGAAATTACTATATTGTTTAATTTTCATTGCGGTCTGATCATTTCTTTCCATGCAAAATACACATTTGAGATTTGGAAACTATATTAATTATATAGAGGATAATGGGAGGATACAATTGTTTAGTCTAGCCCTGAAGATGGAAAAATATATTTCGGAAACGTTGGCGAACTCACATAGTATCATTTTCCCGTTTTTTAATCCTGCTACCACCATTTAATCATTTGAAAGTACAATTTCGGATCACCTGAATTTAAAAAATTATTAATTTCGTTGAAATTCATCGTCCGTGTCAACTCTAGATTCATTACACTTTGAGGCTTCCGTCGAAAACTAAACTACATTATCCTCGAACAGAAAAATCCCAAATAAGCTGTCTGAAAATACGGATTTTTCGTAAAACCAGAAAAAAGAAATGTCAAAGAATCCGTCAGAATTTTGAGTGCTCGATATTGTCACAGATACGTATTCGATTGATATCGATCGGACTTATTAGATTCAGTTTCAGTTGGTGGAAAATTGATCGAAATGGTTCATCAACGGTGAAATAATTCATGTTGTCAAAATTGGGAAGTCGAATTCGTGTTTAATGTTATGCTCGTAATAGTCGTTTAGAGGTTTCACAAGATCGGATTCTGAAAATCGTCCTTTTGTGTAATTTTGATTTCCATGGCGTATAAAGTATTTCAAAAAACAAGTATTTTCCTGTCTGAAATTCTGGTATGATGATGAAGAAAGACCTTCTTTACCGATAGATAAATTTTTCTGATTACGTTGCTATATGCATTGAAGAGATCATATTTTGAAGTAGTAGAGTTTCACGTGGATCAGGATTGTGGCTGAAATAAAACTGAGGGAAAACTCTTAGTTTGGTTATTTTCAATTAAAGATATTTCAATTTGGACTTGAATATACGAAGTCTGTAAATAAAGTAATGAACCTGGCAACGTTGCTTTTGATCTGGCAATAATATAAGCGCGGGGATTAGTGGAGCGGTAGAGGAACATGTGCTCCACCTTCAGTACGAGTTTGACCTCGCTCAAGTCAGTTGTACGTAGCGATTGTTTTTGTGAAACAGTTTTTTCTATTGTGTTCTAAAAATCAATTTCGAGCAACGGTGTGCTATCAGGTTTTGCTTCAGAATTGGGCATAGTGCAACGGAAACTCTTCTTAAACTTCAGCAGGCCTACGGAGATAGTGTTTTGTTACGGGTCCAGGTTTTTCGGTGGTTTAAGGCATTTTCAGAAGGAAGAGAGTCGCTTGGAGATGAACCACGAAGCGGAAGGCCTCTTCATCTTCAAGAACCGATGAAAATGTCGACAGAATCTGGGATCTTGTGAGTTCAGATCGGCGGTTGACAGTTCGAATGAAACGGGAAGAGTTAAATTCGACTCACATCACCGTTCATCAAATTTTGACCTATGTATTGAGGATGAGAAAAATCTGCGCAAAAATGGTTTCACTGAACCAGAAAAATGATCAGTAAAGACATTCCTGTGGCTCCTCAGCCTCCTAATTCGCCCGATTTGAGTCCTCGTGACTTCTTTCTCTTCCTTAAGTTGAACAATTACCTCAAGGGAAATCATTTTGGGACAGTCGAAAAAATTCAAACTTCTGTAACCGACCAGCTGAAGGTTATTTCAGTATCGAAGCTCCAGCACTGCTATAAGGAGTGAATGAAATGTCTACAGCGCTGTGTGGCCTCAAAAGGAAGTTATTTTGAAGGAGACAATATTGAATTGTAATTATTTTTGTATTGAAAATTTAAAAAAAATCAGTCTCATTACCTACTTAATTTACAGACCTCGTATATAAGGTATTTCAACATGCTAGAGCATAGTGAAAGAAAGATATTGTAAATGGTTTTCAATAAAGTTGTTATGCCTGCTTTTGGTTCTTAGAAGAAGGGGTTTGGAGCTTTGAAGAAAGCTTAAAGGAATTCTGTGAGTAGTTGTTTTCAATTTGAGATGTAGGTTTGTTTATTAATCGTGGTGATTGTATTAATAGCCCACTGTTCCAGAGTACGGGAAAAGACTTTAGAACAAGCGGGCGAAAGCTCCTTAGTTCAGGTCAGTGCTCTTCTACATTTTTTATTTATAATAACGACGAACAATTAACACGATCCTAGATCAATAATTTCTTATATATTCAACAGTACAAAACAGGTGAATTTTTCAATAACTTTTTGATATAATTACATCAGCCCATTACTGGGCATTTCAAGGTCGAAACTTGCTTCTTGGTTATTAAATACAGATTCGTTTTAGAATCAAATCATTTCAGATAACAATCGCACCAAAGCTCCTGAACGTCTTTTCTCCAAAACTCATCAACTTTTCTTTGAATTAAGGCTTCATCAATTCAAGCTGTGTTGACATTCATTTCGACTTTGCCCTTGGAAAGGTTGCAGCAAGGCGATACACAACCTACGACCTTTGTTTATTTCCGAACATAATGTCATATCGTAATGAGTTTGCAACGTTGGAAAACGTCCAAAAACAGCCGAAAATGTTGAACCGGTAAACAAAGACCGTATTGATGTTCGCGAACTATGGCTGAAACCTTGGACATAGAGCTCGTTAACAGAAACGTGCCTTTATTGGTGGAAAATATCATTGGAGAATTTGAAACAATTGTATTAATTGTTCTGATTCTACCTTTGAGGTAGGAATCGATTAATTCTGCCTTCGAGAGGCTTTCAGCACTTGCGTAGGTATGGATTTTCTATAATTATTCAATTTGAATCTAGTATTTTGATATTCGTTGACAGTTTATCGTGAAATTGATACAGGATGTTCCTGATTAACACATAGGCAGAAAAGTCCCGGGTCTAACAAGGCAAACACAGTTTTTTTAGGTCATCAACTCTCCATCAAGTGCAATACGATAATTCCAGTGGCGGCTCGAAATAGGCCTCAGTTTCAGCGACAACTTCTTCACTCGTGCGAATATTTTTTTCAGGTCTGCGAACAGCCAGTAGTCACTGGGAGCAAATCTGGCGAATACGGTGGATGTGACAAATCGAAGTTCAATTCATGTAGTTTTGTCATTGTTTTTATTTCCTTCTGTCACGGTTTGTTGCCTTGACGAAACATAATTTTTTTCTTTGCCATATGCGGTAGATTCTTGGCTTCCAAATGCTCCAATACTGCTTTACAATATTCACTATTAATGGTATCTCTTTTCCCATGATAGTTAATGAATATTACACCTCGTACATCCCAAAATACGTAGGCCTTTCCACTCAGATGACTATCGTTTTGATTCCGGAGTGGAGTGATGTATATATTTTTCATCCATTGACATATGTCGATGCAAAAATTTCAGTTTGTTCCGTTTAAACATGACCAAACACTACTCAGAATCAGCAACACGTTCTCGGTTTTCGTCAACAATGAGCAAACGCTTCACCCACATTGAACATATAATTATAGTCAAATGCTCATGCAATATAAAGTCAACACTTCTTTTTTGATTTTTTAACGATGTCAGCAAACTCACGCAACTCAACTTCTCTATCTTCAGACGATTTTTTGAATTTTTATGTTTTCTGGTGTTACCGCCTCATATGGACGTCCACTGCGTTCTGCATCATAGGTGTCTTTATGACCTCGTTCGAAGTCAGCAAACCAACGTTTTATTGTTGTTTCTGATGGGACCGAGTTCCCATAAGACTTTCCAAGCCATTGCTTCCCTTAAACGGTATTTTTTCCATCAAACATTTCAGATCTGATTCTTAGCATTACAAATTTCATAGATCAAGCTTCAATAATAGGTTGAAAACAGAAGCTGCTTTCGTTTTGAAGCTCTTTACCCATCTGAAGAGTATGTTATATATGTTTATATCCCTGCCCTAATAAATCAGGGATATCTCTTTTTTTTTTCAGCTGTAACTTTCAATGATTCTCCTACCGATCATAATTTCTATACCAAGTATTTAGGAGTGAAACAAGATTCATTTCTCGATTACAAGGCTCATTTATCTAATCTGCGTCTAAAACTAAAAACTAGAAATAAATTTTTCAGAAATTTGCTGGATCATCTTGTGGGGCTAATGTTTCCACTCTATAGCATCTGTAGCCTTAGTCTTTTCTGCAGCTGTGTACTATTGATCTGTTTGGTTTAATAGTGTGTACATACATAAAAAATCGATGCACAATTAAATCCATCGATGAAAGTAATTACCAGTTTTGTCTAACATTCTCCCACCCTATATTCGCAGACAGTAGAGCCTCTGTAAGTTCTTGGAACAAATATAATTCCTTTCCGAATTCTTTTCCAATTAATACATATATTCCATTATACAGGGTCTTTCCAGGACCCTCACCCATATTTATACGGGAAACTACTGAACGTATTTTCATGAAATTCAGACTTATCATATTTCACGATGCGGATGAAATCTAAAATATTTTCAAGGCATGAGCACCTCCAGTTTTTCCGGAAATGACGTCAACTTCCGTTTTTCAAATTACAACACCATTTTTTTATTGCAGAAATAGATTTCTTAGAAAGTTTCAATTATTTTGATGTAACATTTTTCAGTTTTGGTTGGAAAATCCTCTCGAGCGGAAAATTCGAAAACAAAAATAGAGCCCGCTGAAACAAGAATAACTTCGAGGTTTTTGGATGGAAATTTTTCATTTTGAAATTTTTCAAGATGTCAGATTGATAATTTCGCGATTCATGATACAGGGGTGAAAAATCGCTTTCAAAGTTAGGGATGACAAAATCGTGAAAAATCAATTTTTTCAAATTAGAACCCCAATTTTTTATGGCAGATATTGAATCTACGTTAAAAATGATGTGAGCGTATGCATCACACCCTTGCCCTAAAGTGGATATTTTCTGAGTTATTCACAAAAAACTGTTTTTTGCCTTGAATTTTCTTAACGAAAGATCGGACATTTCTCAAGTTTGTCATGGTTCTGTTAATGGTATCTCTCGTTGGTCTGGGTCGGTCAGAAACCTCTCAATGAACAGTCGAATCGTTCTATCTACAACTTTATTACATTCTCCATGAAGTAGAATGAGGTTTAAATAATCTTCATTGGTAAAATTAGGCATTTTCGATTTTAAATTAATACGAATTATCACCAAATTAATACTACTGAATAAAGAGGAATTTGGCAGATGTAATTAATGATATCTATCATTAAAAAAATGAAATGTAAAACATGGTAAGTTTTTGCATATGGTTCATAAGGAATTATTTATTTATCACTGGAGAGAAAACCGATGGCCGATTAGTTGAAATAAAGAGGTTTCCGATACAAATTCGAATCCAAATTCGCCATCTATTTAGGAACAACCTGTAACTTTTCTCTCTTGCATATAAGGGTAAAAATCTAAAACATGGTTTAAGTAACAGTTCCTGAAAATTTCATCTTTTTTGGCGTGAAGGGAAAAGAAATAGCTGAAATTTCAAGACGAAAAACAGTTTTTGTGAATAACTCAGAAAATATCCACTTTAGGGCAAGGTGTGTGATGCATACACTCACATTATTTTTAACGTAGATTCATTATCTGCCATAAAAAAATGGGGTTCTAATTTGAAAAAATTGATTTTTCACGATTTTGTCATCCTAACTTTGAAAGCGATTTTTCACCCCCTGTATCATGAATCGCGATTTCGATTTCTAAAGTGGATACATCAATCTTACATCTTGAAAAATCCCAAAATGAAAATTTTCCATCCAAAACCTCAAGTTATTCTTGTTTCAGCGGAGCTATATTTTCGATTTTTTTTTCGAATTTTCCCGCTCAGAGAGAATTTTCCAACCAAAACTGAAAGATGTTACATCAAAATAACTTGAAACTTTCTAAGGAATCTATTTCTGCTATAAAAAAATGGTGTTGTAATTTGAAAAACGGAAGTTGACGTCATTTCCGGAAAAACTGGAGGTGCTAATGCCTTGAAAATATTTTAAATTTGATCAGCATCGTGAAATACTTATAAGTGCTGAAATTCATGAAAATACGTTCAGTAGTTTCCCGCATAAATATGGGTGAGGTTCCTCGTGAAAGACCCTGTATTGAGTTCCCCGATTTAAGGTTTAACCCTTATGATATAATTCGTTCTACAACATTACGTCAGCGATAATGTATTATGGCAGATTGATTAGAACTCTCATGAAATGTTCAATAATGATGTCATTTCTGTTCCTTCAAGAGTTCATAGTTTCGATCTGCCAAGAAAAATTTGGACAGTTCTTAATCGTTTGAGAACAGGCCATGGACGTACCAGAATTTAAGCTCCGAACAATTCTTATGGAAAACCGTGAGTAGTTATTTTCAATATGAGATATAGGTTTCTTTATACATGACGGTTGCATTTGTATAACACTGTTCCAGAGTCCGTCAAAAGACTGTAGAACAAGCGTGCAAAAGCTCCTGACGTCAAGTCAGTGCTTTTCTACATTTTTTCTCTTCACGTTATAAACGTTTGAACATCTTTTATTCAAGAACCAGTCGCAATAGAGAATTGAGTTAACAGTTTCTGCTTTCAGTCATGTAGCGTGGTCAATACATCACTTATCTTGGCGAATTGAGGCTGCACACGCAATCAATATTTCTTATTTAGGAATTAATAGGACATAATTACGTTTTTCATCTCCATTACGGGCGAAAAAATTTCTTTTTTTTGCTGGAATGTCGTTTTCACGTACTTGAGAAGTGAGAAACGAGAGAAATTCAAGAGATATCAAACGACAGCAAACGAATAGGTAGATGTTGATTTCAGGTGTCAATAAACAAAATAAAGGAATAGCTGAAGGTTGTGACCTTTCCGAAGGGCTATTTTATCGTTCTGATTTTTAAGGATGGGTAAACACGGAATGAATCTGGTTTTTAACCGAAGTGCCATAAACAACTACTCAAATTCTTACTACTAATTCTTCTTCTTAATTATTTGCTTTCGGCAAGAAAACAGATGAAGACGCATATTTTGCTTATTGAGGAATCCTATGAGTCAAAAATGAGTTTCTCACTGAAGCTTGTCACGGTTTAAAATTTCCGTTCCGTTAGTTCCGACCAACTATTGGCAACGCCGCTATCTAGATAGTACATTTTCCGACCCGTGGCACTACTGTTGATGGTAGCGTTACTGAATGCTCTCCGCTCTGTGATTGCGTCTGTGGTCGTATATGTCGGGTTGACGCAAATCAGCTGGAGCGTGTCACTTTGCTTTTCTCCGTTTTTCTGGCGAGTATCAAACCATTAAACTCTTGGATTTTTATCGTATTGATTGCGGATTGGAACAAGATTTATGGTTTAAGCCCTAATAGAGACCTGTTTCTATTTGGTTTATGGAAAAGGTTAACGCTTAATGCGGATTATAAAGGGGAAGATATTCGATGGAGAAGATTAGGTAAGATAACCTATATTCGGTCACGTTGCCCATTTCTGCAACTTCTTTTATTTTAGCTCCGTTTTATGTTGAGAGTACTTATGTTTGTTGTGCTGCGGATCTCGAACTGTCTGTGAACTCTGTGAACTATCTGCAAACTGTCTGCGAGCTGTCTGAGGCGGTTTTGAGGTTGTCTGAAATAAGTGAGTCTACGTAGGATCTACGTTCTGTACAAACCATCTGTACTAGCTATCTGAACACATTCTACTTGGAAGATCGAACAATAGACACCCTGGTTGCCATTTGCCTTGTGGAAGTAATGTGAATTATTGTATTACGAAGAGCCTGAAGTACGTATTGACCCAATTTCCTTTCTACGAGGGTTGAAGAGTGAATGTTGGTTGAGAACCCATAATATCCTTTTTGTTCACAGTCACTGTACATCTTAGACTGTTATGTAAGGTTAGTCCGTAGCATTTAAGTTATCTGAGAATATAAACGACTTAGGTCGAGACATTGATATAGCGATAAACAGTTGACCTGTTGTTCAGTCACCTAGATATAGACCGTTACATAGGTGTTTTATTCATGCTGGCCAGTATTAATCTAACTTTGAGGTTCACCTTTGGGTGATAAGTTTAGTAATATAATTCGGTTAAACGCATATTAAGATATTTGACTAGTAAGTCTGATAGAGATATTTTGTGGTAGGACATTGATTAGTTGTAGTGTTATCACCACATTTTTGGTGAGATTAAATTGTTAAACAATTGATTCTTTTTTTTTTCTTCCTACCAGTCACTACTCTCATTTTGTGTGATCGAGCTTGTTCTGGCTTCTAGAGAGTGGGTTTTCGTGTACGTTTTCTCTTTTTTTTTCTGAGATCTGTGGTGATACCTCCTTTATTTAACATCATAAAAAGAGAGTGGCGCCCTAGTAAATAGTCTCAGCTCTGAGAGCTAGTCCGGGAGGTATTTGGTACACTCTCTGGAACCGGGCGGGCTCAGACATAAAGTGGCGCCCAACGTGGGGCTCTGAAGTGGTTTCTGAGGGAACTTGTTTTGAGATTGTTTTTATTTATACAAGTTCAACTGAGGTGGTGACTGGATGAAAATAGATTGTTATTTTTAAGGTTCATTTGAATTTTTTGTGTGGTTTACTTTGATTTTCAGATTTTGATCATATTTTGATTTTATTGTAAAGGTATTTGGCAAGTATGGTTCTGAAAATAATCTTAATAGGCTTAAGAAAGATGAATTACAATATGAATTGCGTGTAAGAGGTTTTAAATGTTCGATACACAGACAGTTCGGGATTTGCGTGCCTGTTTGCGTCCTTTGTTGAAAGTAGAGAAGGGTAATAGGTCTTTGAGTATCCTATAGTTGAGTTGGATACTGTATCAGAATTTAATATTTGTATGAGCAAGTATGATGAATTGTTAACGTTGTTTAGGGACCTGACCCATGCCTTGAGGCGATATTTACTAGGTTGTGTCATGTCGTTTCTCGGTTGGAACGTTTAGAGTCTGGTAGTTCGAAAGAATCTTTGCCATTGAATGTTGCTGATATGCTTAAAAATGTAAGAGTACTTTAGTTGATGTTTGCGCTCAGCCTCCGGCTTATGATCCTGCCTCTGTTTTTTGTTGCTCCTCCTCTGAGGGTGACTGTTCTGATGATGAAGCCTCGGTTGCTTCCGCGCATCCACCATTTGCTCGTACTAGCACTCATGCGAATTTTGGGAACCTCCTCGTTCTTTGAATTTACAGAAGTGGAATTTAACTTTCACGGGTGATCCGAAGGATATTACGGTGCATAGTTTCTGGAACGTGTTGTAGAGTTGGGAAGGGCTCGTGGAGTGACAGAGAGTCAAATTTTCGATTCAGCTGTTGATCTTTTTCCGGTAGAGCGTTAATGTGGTATCGATCTAATCGTGATAAATTTAAGGACTGGAAGAGCTTGTCCTCCCTGCTTCTAGGCATTACGAACCTCCAGATTATCGTTCTCGTTTGTTCACCGATATCTTGAACCGAACGCAAGATCCTCAGAATCAATTGTGGATTATTTGACATGCATGAACTCTATGTTTAGGAGATATGGGGAAGTTGATGAACAGATAAAGTTAGAATAATAACCAGAAATTTGGCGCCTTTATGCGACGCAGTTGCCTGTTGTTGATAGCCTACAGGAACTGGAGGATGTGCCTGCGCCTCGAGGTTAAAAAGTATCGTGCTGATAGCTATGTGCCTCCATCTAGAAACGTCAGAGTTATGTTGACTCCGAACTAGCGTGTGTGTCGCTTCCTTGTGCTTCTTCTAGCTCTCGGTCTAGTTCTCTTCTGAGGTGAGTCCTCGTGAACCGCCGACGACGTCGACCGCTGTCGTGTTGGAACTGTCAGAAGTCTGGTCATAGACGTGTCAATTGTCCGTCACCAAGACAATTACTTTGTAATCGCTGCGGAAAACCGGTTTTACTGTTCGGACATGCCCTGATTGCTCTCCCTCAGGTAAATTCTCGATCTGTACGCTTTGCTTCTCCTCCGCCTTCGGAAAACTCCCGACGAGGAAACTAGATGACCGCGGGTCGTCCTCGTCTGATCATAGTGCGGTCATAGGAAGAGCAGCTGTTCTTGATTACATTTTGTCCCATGCTGATGGAGACAAGCGACCTTACCTTACTGTACATATTTTGGGGCTTAAATTTGTGGGTTTGTTAGATTCCGGTGCGAGTGTTTCGCTTGTGGGTGGTAAGGGATATGAGAGACTTTTGGAGATTGATTGAAACTGACTCCATCGCTTAAATCGTGTACTGTGGCTAATGGGGATATATGCGAGAGTCCTGGTTATATTTCGGCTCCTGTTAAGTTGAAGAACAAGCTGATTTGGTTGAACCTAATGGTGGTTCCATCTTTGCGGCATTCCTTGATACTTGGGATAGATTTTTGGAGAAAATGGATATAGTGCCTAATATAAGAGATGATGTCTGGCACTTTGCTTCCCCTGTAGAAGCTTTGGATGAACTCGAGGCTTCGAATGGCGTTAAGGAATTCCTTTCACCTGCTGAGAGGATGCAGCTGGATAGAATGTTGAAGAAAAATTTGCTCGCATGGGCGATGACCTTGATGTGCGTCTGCTGCTGAGCACCAGATTGAATTGCTTCCTGATACCCGACCTGTCAAACAACGTTGGTATCCAGTTTCCCCACACAAACAAAAGATCATAGACGCGGAAATTGATGATATGTTGAGAAAGGGAATAATTGAACCTTCTGGTAGCTCGTGGTCTTCACCAGTCTGTCTCGTCCCTAAGAAGGACGGTACTTATCGTTTTTGCGTCGACTATAGGCGCCTTAATGCCGTCACCAAGAGGGACGCTTATCCTATTCCATATATCTCTGAATACTAGACAAATTGCGCGATGCTCGTGTGTTGAGCACTTTGGATATAAAACGGCCTATCACCACGTTCAGGTGGCTTCTAACTCGAGGGAATATACGGCTTTCACCGTCCCTGGTCGCGGCTTATATCAGTTTCGACGCTTGCCTTACGGACTAACCAATTCTCCCGCTACTTTCCAACGTATTATGGACGGTGTTCTTGGTCCTGATCTTCAGCCGTACGTCTTTGTGTACTTGGACGATATTGTCATCGTTAGTGGAGATTTCGCCACACACTTAGAAATTTTGGGTAAGGTGTTGATAGGCTTATAGCGGCTGGTTTTGTCGTGAAGCGTGAAAATGTTTTTTTGTCGCCCTCAGCTGAAATATTTGGGGTATGTTGTCGACAGACATGGTCTTCGCCCGGATCCTGAAAAGGTCGAGGCTATTTTGAGTATTCCTACTCCCACTAATGTTGCCGCCATCCGTTCTTTGGGAACCGCCGCATGGTATCGCCGGTTCATTCCTAATTTGGCCGATTTGAGCGAACCCTCTCGAATTTGACTAAGAAAATGTCCGCTGGAATTGACACCCCAGTGTGAATTAGCTTTCAGTGAAATAAAAGAGAAGCTAGCGTCTGCCCCTGTACTCACTTGCCCTGACTTTGATCGCCAGTTCATTGTGCAAGTTGATGCCTCCGCCTACGGACTCGGAGCCGTTCTCACCCAACAATTTGATGATGGTGAGAGAGTCTTGTGCTATCTTTCCTGTTCGTTAACTCGACAAGAGCGCAACTATTCGACCACGGAGCGTGAGTGCCTTGCCGTGATTTGGGCTGTTGAAAACTACGCCATTACCTGGAGGGTACCTTCTTCAAGGTAATTACCGATCACCACTCTTGCTGTGGCTGCATAACCCAAAGGACCCACAGGGTCGATTGGCTCGTTGGAGTTTGCGCCTAATGCCCTTCACCTTGAAATTGTCCATCGCAAGGGTAAACTGAATGTCGTGCCTGATATGTTGTCCAGGTCCGTCCCAGTGTTCAGGACGAGGTGCTGGACTCTGATGATCGCCAGCTGTTCCATAAGTCTAGGGATCCTTGGTATCTCAAGATGAGAGAAGACTTGAACACATTTCCGGACAAATACCCTACCTGGAGGGAGGAGCATGGCTTACTTTGAAATACGTTTCCGCCCCTTATCCTGGTTTAGGAGATGCGGGGATTGTTGGAAATTGGTGGTACCTAGGAGTTCAGGAAGAGCCTACTTCGTCAACATCATGATGATATTTCCGCCGGACATCCTGGTGTCTTTAAGACTTATTGGCGCTTGAGACAACGCTATTTTTGGCCTAAGATGCGTGCCGATGTAGCCCGATATGTGAGTCGTTGCTCGGTGTGTCTGGAGCATAAACCTGACCTTCAAGCTCCTGCTGGAACTATGGGAACCCGACCGGTTGTTACCGAACCTTGGGAGATGATAAGTTTGATTTCGTGGGTCCCTTGCCATCGTCCAACGGATATAAGTACATCTTAGTAGTTACTGATTATTTCTCCAAGTATGTTTTGACCTTTCCTTTGCGCAATGCTACTGCTGTTTCCTTTGTCATCTGCTGGAGCAGCATATTTTTCTTGTTTACGGAGTTCCTCGTTTGCTCATTTGCGATAATGGCACCCAGATGCGCAGTACCTCTTCACGTCGCTGTGTCAGAAATATAAAGTCAACATCATATTCACTCCAGTTTATAGTCCGCACTGTGATCCTACCGAGCGCAGCAATGGTATAGTTAAGACCATGCTCTCCTGTTATGTCAAGGATAACCATAAAACTTGGAGTAAACACCTTCTGCTGTTACTTGCGCCGTTCGTACTGGTCGTCATGAGGTTATTGGTTGTAGCCCATACTTCGCTAATTTTGGCAGAGAATATCGCCCATCTGGAGATGCCTATAACACTGTGGTAGAGTTGACCCTAGACGTCCTTCGGAGGTTGTGGACGCTAAAAAGGTTGGCTACCGGCTGTTGTTTGCCGACATTCAGAAGCGCTTGGCTCGCGCTCAGGAGCGTAATCGTCAACGTTATAACTTGCGCCGCCGTCCTGTCACTTTCCGAGAGGGAGATCTTGTCCTGACCCGCAATAAACTTTTATCTGATGCCTCTAAGGGCTTTGCCTCCAAGTTGGCGCCCAGATTTGTCGGACCCTGCACTGTGCGTCGGAGAGTTGGCCATAATGCTTATCAACTGCAATGGAGGGATGGAAGTGATAGAGGTGTCTGGCATGTTAAAGATCTCAGACGATATCCTGATACCTGTTTGGAGGAGAGTACCTAGTTTTGGTGGTTCTGAGTTGTCGGGTGGCTTAGTGCTTTATGAGTGCGTTCCGGCTTGAGATTGCCTTTGTTTCTACGTTTTAGCCCCGGTGACGGTGGGGATATTTTTGGGACCGTCATACGCTCGGGAATATGACCGTCTAACATCTGACGAGTCCGTTTCAGTAAGTAAATGTCGTTCGTACCTTGCCTTTTCTGTACGTTTTAGCCCCGGTGACGGTGGGGATATATTTTTGGGACCGTCATATGCTCGGGATTATGACCGTCTAACATCTGACGTGTCCGTTTCGTTTTGTTTTTTTGTTGTGCCTTGCCTTCGCTTTGTGAGTTTGGGATCCCGATTATGGTGGGGATGATTTGATTTCGTATTGGCTTACACTGTTGGCTGCCTTGGAGCAGAAGTGTTGTGGTTTTTTTTTTTTGCCGTGTCGGCGATTGATTTTTTTTTTTGTGCCGATGTGGCGACTTTTGGCGTTTTTGATTCCGAGTTGATGACGTGAAATACCCGATTGTGACTTTTCTTTGCGTTTGCCTGGAAGGCGCGTGTCTTGATTGAGATTTTCCTTTATTGTGTTTTTTTTTCGAGAAACTCCTGACGAGTTAGTGACACCAGTGGTCGTGTATTGTCGCAGCGCACTTTACCCACGAGGACCATTGGAATTTCCGGCTTTGACGTTGCCTATATTTGAGTAAATTATTATCCCGATTTTGAGTTTCCTGATTCGGACATCACCTCTCTAGGATGTGATGGGGTCGTGGAGGTTGCGACCTTCGATAAAGCAAGTCCTCCTTGTTCAGCACCTTAACCGTGGTCTTCGATTCGGATTCCGGTTAAGTTTTCTTTTGTTTCAAAATTTGACATTTCGACCATTTTGGCTTATTGTTTTGTTTTTGGTTGAATCGATTGCTTTCTTCTTCTTCTTGTAGTTTTTCCGTTATACCCAGCTGACAAGCCGGTATCTAGTCGCCCTCAGTGACTAGATATCTTTCACTTTTGATTGTTTTGCCATCTTGGCGTTGAGTTTTGTTTGGCGAGTGCGCAATATGGTTCTTATAGAGTCGTCGGTGACCTATGCTCACCTCCTGTGGAAGGAAGGGGAGTTGTCACGGTTTAAAATTTCCGTTCCGTTAGTTCCGACCAACTATTGGCAACGCCGCTATCTAGATAGTACATTTTCCGACCCGTGGCACTACTGTTGATGGTAGCGTTACTGAATGCTCTCCGCTCTGTGATTGCGTCTGTGGTCGTATATGTCGGGTTGACGCAAATCAGCTGGAGCGTGTCACTTTGCTTTTCTCCGTTTTTTCTGGCGAGTATCAAACCATTAAACTCTTGGATTTTTATCGTATTGATTGCGGATTGGAACAAGATTTATGGTTTAAGCCCTAATAGAGACCTGTTTCTATTTGGTTTATGGAAAAGGTTAACGCTTAATGCGGATTATAAAGGGGAAGATATTCGATGGAGAAGATTAGGTAAGATAACCTATATTCGGTCACGTTGCCCATTTCTGCAACTTCTTTTATTTTAGCTCCGTTTTATGTTGAGAGTACTTATGTTTGTTGTGCTGCGGATCTCGAACTGTCTGTGAACTCTGTGAACTATCTGCAAACTGTCTGCGAGCTGTCTGAGGCGGTTTTGAGGTTGTCTGAAATAAGTGAGTCTACGTAGGATCTACGTTCTGTACAAACCATCTGTACTAGCTATCTGAACACATTCTACTTGGAAGATCGAACAATAGACACCCTGGTTGCCATTTGCCTTGTGGAAGTAATGTGAATTATTGTATTACGAAGAGCCTGAAGTACGTATTGACCCAATTTCCTTTCTACGAGGGTTGAAGAGTGAATGTTGGTTGAGAACCCATAATATCCTTTTTGTTCACAGTCACTGTACATCTTAGACTGTTATGTAAGGTTAGTCCGTAGCATTTAAGTTATCTGAGAATATAAACGACTTAGGTCGAGACATTGATATAGCGATAAACAGTTGACCTGTTGTTCAGTCACCTAGATATAGACCGTTACATAGGTGTTTTATTCATGCTGGCCAGTATTAATCTAACTTTGAGGTTCACCTTTGGGTGATAAGTTTAGTAATATAATTCGGTTAAACGCATATTAAGATATTTGACTAGTAAGTTCTGATAGAGATATTTTGTGGTAGGACATTGATTAGTTGTAGTGTTATCACCACATTTTTGGTGAGATTAAATTGTTAAACAATTGATTCTTTTTTTTTCTTCCTACCAGTCACTACTCTCATTTTGTGTGATCGAGCTTGTTCTGGCTTCTAGAGAGTGGGTTTTCGTGTACGTTTTCTCTCTTTGTTTTCCCCTGAGATCTGTGGTGATACCTCCCTTTATTTAACATCATAAAAAGAGAGTGGCGCCCTAGTAAATAGTCTCAGCTCTGAGAGCTAGTCCGGGAGGTATTTGGTACACTCTCTGGAACCGGGCGGGCTCGTGACATTATATTCGTTTACGTCACAAATATTCATGTCACAGGGGGTTTGGTACCGGTATTGCTGGGATAGTATATGTCTTGGCTACACATCTATGCGGTTGTTTTGTCGAAATGTCCCGTCGGTTACGTTTGAGTGACGCTTCTACTGGGGAAAAGTACCTATGACGAACAGCATGGCGTGAGCAGTTAATGCTCCCAGAAAATTTTAAACAGTGTGAAATATACCGGAGGATGACTGCACAATATGGTAATTCCTTTCCTTGTTGTGATTCTCGTTTAGGTTACATCTGTTTTAGTTTTAATATTCTTATCATTCTGGCACAAAATATGATACAAACATTCGTGAAGATTTCATGGGATCCCAGTATCCTTTTTAGGCGTTCCGATTGTGAGGTATATAATGGGACCTCATGTGCCCCATTCAAAATATAACATTCTCTATAGATGAAATGGTTAAACAGACTCTTTTAATATATTTATTAACCCTAAAATTGAGATTTATGCATTAAATGAATGTCTTGAAAGTTTCTTTATGGTTAACAAATAATTTTTTTCGATGAATAACACAAGGAATCGGACAAGTAGTTTACACTCAAAATCAGCTCAGTGATGAGCAATTTATTCAATTGGAGTGATAAAATAACCTCATAATTTCCTCATAAAAATGTGATCAGTGGTGAAAAATCCCAATGATGCATTTCAGACTCATCTCTCACGAGGGGAGAAGAGAGAGAGATAACAAATAGGGTGCGATACCCTCCGTTAGACTATCCCCCTCCTCTCTCATCTGGCCACCCCATTATTGTAGATTGTAGATCGTACAGCGTCGTAGAAATTCCTGAGAGGTTTTTAACCTCAATCTACATCCTCTCTAAAGATTCGTTGATAGCCAGAATACTTGACGAAAAATTTCAGGGCATTTTTGTGTACTCGTTAATTCAAAACACTATCATTTCGTCACAATTTGTGAAAAACTTTTTTTTCTAAATACTAAATATCTCATGAAATATTCATCAGATATCCATGAAATTCTGAATGTATATCGAGGTGATAGAATTCCTTGAATTTCAGAATTCTACCATTTTATTTCAAGAAGCTCGATGAAAAATATGAAATTGAAAAGGTCAGGTTTCAGTGAATTCGTCAAACGGCATAGGAATATTTCGATCTGGAGGGATTTCCATGTGAATCGAAATAGACGAACTGTCAAAATAAGTGTGAAAAAGGTCTGAAAAGGTGTAATGTAATATAATTTTTTTTCACGCCTATTTTAAGCGTTCTGTCCATTCGAGAAGCATGTCTTTTGTCGAGCGGACCCTGTATAAGGATTACTCATAAATTCTGAAAGGTGACAATTTAATCGCTTTCTACATAATCCTATCAATTTATCCAGAAAAAAGCGGTTAACATTCTGGTAGTGAAAGCAAATTATGCGAACATTCCAACTGTTACCAACACAAAAACAAAGTTTGTTACTATTGTCGTCGCTATAAATTAATGAAAGAGAAATTCTATGGAAGTTGAGGTGTCGCTGAAATCAAATATCATCATAAAAAATCGCTTCACACTTCCGTTTAATCATCTCATTACTATTGGTAGGAACCAATTATTTTTTTTAGCTGAAGTAGGCTTAGATATCGCATGATGCAATCTGGAAAGTTCAAGGTGACAGAAACATCAGAAATATGATCTTGTTGACGAGTAATTTTTGATGATGAAAATCGTGTAGAATTATTGTTTAGGCAATAACCATCATCTCTGATTGTTCTTCTTCCCAACGATATATATAAGGAGAATTTCGAATTAAAAGCTCTCGACCAATATATACTGAAACCCAAATTATGGAAGAGATATGTAGATGATATTTTCATCATTTGGCAATATGAAATAAACACAATATATGGATTCCTTCAACATCTTGATAATCAAGAAGAATCTATTAAATTTACAATTGAAATCGAGAAAGATAGACAACTTCCATTTTTACATGTCCTTGTTTATAAACAGAATGGAATCCCAAGAGTCAGTGTGTACAAAAAACCAACAAACATAGGTCCATACATACATATACATTTCAATTTAAACCATCAACTAAACACTAAATTGGGAGTTGCAAAATGTTTATTATACAGGGCGGCCGGGAGATTGACGTTTAAAAAAATTAGATTCCTCATGTATGCCATAATAGTCGGTCAGTTGTAATGTCCGTAACAAATGATCTAATTCAGTCAATGCCACAGCGTTTTCAAGAGTTGCTGGCATCGCCCAGACCACTTTTTGGAGAGTTTTTCCTTAAGATCTTGATTTACATCCATACAAGATTAAGCTGACTCAAGAATTGAAGCTGATGGACCATTTGAAGCAACAAATGTTCTCCGATTGGGCTCTGGAAAAGGTACGCCAAGATTATCAATTTAATCGCAAAATCATTTTTAGCTATCAAGCTCATTTTCGGCTGTATGAGATCCTCGATGAACAAAATATGGATTATGTTTCGGATAAAAATCCACATGTGCTGGCGGCGTGTTAGGACCTTGTTTTTTCGTGGTCTATGCTAACAAGCTCAGAGCCATCATTGAACGCTAAATAGCAGCCGGTTCGGTCGAAATGTGAGACCAGGTCATCGGAGTCCAACGAATCGACCACCGCAAACGTGCCCAATAATAAAGTTTTTGAATTATCTCCAATGGTTTGCATTTTTTAAGAAAAAAATATGAATTCATACCAGAAAACCCTTAACTGGAAATCAGAATTCACTGACAGTAACGCACCCCTTCAAAAATATACAATGCGTCCCAACTTCAAGTGAACTAGACGTATTTGAAACCGGCATCACGAGACAGCACGTTAATCCTCTTCAACTGTTGCCAGATTGTACATGTGAGTGTGATCTGTAATTGAAGGAGCGTCGCTAAATGCAAAACATCCGTTTCTTTCATTGCGTAATCTAATTATCAACTGGTGAAAGTTTTATCTCATTTGTCTTATAGTTTCTAATAATAGTCGACTGTTAAACTTTGGTCGTATATGGATGTCTCATTTCTCAATAAGCGATGGAGTGTTTCTCTTGAGATGGTGATCCATCAAAACTTGTTATTGGTAAGTGAGATTGACAGATATGATGACATTCGTAAAAAGATTTGTTGGTTTTTTGAGTAATACGTAGATAGAACTTTGAAGTGGAATACAACACATTTGGGCAAATCTGTTGATAGTCTGACGATGAACTGCTTTGATGGACTATTATGCAAGCCATAAATTTCATGAAGTACTCTATAAAGTTGCCGAATCAGCACAGATTTTGAGAATATATTTCAACAATTTGTCAACTTCGTTGCGGCATGAGGCTTTCCGTGATAATTTTTTGGCCATGCTCACTGAACAGAAATGTCCGAACAACCTTCTGTCGAATCACAGTCATCCCTAACAAAAGTTCTATTTAAGATCATCCGAGTCATTGTAAAAACAACCAAAATACGTAAGTGTCTCAATGGATCTAAAAAGTTAGTTTTCTGACTGTTAAACTGTGCATTGTGAATATGCACAGTTAAACCAAACATAGTAACAGTACTCAGTAGCAGAATTCTAATATAATGCTAAGGATGCTGTGCCTCTATCAGCGACCCAAGATGATCCAGCTTATTTCTGAAGAATATCATTCCTAGTTTTCAGTTTTTAGACTCAGATCATCTGAATCAGTCTTGAAATAAAGAAATAAACTCCATTTCACTGAAGCGAGTTATGAGGATGTTGATTTCTTATAACTAACGTGATTAATTTATTCCTATAAATACCTAAATTCAAGCAATAAATTTCCAATGAATAACAATGACTAAAAATAAATAGAAAACGCATCTTTGTCAGCACTGTTACAAATTATGTCATAACAAGAAACAAGATATTTACGAAATTGATCTGAGGCGCCATATCAAGCACCTTGACGATGTTTATACTAAAAGTATTGCTGTTGCTGGCCCAAGCTACGTTCGTGCGAGGCCATTATACAAACCTGAAGAATGCAAGTTCGATGCGGCCAATTTGAATTTATTTCGCGCCTCAGGCTTAAAATCTCCACACACAGACAAGTTATAATAATCGAACTGGTTATCAAACCTGAGAAATAACTGTTATTAATTCAGTTTTTGTTTGTGCAGACGTGTATTACGAATCTGTAATAATATGCATATGTGATGGGTTTTGCGATGATTTTATACGAGGGTCACTCTATAATGCACTGATCAACAAGTACCCGGCCCATCTGAATCAAATCACTGACCACTGAGCGCCTCTTTGAGTTCAGCGAGCAGCCAGTGGTCCTCTGGGGACAGATCTGGAGAATACAACCACATTGGGGGATGTTTTTTTATCATTGTCTTGATGAAAGAACAAGTTTTTCTTTTTACATTGTTTAATTTAATGAGTTTAATTCATTGACTACTTGGAACATAAGAACTCAATCAACACCGACTATTATATCGACTTGATTAATCGTTTGAAGGCCGAAATCGCCAAAAAAAAATCCTCTTTTGAAGAAAAAAGTTCAGTAAGCACTATGACATTTTGTTAGGGGCTTTTGACGCTTATTCTAGGCTTTTCTTGTACCCCGGAACGATGTGATTAAAATACAAAAGTCCGAAAAGGGTATCGGGTATTTGTGAGTTCAATAAAACAAAAAATATTTGTGAGCAATGAAAAACTTTATTGTTTATTATCAACATTTGAATTGGAGAATTATTTGGAAAAGATGATGTTATCCAAATGATGACCGTTGCGTTACTGGCAATCTTCTAAACGGCAACGAAGATGGGTGATAACATGATGACATATAGCTATTGATATTACTGCCATTTCTGACATGATGATTTGCATCAACTGGGTTAGATCTGTCGGATTATTTTGATAAACCTCACTTTTAAGGTATCCCCATGCTAAATAGTCAAGTGGGTTAAGGTCGGGACTTCTGGGAGGCCAGTTGATGTTACCCCTTCACGAAATGACTTTATTAGGAAATAATTCGTTAACAACTTCCATTGCAGGACTTCGTTCGTAAAATTCAGTCGATTAGCATAGTCCGCATCCTTCAATTCTTGATCCAATTGTATTTTATAGGCTTTTAGATGTCAGTCTTTCTTCAAAATCGTATGTAAAGACGATTTTTTGATTTTCAACGCTTGGCTTCGCTTTCGGATTACGATAATATGCAGAATGCGCGATGCGTCCTCAAGTAACTGTTCCATCGTGACTAAAACTCCACAAAATTGCGAACGCCACGAACCCCTCCCCTCTGCTTTAAGACGCTCCGTTGCGAATATGACGCGAAAATAAATACCCGATGCCCTTTCTGGACACCTTGTACTAACGCCACGATGAATGAACGAATCTATATCTCGCATTAAAAATTACTATTCATAATTTTTCCTTAAGTTTTGTTCTCAATTCAAATTCCCTTGTCCTTATACCCTCTCTCGCCGTAATAAACCATCTCGATTAATTTTCCCTCAGATGACATTGATCCATAAGCCTTAATCGAATACGTATATGTGATAGCATTGAGCAATGAAATTTCTGACGGAATTTTTGAAATTTATTTTTTCTCTCGAGTAAATAAAAAATAATCATATCTTCAGGTGAAAAGAATCTACGACAATGAAATTTGAGAATATGTGAGATATCATTAAAGTCCATACATGCACAAATTGAGTTATTCATGAGAGATTGGCCAAATTTGGACAGTATGTTAAGGTTTTTGATATACAAGATATCCTTTAATCTCAGCATTGTATTCCATCGTATTTCAAGAAGCTAGGCTTCTTCAATAAATGAAGACGTTTCATGATCAAAAATTTCGATTTCATAGAGAAGCCTAGATCATGATTGCCACTCATTAGATATTGATGTTTCAAATATTCAAAAAATTTGTCAAATTGAATTTCTGTAGTGTCACTTTGACATTCGAGTAGGAGTTCATGGGATATATTGAGAAAATTAGGCGAAGCTACTCCCCTTACCTCATCATCATCAAAAATTGATCCAAGTTTAATCGCTCGCCGCCTAGTTAATGTATCTGAATCAGTCAATATATCCCAATCTAAAATAAGGAATATGAAGAAAAATTTACACATATTCAGGAGATCAGCTCCTACTTTAGAACATGTGTCACATTCATTCAATATAGATGAATTGAGGGCTGCCATCAAATCTACCAAATCTCGAAAGGCAGCAGGTTTTGACGGAATTTATCCAGAATTCATCAAACATTTAGGAAAAAGGCCTTGTCTTGGTTATTGTCTTTCTATAACAATATTCTGAATTCAGGAAACTTTCCTTCCGAATTTCATAAGGGTAAAGTAATAGGTATTTTGAAACGAGGAAAAAATCCTTGTGATCCTAGTAGTTATCGACCCATCAGTTTATTGAGTGTTCCTTTCAAGATATTAGAAAGGCTAATTCTTTTTAGAATTGAATCTTCCATAGAAAATGCTCTACAAAATTTCCAGGGAGGCTTTAGGAAAAATAGAAATTGTTCAGATCAGGTTCTCAGCCTTACAACTTTCATAGAATCAGGCTTCAATGATAGGTTGAAAACAGGAGCTGCTTTATATATTTATCTTCGGCATATGACACTGTGTGGAAAGATGGATTAATTTTCAAACTCTATACCCATCTGAAATGTGGGAAAATGGTACGATTATTAGAATATATGTTATCTGATAGAAGATTTCGTGTTTTTATTTACAATAAGAGTAGCAATTTCAAAACATTGAAAAACGGTCTTCGTCAAGGATCAGTTTTAGCTCCTTTACTTTTCAATTTATATCTAAGTGATTTACCCACGACATCATCTCAGAAATTTGTTTATGCTGACGACATTGCTATTGCCTACCAACATTCGAATTTCCATACTCTGGAAAACATACTGTCATCTGATATTGAAGGGTTTGAGTAGAAGGAACCTACTAACTAAGATTCACTGCATTAAAAAAGTATGAGGAATATCAACCATAAATGAAAAAACAAGTTTCAATTCATTTTTGTCAATCTTTAGAGATCAACAGAGCCTTTATCTCAACCTTCGAGAGTTAATCAAATTGAATTTATTCTAGAGTATTCAATGTGGCTGTTCTATAAGTATCATACTATTCCAGAGAACGGAAAAATCTTTTCGACTTATCGAATCAGTGCTTTTCTACATTTTTCTGAAAATACTCGGATTCTCACAAAATTTTTGCCAGATCCCCGAGAAAATTCGTACATTTATAGCTGTTATTGATGGTCTGTATATGGCAACGAATGGAAATCTTTAATGAACCATACGGTGTTCCATCTGTCAATAATGAAGTCATGTGATCAATTCAGTGCATCAATTGTGAATTTCAAGTAGACGTAAGTGATTTATGCTGACCCGAATCTCTTGAATAACAATCAACGCTCTATTTTAGTGGATAGCGCGGTGATATACAGGGCGAACGTAAGACAACCACATGTATTCTAACGATATGTTTGCAATCGGAGCTTATTTAATTTCAGTTCCTGGCCGAGATGAATTTTTCCAGCTACTGTAAAAAACACAAGTGCACGTACCTCTAAAAGTTATGAGCACGTAACCTGCCGATAATATAGTTTAAAATGGTGGCAACACTCATGAAAGTCAGAAATTCAGGGAGCAACTCTGATTCTTTTTGTATAGACCCTGTATACTCTCTAACAAAAAAGTAAATCATTAATAATCGCTCTGCATGCCCTTTTGGTTAACCAAAATCAAACGAGAGATGTCGAGATCACAATTTATCTCTCTTACATTGGAATGATTATTTTTGAGCATAATTTCTTCGATTTTTTCGACACTATCGTTGGTTGAAGATGCCGACGGTCGCCCTGAACGGGGCAAATATTTGACGATCTCCCAATCGTTCCAAAGGCTTTGTACCATTCCTAAACTTGGGGTTTCGATAAAGCAGAGTGTCCATAAGACTTCTCCATCATTTGCCACAAAATTTGAGACAAACTCTGTGTTGAATATTCTTCCCATTGTAACATTCGAGGACTACCACTGAGGTCGACTGGTTTCAGAGCTGCCGTAAACAAACTAAATGACAGACCACGCATTGTGATACAGACAGTCCTAACAACATACAGAAACTTCAAATATGCTAGGATGCTCAAGACGATGGGCCCTTTCATAGCTGAGCACTTTGCTTTTCTCATCAATGACTCTGTCTCTACGGGATGTTTCCCTTCGATTCTAAAGTTTTCGAGGGTTGTACCAGTGCACAAGAAGGGTCCTACGAGTGATGTCGCAAACTATCGTCCAATTTCAATTTTAAGTCAGTTGTCAAAGGTGTTCGAGAAGATTGTATATCGACGAATGTACGATTTCCTTGCGAAATTTGCAATAATATCGGATCATCAGCATGGCTTTCGGGCAAGGAGGTCGGCTCAAACGGCTAGCTCTGAATTTGTTAAGTTTGTTCATTGCTCTCTCATGGTCAATTTAAATAAAACCCAAATCATTAATTTCCAATATCGAGAAACCATCCAATCTCCTCCAGTGGTTTTGTCCGTTGCTGATCGACACATCGAGGAAGTTGAACATGTTAGGTTTCTGGGACTGAATGTTGATAGGTTCTTGCGATGGGACTCACATATTTAACATCTTTGCAAAACATTGAGCAGGTCATACTATGCTATACATCAACTGAAGGGATCACTCCCTAGATATGCACTTTTGAATGTATATTACTCTTTGGTTTACAGCCATCTCAAATATAATGTTATTCTTTGGGGTGCTTCGCCCGAAATAAATAGAGATTTTATTCTACAGAAAAGAATTATACAAATGATATTTGATATAAGACCAAGAAACTCCCGCAGAGAAATTTTCAAAGATTGAAAAATTCTTACAGTATCATGCATTTATATTTTGAGTTGCCTCTTGTATCTACGATCGCACTTGCATAATCTCAAAAAGTGCACAGATTTCCATGATTACAACACTAGACATATCAATACAATCAGTGTCCCTAGGCACTCCACCACCAAATTTAAGTCATCTCCCATACTTGCAAGTATTTCATTGTATAACCACTTACCAGATAGATTCAAAAGCATGAATTTACGAGAATTCAAAATTATTATAAAATCACTGTTATACTCTAAAAGGTTTTTATAATACATACAGTGGAATATTTGTCAGATAATCTTCTTTAAGAGAGTTTCACATTTAATATTGTTCACCTTTTGTATGTTGACATATCCTATGTATCTTTTGATATCTTTATGGACGAATAAACATTTATTTATTTATTATTATTTATCAAATACTTAGAAAAGCTCATCACTTGCGATTTAAATCAGAATTTCTGGATACTTTTTGGTCAGAGTGTATGCTAATAATTCTTCCCTCGTGCAACTAAGCGAAGTTGATATTGTTACTTATTGTACAACAAAAATCTTCTAAGAGGAAAGTTCATCAAGCATTATCCCACTTCACACAAGCGTTCATTGTCGAGAACTGAAAACACGAACAGGCAGGTGTTAATAATATGTTGTCTGCAGGGTATGGAGTGAAAAGAAGAAAGCTCTAAAGTTCCTAATAACCATCATTTTGTACTCTATGATTGTGGGATTTCACTAGGAAAATAAATGGGTTTATCTATCTATAGATACTCGTAAGCGTAATCTCTCAAAATAATAGACGTTCGCTTTGTTCAGTGATTTCCAAGTTCTCAAAAATTAAAATAAGTTTGTTTCAAAAATGTCACAGTTTACAGCTCCACCAAATATGGCAAAGATCGAGTTTGGACCACCCTATATATACCCGACATGACTCAACAGATAATTAACATAAAGTAAAACGAATAACAATTCAAATTTCCTTATAAGTAAGACTAGTTTTGTTGTGTTTTTCGATTTGGTAACCGCTCGATGGATTTTTATATTTATTAACCCATTGTTTTGAATTCTCAGAATTCAGATTGTAGTTTTGGACGGTTTCTTCATACGGATCCATCTTGGGAAATTTTTTGATTTGACGACTGTTAATGATGTGTGTTAATTGTAAAGAATTCATTTACATTTAACGATCTCCAAGATGTAATGAGAACAGTGCAATGTCAAGATACTTATGCGAGAAAAAAAAGTAGAACATCACTGATTTAAGGTCAGAAGCTTCTGCGCGTTTGTTATGAAATTTTTTCCTGATTCTGAAACAGTGCGATAAAAAAACGGAGATAGACAATATAAAAGAATCAACAATATCATGAATAACAAATAACCTTACACACAGTTTCCTCTCAGTTTCATTTCAGCCACAATCCTGTTTCACTCACAACTCTAACTATATCATCTTAGTGAATTGATTTTGATTTAAAAAGTATCTGATTTTTCAAATGATCGATTGTTTCAGCCGGTGAGACTTGATTTATGTATACATATGTATATTTGTTAGACTTTTAGCGTGCAATATTTGTAGATCTTATGTTTTTTTTTAATGATTTTTTGTGTATATCATCTTATATTGATGGAGACAGAGACTTCTTCAGTGAATTTTATATATGGGATTTTGATTTACTTCTCAAACGATTAAGAACTGTCTTGGAAGATCAAAACCAGGAACTTTTTCAGAAGGATCAAAAGAGTTCCACTCAGTCTTCCATAATTCTTTATCACTTATGTTCATATTGAAGAACGTATTATGCCAATGGTTTACGTGACTTCAATCTGGGAATTTTATTTTGTGGAAAATATGAAATAATTGGGAATAAATTGGGAAAAGAATGATATTTATCTGAATCTTATGAATGGATGTATTCAATTGTTTGACTATTAAACCAAACAGAGACAAATGATCTGAACAATATTATTCCTTGTTTTCAGTTTTAGATTCATTTAAATGAGCCTTGTAATTCCTAAGTATCATTGAAAGTTACAGTTAATTTTCTATATTTTTCATGATTATTCAGATGGAAACAAAATACCTCTGTTTTGTTGGGATTTGGACATAATCGCCACTCAATAAAATAATTCTTTAAAATTTCCAAATCAGATGACAATATGTATGAGATAAACAAATTTTTGAGATGATGTAGTGGGCAAATCTTCCTTGAGGAAGACCGTTTTTCAATTAGATGATCGCTATACATAGAACAATTTCTGAAAGCCTCCCTGGAAATTTTGTAAAATTTTCTATAGAAGATTCAATTCTGAAAGGATTAGCCTTTCTAATATCTTGAAAGGAACAACTCATATTTAACTACTAGGATCACAAGGATTTTTTCCTCACTTTTTAGCTTACGAAATTCGGAATATTTGTAGATCTTTTTTTCCTATGGTTTCTGGATAATGATTTTTTGTCAATATGTTGAATGGATGTGACACATATTAAACCAAACAGATTGACTGATTCAGAGACAACAATAATCAGCTGCATGAAAGAATAAAAAATTCATTTTTGATTGAAGCTTCATAAAATTTATCAACGATTCTATTATCGGTTTCTTTCGTTGAATGCTGCGGCTTTCACAACACCTAAGAATCTGTGATGCGAGATAAATCCAGCTAATTTCTGATCACTTCCATCCAAGCTAAAGCTTAAGGATAGGAAGATTTCTTCTTGGCCAAATAGTTTTAGAAAACAGTTTTTTTAAGGCCTCTTTGACGAATCATTATCCGCATGTTTCTCTTGAAGAAGAATAATCTCATCATTTGAATGAATATAAGTCTGCTATTTCATCATCCATAGTTGGGGAACTTTCTGAACAATAGCAAATTCAGACGATAGTATTTGAATGAATTCTTTAAAATCCCCAAATCAGACGATAGTATGTTCTCCAGAGTCTGGAAACCGGAATGGTGGTAAGCAATAGCAATATCATCAGCATGTACGAATTTCTGAGATGTCTTAGGTAAATCACAGATATAAATTGAGAGGCAAAGAGGCCTTCCTTGTGGAAGACCGTTTTTCAATGTTTTGAAATTGCTACTTATTGTCAACAAAAACACGAATTGAAACATTGAAAGTTACAGCTAATTTCTTATATTTCTCATGATTATTCAGATGGAAACAAGGTACTTCTATTTTGTTGGGGTTGGAACATAATCGCCACTCAACAAAATAATTCTTTAAAATCTCCAAATCAGATGATACCATGTTTTCCAGAGTATGGAAATCCGAATTGTGGTAAGCAATAGCAATGTTATCAGCATAAACAAATTTCTGAGATTATGTCGTGGGTAAATCACTGAGATAAATTAAAAAGTAGAGGGGCTAAAACTGATCCTTGTGGAAGACCGTTTTTTAATGGTTTTAATTGCTGTAATCTTACCATTTTCCCACACTTCAGATGGGTAAAGAGTTTGAAAATCAACCCATCTTTCGAAACACCGTCAAATGCCAAAGTTAAAAATATGAAAGCAGCTCCTGTTTTCAACCTATCATTGAAGCCTAATTCTATGAAAGTTGTAATGCTAAGAACTTAATCTGAACAATTTCTATATTTCCTAAAACTTCCTGGAAATTCTGAAGGGCGTTTTCTACGTTAGATTCAATTCTGGAAAGAATTGAGAATCCTAATATCTTGAAAGGAACCATAAATAAACTGACTGGTCGATAACTCTTAGGCTAGTTACACACACATCAATTTTGGACGTTCGATAAAAGTTCGTACGAACATTTATCGTACGTCCAAAATTTAAAGTAGCTTTCAGACCTGTCGATTTTGTATCGTGGACGTACATTTTTGATGATTCGCTTCAGTTTCTTGTCATCATGAACCCTTTCAAGACTCGTGTTCTTGCTATGTGGTTGTTGTACCGTCGGCGTAGATGAAGGCGTATAACCAGGAGTCAGTGGGTTCATCCTATTAATCAGAGAAGACTAGATGCAGGGATTTTTCACACGCTTTATGAACAATTTCGAAGTGACGAAGAAAAGTTTTTTAATTACTTTAGAATGTCAACAGCAAGCTTTGATGAATTGTATGAGAAAAAACTAAATAATTTCACCAAACACACTGCATTACTTCCTTCTCCGATGGCGGTTAAATCGCAACTAGTAAAGCCAAGCGAACTTCGGTCGTACGAACGAAATTCGATGTGTGTGAAGACGCCGTTTTGATCACATGCGCCACTGTTTTCACGACCACTAGACGGCGGTCGTGTATAGTCGAGACAATGGACGACCGCAACACGGCGTCCGTACGATAACTTTTGAGAAACTTTTGAGAATCGATGTGTGTGTAAAGACACAATCATTTCTTTGCGCCACTATTGGAATTTAGTCGTACGAATTTTTATCGTACGTCCAAAATCGATGTGTGTGTAACTAGCCTTAGGCTAGTTACATACAAAAATCCCTGCATCTAGTCTTCTCTGATTAATAGGATGAACCCAATGACTCCTGGTTTTACCGCCGACGGTACAACAACCACATAGCAAGAACACGAGTCTTGAAAGGGTTCATGCTGATAAGCAACTGAAGCGAATCATCAAAAATGTACTTCCACGATACAAAATCGACAGGTCTGAAAGTTACTTTAAATTTTGGACGTACGATAAATGTTCCTACGAACTTTTATCGAACGTCCAAAATTGATGTGTGTGTAACTAGCCTTAGGATCACAGGGATTTGCTCCTCGTTTCAAAATAGCTATTACGTTAGCCTTACGAACTCGGAAGGAATGTTTCCAGAATTCAGAATATTGTTAAGGAAAGACAACAACCAAGAGGAGGCCTTATTTCCTAATTGTTTGATAAATTTCGGATAAATTCCGTCAAACCTGCTGCTTTCCGAGATTTGGTGGAATCAATTGCAGCTCTTAATTCATCATCTATACGGAAAGGATTCCATAGGTGTTCTAAAGCAGGGGATGATCTCCTGAATATATATATATCTTTTTTTTTATATTCTTTATTTTATATAGGGATATGTTAACTGATTCAGATACATCAATTAGAGGACGAGCAATTAATTTTGGATCGATTACTACTTGGTAGTTTATCATAATCGAAACTATTTTGGTTTTCATTACTATTTACACGCTCCATTCCTAAACAAACCTTAAAAAATATTACCACTAGTGCCAACTGTTGTAATATTCTACCCGTAGATGGCTTAGTCTCTCATTGACAATTGGTACGAATTTCATGACATTTGGATGCATATAACGAGAGTTATACGTTTCAAATGTCAGTGTGTTTTGTACATCGGTCGGAAAATGTGTTTCAAACGAAGAGCTGCAATTAATTGTTGTCTAAAACGTAGCAAACCTTTTGCTGAAACGCATCAAATGCCGCAAAATGTATATGGTGATGATTGTCTTTCCCATACACAAGTTTACAATTGGTTCGGGCGATTCAAATCGGGTAGAGAGGCGATAGATGATGACGAAAGATCAGGCCGTCCTAGAACCGGATTATCGAAAGAAAATAGAGAAAAAGTGCGTGAATTAATCAAAAATAACTAAAAATCGTCGGTGAAAGATATTGAAACAGAATTGGGCATTCCGCATTTTGAACGAAGTTTTGGGACTAAAGAAGGTTAATTCGCGGTTTGTACCATACAAACACACAGAAGACCAAAAAGTTTACCGAATTTATTGAAAAGACACCGTCAAAGGTGCTCGGAAGGATCAAAACTTTTTGAAATCGATTATAACTAGTGATGAGACGTGGTGTTTTAAATATGAACCTGAAACAAATTATTTTCACGATTCAAAAGGAATTATCCACAGTTTTACTTGGGCGTCATGAAGCATTTGCTGGCAAGAATTCGTCGTAACTGAATTTTTGGTAAAAAAAAATCACGTTATTCCTTTGCATCATTCGCCATATTCACCAGATCTGGCACCGCCCGACTCCTATCTAATCCCTAAACTGCATAAGCCGATGAAAGAAAAAAAAGGAAAGTTTTGTGTCTTTTTTTTAGTTCAATTTCTTTTGGAATGGCGGGCGTATTTTCTACAAAATGTGTTGATTTCTAGTACTCGTATGCAGAATCAAAGTTTTTAATTTCAATCAGGTCAAGACATAAAGACGCCACAGCAATTTTCTTTGGGGCAGCGGTCCCATATCTCATAAAAACACAATTGGACTTCAAGATATCCTTGAGCAATGCTTTTTCGACAAATTGAAAACCAGCCAAACTATATCATGACGGTTTCCTTCGGAGAAGGCTCCGAATTTATGAGCTATTTTCTGGTGCCTTGCATTCTGTTGTCGTCATATTTTCTGTTATTCATTTCCTTGTCCAATCTGCAGTCCGCTTCTTCCGCATGAAACGGTAACAAGTTGAGGAAGTCAACAAATCAATTCGATCTGAATGAGTTTTTTTTTCGTTTCCTGTGGATTGTCTTCGAAGATTGAGAATATTATTAGGTAATATCGGTTGCACAGGCTCTCCGACTACAATAGTCGATTTCAACCGTACAAAGACAGTGTGTGGATTTATAATTCCCTTTTTCAAACCGTTTTATATTGTTGACATTTCACTTTTTGATATTATTTCAATGACCTTCATAATTTAATTGTTATATTTTATTAGTTTTCGAACTTCGTGAACTTTCATTAGTTTTTGCTTATCACGTATGTTTTTTTCAATGTTTTCACTTGATTTTGTACTTTGATTTTCATTGTGGAGCGATTTTACTTTTTCTTCATGGATTCTTTTGTTGTTTTCAGCTTCACTTATGTGATTATACTCCTGAAGATGAGCGGAAGTAGCTCGAAACATGTAGAGTAAAAATTGAAATCGCACAAATATTTTTATCTGGAATAGTGTTCATTTCATACCTTGAATCCCCTATTCTGAATTTATTTATTGTCTTTTCTGAACTTATTTTGTTGGATGTCAATTGATTTTAGAGGTTAAATTTTGTCAGCAAACCAACGTTTCATTGTTGTTTCTTATGGAGTCAAGCCCTCATAACACTTTTCAAGCCATTGTTTCGCTTGAACGGTATTTTTACCCATCAAGAAAGCTGTGTAAAATTAAAACACGAAATTGTTTTAGTTCCATCGTTTTGAAAATAACGTAAGTAGCGTCAGTCTTTGCACAATAACTCACATACTAATGAATAGATTATCATAAAATTTAGCAGCTGGCTTTTGAAGGTTAGTATTAACTGAAGAAAAGGCGACTGGAATAAAACGCGCCATCTATGTGTTAGGCCCAGGACTTTTCAGCCCATGTAGTATCTCATAAGATATTTATCTGAGAGAACCACTAAATTTTAATGTATATTGAGATGT
Organism: Micraspis discolor; assembly: GCA_030674115.1. Classification (NCBI taxonomy): domain Eukaryota; kingdom Metazoa; phylum Arthropoda; class Insecta; order Coleoptera; family Coccinellidae; genus Micraspis; species Micraspis discolor. The sequence goes on along the minus strand of JARTUT010001765.1, from coordinate 439,597 downwards.
TTGATATCCAGAACATCCTCAAATTTATGCTCTTATCTGAAAATCAATACAATATAATATAAAATTTGTAACAATATTATGTTAAAATGAAACGGTAAGGAGTAAACTAGCAAATTTAAACAACAAAATTCGACCAAATATGCTAACTTAATGGATCTGACAGTCTTCTACTAGAATAATATTTCTGAATAAACCCTTTCATTTAATGTTTATCGTTCAATATTTTGAATCGATCAGCTAAATGAGTGTACAATGTTTTAACAGCAATTCCAGTTGATTTCTCATATCTGGATGTATTGTGTTTCGATTCGAAAATAATAAACAATTGTGTTTAATACACTAGAATTGACATGTGAACACAGATTTCCAATCGAATTCATAAAATGATTTCATGATGTAACAAAATCTTATATGTTGTAAGCAATTTAAGATTTTTGTTGATTCCAAACAAAACTAAATTACCCAATCCCATCCATCAAACAATTCTCTACGAAAGAAAACAGATCTGGAACTATTTCCTCATACGGAGACCATAAAACCTAAAATTAAACACATCTCGATTTATCTTGTGTGGTCTGGGTTGTATTTTAGATAAAGCTCTAGCTATCTTGATGTAACAGGCTGGAAAATGGATGTTGCCACTCTTACTATAAGAATGCAATGAAATAGTTATCAGGTTCAATGTGCTACTCAGGTTTTCTAATTTTAATTATGCTGCTATGCAAGTATAATTACGAATCGTTTGTATGAAAATATAGAATGGAGTTGTTTATTTTATTTAATTTAATCTGAATATTCACTCACTCCTTATACTTCAAGGATTATTCTGAAGAAAGAAATAGGGAAATCGGTTCAGATGTCCTCGAGATGTGCGCTCAGCAATACATTCGTTCTTATATTATAGATATTCCAGCAAACCCAAGAATTGTTGACGAGAAATTTTTTATGACGGAACTCGTGAAGAATTATTATTTGGGCAATATCCATCATCTCTTATTGTTCTTCTTTCCAACATGTTCAAAGTGAAAATTAGCTTTTAAAAATGCTGACAAGTATTGAGAAATTTTCTGAACCTTTTTTTACCTTGGAAACCACAGAAGATATCTGTTGAAACGTTGGGAATAGTAATTCTAAACTACAGAATTTTAAAGAATGTTGAAATCCTTATTTTCAAATTGGGTTTTAGATGTTCAATAACTAGAAGTACACGTTTTTGCGACACCCTGTACAATGCAGTATGATTCAGGCTTCATTATTCATTCTCCAAGTCAATTGTTCTCTTACAGGTAATGCTAATCAAGTAAAGGTAGTTTCTAATGAGTCAAGCATGTTTGCAATGTTACACCGTTTTCTCTGATAAATACGATACGATATCATTTAAAATAATAAGGCCTGCGCTCTGGTTTAAGTAGAGGACTCAATTCTCGCGCGTAATTTTCGAATTAAGAGGGTCGCAATCGATCGGGTTCCATTTTCTGTGATACGCTACGTACGATCATAAAATTGTGCAAGATATCAAAAACCTCTATACAGGGTGTCTCAAGTTCGAGTGCCTATTATAATAGGCACTCGAACGTATATAGACGTTTCTGGAGAACTAGACATATTTGAAATCTGAAAATTGGGAATATGATATTGTTTGAAAACTATTCGATTTAATACAATGGTTTTAACAGAAATGTGTTCACTATTGAATACTCGATCATACCAGGAATGGAAAACTTGAAAACAAATTTTTTCGTCGAATTTATTTTCACTCCCTGTATAACCGGAAGGTTTGGGCTTCAAAAATATTTTAGTTCTGTAGAGAACTCCGAACAATATCATAACCCCAATTTTCAGATTTCAAATATGTCTACTTCTCCAGAAACGTCTAATAGGCACTCGAACTTGAGACACCCTGTATGTAGAGCTCCGAGCTGAGCTTGTTTTTTCATATCTCAGTCACTTTCCTTCAGCACTAATTAATCCAGTTTTATATTGTATCTCCAAGATTGGCGTTCATGAACTTCCGCCTGAAATAAAAGGAGATTCGTTCGTAAAGTTTGTGTAAGCAGATAATGAAAAATTACGAAATGAATTCAAGCATAATGCATAACAATCTCCTGTAATAAGATGCCATCAATCACTTCTTCTTTCCAAGAATATGAAATGTTTTTCCCAACTCTAAGAAATTCTTTCATAACTCGCGCTTAGTAAACAAACAGTAATCTCCATTGCACATTCTACGAAAGAGGTGCAGGCATAAATTGAGGAAGTTCAGCACACATAAGCATCTGGAATTTGGTTTCCTTAATAACTCCTAAAATGCCAAAATTTGAAAATTTCCTACATAACGTTGAGAGAAATCAGTCTACCAGATTTTTATGAAAATTCGCATAATAAATATTCCGAAAATTTGTTTGTGGAATTGTTCAATTACTCATAAGATATTTTAGGGATCTCGACAAAAAATTGTGCATTAATTGAGGTTATATACAGGATGCGGCAAAAGTCAGTTTACCGTTTTGCATATGAAAGAAAAAAAAGCAAAAATAATTGCAAATACATTTATTTTCGAGAAAAATATAACATCTACAATTACTTATGTCCTTACATTTTATGTTCGAAATGATGAAAATTGAAAAACTAGCATATATTCGTTATAATAATACATGGAAAAAATTTGGATCCTTTACTTGGGCTACTGGAACACCCACACAGTGCTAGATTCTCACATATCAGACAGATTCGAAAGAAAAACAGCCTTTATTGCACATGAACGTTTGAACATAGACCTGATTGATTCTATAGGGAGGCAATATAGTTGATGGCAACTATACATTTATTGAAAAATTCATGACTTTTGTTGTTTTGCTATAAAAATAGCTCGGTTCCACGACTTTTGACTGTTTTCATTTCAGCTGTATATATTTGGTGAACGAATAAATGCTATATAGTTAATCATCATAATGTTCTATTTTCTGGTTTGTCATTTCATTGATTAAAATCTCTTAATCTTGTGTTCGGATGATGAGTTGAATGATATCTGTAATAAAGTTTAAAGTGTAATAAAAATGTGACTGAAATGAAACTGAAGGAAAACTGTGAGTTGGTTTATTTAAGTTCGAGGTATTTGTTCGTTGATTCTTTTATATTGTCTTCTTTGTTGTTGTATCGCACTGGTCCAGAATAAGGGAAAATACTTAGAAACAAGAGCGCAAAAGATCCCGACCTCACGTGAGTGTTTTTTCACATCTTTTTGATTTGAGATATAGGTTTGTTGTTTCTTTCACATTTATTTTAGTGCTCTTGTTCTAGTTCGAAAATTTGAAATGGAACGCAAAAATATTCAAGTTCTTCAATATTTACTCAATCTCCTTCAAAATATGAACCTTCTGAACCGCTACACATGTACCAACGTTTTTTACAATCAGTGGAAACATTTTTCACAGCAACTTTCAGTGATAACCTTCAGCTCCTTCTGCGAATGTTCTTTTATCGGCGTCTATAAAGTCAAATCTGGTTTCCCGGAGCGGTTATTTCAATCTGGAGAGAAGAACAAAGTCACACGGAGCTAGATCAGGCGAATAGGCTGGCTGGTGGATGGTATTTATCGAATGTTTGGTCTTAAAATCGTTAATACTCCAGTCTCGATGATGTGATAATCGGACGCGCTACATGCTCAATTGGTTAATCAAGCGGTTTCACCAGAAATGTTGAAATCATGATCTATCTGTCTAACACTTGAATGACCATTTTCAAGCAAGATTTCCTTGAGTCTTTCGACGTTATCGTTGGTTGAAGAGGTCGACGGTTAAATCTTCGGTGATCTCCTGGCCGTTTTTGAAGGTTTTGTATCATTCGTACTCTTGGGTTTTCGATAAATCAGAGTCTTTTTAAGCCATTTACAGCATTCGCAACGACTCAGCACACGAAATTTCGTTCAAAACACAAAATGTGAAACAATCTCTTTGTTGAATATTTTTTTCCGTTGTAAAATTCGCAACCTGTCTGAGGTCGATTGGTTTCGACAGCTGTCCTAAACAAACTAGTTGACATATGGAAACTTAAAATACTCAAAAATACTCAACCCTGGCAATTCAAATGAGAATTTCCCGATACTTTTTCAAAGAGTTTATGCCTCGAGAATGGTGTACGAGTATGGATAGAAAACTTATTTGTTCGAAGTGTATCTTACAATTATGATAACCTCAAATCGTTTCTGTATATTCGGATATAAAATATCGGTTGAACTGAATCCAGAATCGATAGGGTTCCAACAAACCGATCTAATACCCAGAAGAGCTGGAACGTAGCCAGAAAGCGATGATCTTTAAGTAAATGGCATCTAGATCCCATTTACAAGGAGATAGTTTCAAGTGGGATCTAAAATCGATTTGAAACAAAGCTCCTGTTAAAAAAAACGTTAACATTTATTTCCTGCATTGAGAGATCCTTAAGGGCGCTAAACTGTAATCAACAACTTTCCCAAATGTACAGGGTGCTTCGAATTATTCAATTTTTTCCACACAAAACCATTCAGCGAAATTATTGATTTGTTGACAGATATACAGAATGAGTTTCAGACTTATACAACCATATACCTTCTACGAGTGCTTGATCTATACATTGTGTCTCAAGAACAGAAAAGATGTATTTGTTGGCCGAAGGCTGAGGCCCGAGCGGAGCGAGGTCATTGAGCAGCTGTGGGCCCACAAATGCCTTTCTGACAATGTGACACAATTGTTTTTCATCTTGTATTGACTTAAATTAAAAAATCGATTTATTTTATTATTGTAAGGTAAGACTTATGTATTGTAATAATTGATATTGATTATTTCTTGGGCATAATTATTAATGGTAATAGTAGAGTTGTAGGCATTTGATAGGTGTTTGATGTTCTGTTAAGCATTATAACTTATTTCAACGCATGAAGTTGATGAATTCTTGGAAATATCTGAATTCACTGGTATTTCATTTAGTAGGTTATCTTCACTACTGCTAGGTTACTTATTTGAGCAGTCCTCAATATAGCCTTCGGCAATCGCAGAACGCCAGCCTCCATTGATGTTTGTGTGTTATCAAATCAGCCTCAGAGTTAGATAGCAAAGTAGCAGAACTACGACGCAAGCAATGTCCTGTATATGTACGCGGTTCAGGCAGTTTGAGAAAAGTTACTATTTTGCTAGGAATTTGCTGAAAATTTTTTCCGATCGATTTTATTGTTCATTTACTTTTCTTGTACAAAATGAATAGACGAGTATGAGGAGGGTGGGTTTGCCGAAGGGAAACATATTTGCTGTAAATTTCAACTAGATTCCATTTGTTCCCATGATAAGAGAAACCTTTAATGCTGCATTAATAAAAATCAAAATTGATAATTTTCAATTTCCTACCTTTATCGTAAGATAATCTGAATCATCTGCTTGTTTCAAAAATTGAATGCATTGTTCTTGCGGTGAAATCTTGGGCCTTTTGGGCCGGTAATTTACGGAAATTTCATTTTGAAGTGCTTAGGCTCTATGAAAAGTGTCAAAGGAAACATTCTTCTCTACGCTAAAAGTGCTTTTCAGCATTGAAAATGCTGTCCATAATAAAGATGCGTTTCCTTTCTTTGATGTTTCAGATAAGAGAGTTACATGTTTGACTTTCTTCGTTTTTCTCCAATAATAAAACAATTCGTAGTATTTTGTGAATCGTTCTTCTGATTATATTGGTAACAAACTATCAAAAATATTCTTAATTTGTTCATTCATCTTCAGAGCAGGCGCGCAAAATCTCCTGTCCTCATGTCAGTGTTATTCCACATTTTTTGTTACGTGGAGTTGTAATTATATTCGTGAAAGAATGCAGGTTAGCAAATTTATTCCCAAGTGGCGAAATTCGATTAGGTAAAGGCTAAGGCGATATATTCTCATTGTTAAGCAGGATGTGACTCGACACTCTACTTGATAAATTTCTATTGAAGTTTATGAGCACTATATCTCGCATAAGCAGTCATAACACAGGATGTTCTTATGATGATTTGCGGATATATCAAGTTCGAATTTGTCAGATACAAAGTGAATCAGTAGTTTAAGTGTTTCTTCCTATCGTCCATTCAATTTTTAATGATCACTATGTATCGATGAATTGAGTTTCTTGGCGTGATACCCATACTTGGTCCCATTTTCCCGGATATTAATTATTCTAGGTGTATTCGACTATGTGCATTGAGTTTTCATAAGAGTAAACTAGATAATGAAGTTATTCTGAAAAATTAATATTGGTTGATGTCATTTCTCGAGTTTCACAATCAACCAGTCTAAGAAATGAGTAATTTACGTAACAATTCTGGGGTTTTTTGGACGAATATACTGTGAGCCTCAAAAAAAAACATTTTCGGGTGTGTTGCTTACAATATTTTTTCGGCAACCTTGTAGAATATCAAATCAATGAACTTTGCTTTTATATAGATTTTATTTCTTATTTAAATTAAACAAATCAGAAAGAACACATAATAACAGAAACATTCTAATTCTTAATCGAGAGCGAAGGATTGGTTCGGCGGGAACGGTCTAATATTTAATCAGAACAAAACAAATATTTCAGTGTGTACCTTGAAACCACTGAACACTTAATTGAATTATAGTTTCAAGTTATTGGGCTTACATTTGGAGAATAAACTAACATGGGATGTGTTTTGTAATTCTTACTCTATCATTTAAAGTTTTAGTAGAGACATTGCTGACAGCCTACTATGCTCTGTGCCACTCTCTTATAAAGTATGGAAATTTAGGTTGGGGTCACACTACACACGCCGCTAAGATTTCCTCACTTCAGAAAAAGTAGTCAGAATAATAGATAATCTGAATTACAGAGCATATTGCAGAAGCTCTTTCCAAAAGTTTGGGAATCTCACTCTTCCGAGTATTTTTATTTTATATTTATTTATAGCCGCTTCGACAACTAGGTCATTACAGGTTACAGTTCGATTAGGGGTACACTATACTATATATACAGGGTGAGTCTTTGACCACTGCATTAATTTCAACCGTAGGATCTTGAGATCAAAAAACACTTTTTTCCCATACTGTTTTTCCATATTCAGCTGCGTAAAAAAGTTAAAAACATTTTGAGTTCTCAAATTGGGCAAATACCCCTCTGTAGTCAAGTTTCGTTTGATTGAAAATTACCTTCCACAGCATCCACTATTGATTCTGAATTGTTTAAAAACATTATTTTCTCTCTAAGAAATGATTCACTCACTCATGTTTCATCCGACGATTATATCGATTTAATTCCTTTTATTATGACATAAGTCATAATAAATGTCAGTCGATAATTTTTCCTCTGCTATTTTTTCAATGAAATAAGTGTTATATTACAACCTTCCCAACTATGGATGATGATTTCCCTTTGAATGGGTTCCATAGCAGACTTCAAACATCAGGCGATCTGAAAAATCATCACTTGGACCGCAAGACCCGATTCGAAGAATCCTCCTTGCAGATTGGCGACAAATGTTGTGTATTAGATTTGAATATACAGGGTATTTCTCGGACAAGAGTGATTATATTTTTAAACTAGCAAAGGACTTTGGTGCTGAGATTATTCTCCTTCAAGAGACTCATACGAATACTAAAAAAAAAAAAATCTTCGTGAAAGAGGAACCATAAAAGGTTATGTATTCATTGATTATCTCCTTAGTAAAATTTACGTTTAAGCTTGTTATGTTAAAAAATCCTTGATTCACAATATCGAGTTAATCCAAAAATGCGAATTTGAGGGTGTTTTCTTTATTTCTTTCAAATTTTGTATTTTTGTTATTCAGTTCTTTTTTCTGCTGTTGTCTTTATATTTCCAGATTCTATGGGGCAACTTGAAGAAGTCTCTATTTCCATCAATAGAAGACCACGCTTGAAGAAAGAAGTCCCTAAAATATATTTCAGCTTATTTTTGTACTTTCACACTTAGGCAGGGAGCCAGGGTTTTTTTTTCTGGGGTTTTTTCCTAGGCTTTTATGTGATATGCCGAATTGTATGACATCCCGTCACTAACCCCTGATCTATATGCTTTATTGTTTGCTAACTAAATATTGTGAGCCAAAAGTTCAAAATAATATATATATATATAATTCCTTTCAACTTCAAATATCTCAAAAATACAAAGAGGACTATTGATTCTAGTACAAGTACAAGATATGGACATGATATTTGTTTTCCATGCAATTTAACCAATCTGTGCAGTTGTAGTGAGAAACCCACAAGAAATGGAATAAATCTATTGATGCCAAAATACGCATGACGGTTATCAAAAACCTTCTACAAGAGATAGATCATTTCAATTGATATTGTCGTTTGAATATTACAGGTGAAAATACAATTTTTTTATGAAATTTTAACACCCTATATCTTTTGAACGGGGCCAAATTTGGAAAAATATTATAAAAAGAAAATGTGTCTTTTGACGTTAAGAATGTATGGTTAAAATTAACACAGTGGTCAAAGACTCGCCCTGTATACTTGTTGCTGTATTATACAATCAAAATAATTAAATTTTGAATTTGGCGTCCTTAATGAAAGAAATTGTGTCAAGGCATGCTGACGAATTGATGTTGAGGGCTTCTTCCACCCTGGTGCTGACATTGTGTATTTTTCATCAAATAGTTGGCATTCTATGATCATATGATGCATGGTGAGTTGCATATTTGGCACCATGGAGGAGATTCTTGTCTAAGCAAATATTTGTGTGTTTCTCTTGTATGGCGATTGATGACTTTGTATCAATTGTGGGATCTATCAATGCAAGCTTTGAGCTTCTCAATTGCCAGATTGATTTTTACTTGTCTTTAACTTTACTTTTGCAGATCGTAATTAGTCAGTACTTCTGAATAAAGACCATCTGTAATAGCTTCCTTTGCTGCTGCCTCCACCATCTCGTTACCATCAATTCCGAAGTGGAAGGGAATCCACATCAATGTCAAGGATTTATTATTATCTTGGATGGAACAGATGAAGTCTGAAATGTCATTTAAAATCGTATTGTCACTATAGGTCCTTTGGATGGCTTGCAGTGAGCTGAGAGAGTCTGGAATTATAATGGGATGAGATGTTCCCAGTTCTGCTATACACTCTAAAGCTTTTTTAATTGTAATTCAGCTGTGAATATGCTACTATCTTTAGTGAGAACTTTTTTACTGAGCTCGCTGTGAGGAATGCACATCCTATTACTCCGGCAGACTTCGAGGCATCTGTGAAAATAATATCTTCCTTCTTGTAGTGGAATATTCGATCTTTGAAGTGGTTCTTTATGATACCACAATGTGTTTCATCCTTATTAAAATCTTTCAAGGAAGTGTCAATAATTGGACTCTTCAGTGTTCAGGGTAGGGATCTTGTGTTCCAGTAGGGAAGGCTCTTTAGGAAAATGGCCTCCAGCAGATCATGGTTGACTAAGTGGTAAAGTGGTTGTCTCAAGTTTGGTTGATTTGTATAGGACTGACTGTACCTTGGCCTGTAGAGATGAAGTTGGTTAGGTTATTTGTATCAGCTGATATTCGAATGGCATATGTTGACTGTAGCATAAGTATTCTCAATTTAAGGTATAATTCACCCGTTTCTCTGCACAAACTTTCCGAGGGGCTTGTTGTATATGCACCTGTCGCTAATCTAATAGCTGTGTTTTGTATGGCATCCAGTTCAGCAAATAAGGTCTTGCTACGTGTTGAGTATACTATGGAACCGTAGTCTAGTTTTGATCTTATGAGTGCCCTAAATGCAGATGTTCACCATCACTATACAAGAGCAAAGTTGGATGTCAGAAATGAGATCTGCAGGTTATCTAAAACACAAAACAGTTGTGATGATCAACTGCATTTATTTGAAATATACCTATCAAGATTTTCATATTCACAATGACATAAACGACGTGATTCTTTTCCGGCCTAGTTCGGGGAATGTGCACAAATGTCCACTTCACTTGTTGATTTTACCTAAATAATAAATCTATTGGTAGTAGGTACATCAATTTTTAATTACTTATAGCTAAAGAAGTACATAGGTCAAGTAATTAAGTCTTGCAGTGATTGTGTATTGTTCACAATCAATGGTGAAATTTACTTTTCATCTCCAGTTGTGGAATATTTTATTTTTCGAAACTAGTAACGAAAAGACAGAAGTTCCAAAACGTCCATGACTCCATTTGTCAAATTTTTTTTAAATGTTGTTTTCCTACCTAAGCCTGGGACTTTTTTATTCTATATTTCTTATATTATTTTAAATTAAGTTTATAATTCATATTTGTTTGTTTGGGAAAATTTCTCTAAATCACTATGAAATATTCTTGTTCGAGATCGAACATGTGTAAAATCATTTCGAGGTTGATCATATTGAATAAATTTATATTCCTCGATATAGTTCATTCAAAACGTTATCATTTTATAAGCTTTTCTTCGTATCATAGAGCATTTCTAATTCCCCATCCTTCTATTTGTCACTACACTTCACGATAACTACAAGATAAATATTTGATCGTGTGTATCAGGCCTTAACACTAAACTTCTGTTTCCTTTGACACTCGGGCTCGTTCTTGTCCCTTTGTTTGCTTCAATAAAACTCAAGGTACCGTTACAAATCATCGTACGTTGAATACATTCAAGTTACACTCAATATTTCCTCGACTTCCTCCATTTGGGCACGTGTCTTGGATGGAAGCCACGAGGCGAAATTGAATACCACGTCTATTTCAGAGTTATCTTTCCACATTCTGATGATATTTCATAATGGCAAATGGTTTCGGTTGACATGGATAAAAGGCTTCTTCATCATTGTCTGTTTGAATTTTTTATTGCATTACGCAGTTTCCGGCGCGGATCGCAAACTCACAGTGTTGCCAGATTTTTGCTGCTTTGTGAGAAAAAATTGGAGGGGAAATTAGACCGAATTATCTAATATAATTGAGTAAAGTACACTGTTCAACAATTGATAGGGATCACTTACTTTTTCTAAATTTATTTCTGGAATATTCGCTCCAAGATTATAAATTCTGTCAGATATCAGAGTATTTTCAGTTGATAATATGGTTCACTTGAGAAAAGAATGAAAAAATGGAAAGTTGGAGAGAAAAAAAGACTTTATTTGGAAAACTCAAAATTCTGTGTTTGAATAACATAAAAATTTTATGATGAAACCACAAGAAGGCTGAAGTTTCGGTTAAGCTAGGTTCAAACGATTTATAAAATTTTGGGGCAAATTCGTCCAAATATCCCGTAAAGCGTTAGAAAGGTCCTCCAGGTTATTGATCGGTTGTTCTAACGTTGATAATTGCCTAGACATCTCAGACCAGACATGATCGATGCAATTCATGTCTGGAGAGCAAGCTGGCCAGTCCATCCTATCAATAGCATGAGTTTCTAGCGCTTCATTAACCAGACGACTACGGTGTGGACGGGCATTATCGTCAATTAAAATGAAATTCTCGCCCAAGGCAGCCGCAAACGGATCAATTATGGGTTCAATAATCATATCGTGATATCTCTGGCGGGTCATTGTGGGGTTCTGCAGAACAACCAACTCTGTGCGTTGGTTCAAACAAATGCCTCCCCATACACATATAGAAACTCCGCCAAAAGCTGTTGTGGGTACCATAAACTGTTCTGCATACCTTCGACCTCTTTCCCTCCAAGCAAGAATACGTCCATCGGAGTTGACCAAACGAAATCTAGACTCATCCCTAAATGAACATCGGCTCCAATCTTCAACTGTTCAATTGCGGTGATCCTCAGCCCATTGCCGTCGATGAACCCGGTGTTCCCTATTCAAACGGGGATGTTGTACCCTCCTGCGTGCTCTCAAACCACAAACATGTAGTCGTCGTCTTACAGTCTGGTTCGAAATTAGAACTCCTGTTGCAACTCTCAGTGATCTATTGAGCCGCGACCCGGGTAAGTGGGACTTCTCCTAGCATTGAGGATCAAAAGACGATCTTGGACAGCTGTTGTACTGCGCTGCCGACCTCCCCCATGAACATAAGCTACTGAGTCGTTTTGGATGAACCTATTCCAAGCCCGACTCACGACACTTTGCGAAACATTCAACCGCCGGGACACTTCTCGCTAGAACAAACCTTCCTGTATCCACCGTATGATTTGGTCCAGTTGCACAGGAGCCAAACGTCTTCTCGGCATGACTGATAAGCTGATATTGTTCTCATTTCTTCAATTATTGTCTCCTTATGTGTTTGAACGAGAGAAAAAAACAGATTTAATAACAAATACCGCATTGCTTATCATTCCACCTGTAACAGCCTACAGATAATAATCGATTTTGTGAACAAGAGCCGATGAAGTGAGGAAAAATTTGATATAATCAACTCAAAACATCTTGATTTTTCCTTAGAGAACATATAATATACAGATATTCACAAGATAACTTGAAAAAAATACAAATAAAGAGAAGTTCATAAGTGATCCCTAGCAATTGTTGATCAGTGTATCTTCTTTATTGGCGTATAGAAAGTTTCAAGAAAAATTTTTTGATCTAATTAGTTGGTAACAAGAGATTTTCAGTATCTGCACTTTGTCATGTCTCATTCACTTTGAGACGATGGTACCTGATGAAATTTGTCATCGAATGAAAGTTGACCATTACCGTTTTGTTCATGCACAACTATCAACCCTTGCGAAAAAAAATGCTAACGAACACACGACCCGTCCTGTTTACCGGAACATTTCCACACACGAGGCAGATTTGCGCAGGTATACCTGTACAGTTTTCTTCTCTAGTCGACCTTAGCGGTATGCCCTGCATAAGATATTTATTGTATGATATGATACCGGGCGCATTTTAACTCTACATATTATGTACTTTTCTTCGGTCATGAACATGAAAAACAATTTTATTACTTCCAATTTGAAATCTTAAATGGCTGTACCTAGTTACACATTTTAACATTAATGACCTTGCGTTATTAGAAATCTTTCTTTGAATTGAAACATTTAATCGAAAACCTCTTTGAACTAACCTATTTTTCAAAAATAAATTTTTCTTTGAAATTTATGATTGGCTGTGAAGAAGATCCAAGAACCTAAGAAAGTACCACTTTTCCAATTCAAAAAATTTGGAGGTTTGATTGGGATGGCAAAAATGCAACAAAACTTTGATATAGGTGAAACAAGCATCAACCTGTTTGAGCATTTGGTTGCCAAATTTTTTTTTTGGAGAAAATTAATTTGCTTCATAATTTTGACGCGCACAGTATGAATGTTTGGATTCCAAAAGAAAATGAACCCACCATTATTATTTCTGGAATAGTTTTTCACAAAATTCGAATTCCGATTGAAAAAATTCAACGCAGACTTGTGTGGCAACCCTGTAAGCTGAAATAGGGGAATCTAGATGAAATAGAACCTTCTGTTTGCTTGGATTTCATTTCGCTAGTGAATTTGTGATGTAAATATGAATTAGACAGAAATGAAATATGGAACCTTAAAACCATATCGGGATATCAAATTTCTCATTCTGAACAAACCGAAGGAAGAAATAATAATGTGATATACTCTTTCCATTATAGATTATCATTTGTAACAAAATCGAACATTTATTATGTGTTTTCCCTCACATTCAATTGTCAAATTGGCTGTAGGCATTTTAGTGACGATACTACTGGGTATTTAAAACTAAGTATCAATATTTTAAGTGTAATACATAATTTAAAATCGGCAAAAACTCTCCAAAATGAAAAACATTACAAAGATATATTTGTTTGTACCTGCTAATTAAAAAATTCAGTTCACGATATCTCAGTAAATTTATTTATTATTCCAAGAAACTTAATAGGAGTATCGAGAGAGAAGGAATTAATTTCCGTCGGAGATTTCTGCTATTTCAAGTTCTATCGATATTTTTTAGATTGTCATCATTACTTGATAACCTTTTACCATCTAATAAAAAAATTTATTATCTTTTGTATTCTATTCGAACAATGAATGCTCTATATTGGTTAGAGATTTGCTGAATTATTATGCAACCAGAACTATTGTTTATATATAAAATATAATATCTGTTACACAATTCCAAATATAAACTATTCGAATGGTTTAATCTCGCCCTTTGTTGTACTCATTCTGCATCTTTGGAAAATTTTTTTGTAGTTTTCCACTGAGCAGTTCCATACTAGATTTCAGTAATAATCCCTTTGATGATAAGATTGCCTGCTGGTTTTTTTCGAAATTTTGGATTTAATGTATGAGGTTATCCACACGGATGTAAGACTACGCTTACTGGGAGGAATATAAATTTCAATATCATGTTTTCGAGAGAATGAACTTTGGTCTTAAAACAAAACCGTATGAAAACTGTTATTAATAATTTAAGTTTGTTTATTTTTTCTCATCCATTGTGGCGATTGTTTTATTATCACACTCTTTCAAAGACCGAGAAAAGCGACCAAGAAGTCGATTAGAAACTGATTTATTACAAAGAAAATTGAAGGAACCTATCAAGAAAAATGAAAAAGATATAATCATTATAATTACAACACGGATCTTCACATCATAAATGAAATAAATATATATAACTTCCTGAAGGTGGAAACTGCTGCCAAAAGATTAAAAAAACATTTGATGAGAACATTACAACGTCTTCTTTGTTTATCTTTAATTAACTCTGAAGCTGGATCCAGAAGACTTTGAACTACTTTGAATTAGTATGAAAGTGGAACTGAAAAAAAATTAATTATACAGGCAATTTTGGCTCATTCTACTCCGTAGTTTCAATCTGCAATCTCTTTCTGTCTGTCTAAATATAATGGTCTAAATCAGGATAAGCAAGTTCAGGCCTGACTTCTCCAGAAATAAATTACTGAGTGTTTGCTTGAATTTGCAAGGAATTCTGTATTCTTCATCAGGACGAATACCAGGATTCAGATCTGGTTAAAATCCCATTCCCATTCAACACATTTTTCGTGAAACTTTACTGATCTTTATTTTGGGGTTTCCGCCCTTTTCTGTTTCTTTTACTTTTCTTTATTTCCATTTTATTCAAGCTATTAAATGAACAGATCCATATCGTGAAATGAAGTGCAATTAACAATTACAGTGTGAGTTATAATAATTTTGATGCGTTATTGGCAAGAACAATAGATCTCTAGGAACAATGCTGATTATAGTAAGAAGATCAAGACGCCATATTGATGGCACACCTCTGTATGTGAAAAACATCAATTACAGACATGGCTGGAGATGGGTAATAGGTATGTAATGATGTAGCTATTGAGAATAGAGGTAGAAAAAAATTAGTCTTGCATGCCACGTCTTTTTATTGTTTGCTTTCGAAGAATTACATCGAGCGCTATCCTTAAGCCGAAAATCATCAAGTTTGTGATTCAAATATGCATTTCAAACTCTTAATTCAATGTACAATTCGATGTGATCGAATGGCGACTACGTGCTGACTTCAACAAACTAAAAAAATAATAATAAAAAAAAAAAGCTTTGTCATATGTGTCAAATGGCCATACCAAATGTTACAAGAAACAAGTATTTTGTCTAATTTTCAGTTTATTGATCTTACGACACGACCGGTTTCGGTTATCAAACCATCGTCAGATGCTATATACAGACTGAAATATTTTTTGTTCTCAAAACCTATGTGACGTTCCAAAATGGTTAATGGCTCATCTCTATTTTAGTATTAAGTGGTGGAACATTGGGGTTCTTGTACAGATTTGTCACTTCTATTTATTTTCAGACCTTTCTCACATCTGTGACGGTATCCATATGATATTTTTCAGTATTGATATTATTATAAACTGTTCATCTGATTTCGGGTGTTTTATCAATGTAGTCCTAAAGTTTCAGTTTGGCCAACATATGCAGCATATGCAATCTTTAGAACTGATTTTATAAATACCTGAAGTTTTGGCGGTGTTTTCAGTTGTATAATATTTTTCATAGGTTTTGGACGTCCTGAAAATGTTGTTTTAATATCAAATTTAGTAGAATAAATTTAGATTTGTGTTGATAGTTCTCCGAAATAAGTTATATGGATTAATTCAATTTTAGATTTTTCGTGATTGTGTGAAGAAGGTTATTGGTTCTTTAGTTTTCTTTCGATTTCAATCAGTTTGTTTACTTAGGTTATTGGAAAATTATTATTAGTCGCAATTTCTTTGATTATATCAATTTCCGAATACATATTATTCTTTGATAATGGTATGGTAAATGCTCTGTCAATCATAGATTTTATGGCTGCCAGTTTATTATTATCAGAACTGGAAGAATGGTGTGGTATGTTTGTAGATTAATACCCAACTCGCGATAACATTGCGGTGCGGAACGGGATCGCTGAGTGCTAATGAAGCATAGACCGTTTTCAGACAACATGCGAACGATGAAGCCGCGGTGCTCTTCACTCCAAAAACTTGTTACGACTGAAGCGATAATCGTTTTCCAGTCCAGTACGTGTGACCTCGAGGCTTCTTTTTTATTCCTTTTTATGAAGGGAAATTAATATACTGGAAAGGGCTAGAGTATATCGGAGCGCTCCTGGGCGCTTCATTTGGTGATTGGAAAGCAGCTAATGACACAATGAATCCCTTTCCATGCGCCCTTCCTTACCGAACGGGCTGTAATCACCCATCGCAACTCCACTGTTTGGTTTACCGCATCCTGAATCATAGCTTTTTTTATGCGAAAAAACACCGCTTGGCTTGAAAAATGTTATCCGGACTCTGCCCCATCTAAAATGACCATGAAACGATGGTTTGTCGATTTCAAATGTGGTCGTACGGAGACCGATGTTGCTTAACGCCCTGGTTGGCAAAATGAGAAAATTATTCTCGAAAAGATTGAGCAAACCTAAAAATTATCATTGGCAATCTCAAAGTGAGGTTGCAAGAAATACCTGCCAGCGCCATACACAAACACTTACTCACACTAGAGCAAAAATATCAACGAGTAGATAATTCTACCTCGGTACATCACATTGGATGAAACATGGATTCACAATTTCACTTCGGAATCAAATCTGCAGTATGCTGAGTGGCGCACAGATGGAGAAAACCATTCAGAGACTCAAACTTCGGCTGGAAAGATGTATTATGACATGCGCCTGTAATTTGATTCATTGACTACCTGGAACATGGAAAAACAATCAACACCGACAGTCATTTCTGTTTGTTGGGCCCTTTGAAAACCGAATTTGCCCAGAAAAGGTCTCATTTGAAGAAAAATAAGTTGCTTTTTTGAAAGAGAGATTCAATAGATAAACAATTATGAATTTTGGTAAAAAAAAGTTATGTTTCCTTGGCTGACATCGACTCCAAAATATTTGTTTTCTGATTAACAAAACTATTTTAACAGTTTAATGACCCGTGCAACTGTGGTAATGAAGTCACTGGAACCAATACATTCCTCCGAACAACATCGAGACTTATTCGAAAATACACAAGACTACCAATTTATCTACAGTACATTATACAACAAAGTAATCTTTCGAACTTGTCGGTTAAATAACAGTATCGAATTACTTATTGTATAGCGCAGGTTAATTGTTGAAGAAGAATAGTCACTTTCATAAATTATATCGCATCGGGCTCCTCCTCTGTGGTTCCTGGTAGGCATTTTGAGTAATGGGAAGGCCCCAGGAGATAACATTATTTAATGTTCTTCTGTGGAACTGTGGAAGGTTATTGTTGTCCTCGATTAACGTTTCAGTGTCACTAAAAAGGCTATGTGTATCCTACGCGTAACATGCTCGATTCGAATAGTTGGCTTTACCCAGGGTTCTGTTTTTGGCGCAGGTGGTATCTTGGCTGGTATTTCAATAAGAGCGATTGAATTAAATTCTTCGTCATGTTCAACAATTATAATGCCACGTGATTGTGACGTAAACATGAAGAACTACACTATTGAACGTTTTCCGATTGTTTAAAAGTATTTTCGAAATGCTGCAAGTTTAATTGTAACTATTTGTGCTGTGCGTCTAATGTTCTGCCGAATTATACTAACTGACAAAGAATTTGCAACAGTGAAAAGGAGCTGTTTTAATTTAAATTTTTTTTGTGCGTCATAGATAGTATAGCAAGGAATAAATGATTCAAACATAAAAAAATATTGTGAAGGTTTTTCGGGTAAGAATTGTTTATTGCTTGGCTATACGCCGTATTAATATGACGTCACTTCCTGCACGTAACCATTGGTTACGTGCGTATTTCGGTTCCGAACAAATCTTAGTAGAGAGTCCATAATATTTCATTTTATAATTAGTTGAAATTCTGCCGAATTGATTCTCAAAACAATTTTTTCAGCCATAGCAATGCCTACCATGTGAAAAAAACTCATTAATACTGTTAAGATTTGTAACGGTCATGGAACTGCAATATCCGAAGTACCCCAATTAGTTTACAACGAGGTACTTTCGGTATGAGTTTATGACCGGATGACCAAGAAATAGATCTTTATATTTGAACGTTTGTCGAATGCTGGAATTCCGCCTGGGTATTTTCGGGAAAGGCCAGAATTGTACGTTTTGCACTTTCCATTTATTTGGTCAAATCGTTTTTACGCCCCCTTTTGAAGAGGGGGAACTTGTATATATTTCAAGGTTTTGTTTGATTTAGCCAGTTAACATAAATAGAACTAAGGTTAAGACTTAGAGAAATATTTACAACATTTCTAGTGAGTGTGTTGACTCATTGTGGTCGTAAGAGGAGGTTATATCTGCCATCCAGATATCCGAGGTGTACATAGTGTAAATAAAGTTTTAAGTTGTACAACCTCTTTTCAATTAAAGGGATTTTTCATTAATTTGGGAAATCCAGTCCAAGAAGAAACCGGAAATATCCGACAAGTCCTTCTTGCACTCTACATCTCGTAGAAACTGTGTTACCAGTTTCCGGTCCACAAATCCTCAGAGACTCTGTCAGTCTGTCGATTTCGGAGTTACGAGAAAACAAATACAATGTTGAACTGAGTTGTTTGGAACCGTGGACATTTAAAAATGGCGATGTAATGTCAATACTAACATGGCGTATTGTAGTCGTTTTTTACTAATTCTTTGCAGGAGACGGGGATGTCTCTTCGAGAAATAGCAAACCGTACGAGCCGAAATCCAACTACTGTTATGAGATTTTGTCAAGCGTGGTTTGATAATGTCCATAATCGAAGGAGAGTAGGCACCGTACTTCGAAGGGACGCAAATGAAGTTCAAGATTGGAGACAACTCGATCTTTGCCAGATGAATGGTTGGGAGAACAAGTTTATCCTATATCTGACCTAAGTGTTTACCGTGAGATAACGTCATTTGGACTGCAGCATTATCGACCCCACCTTCTGTTACCTATGATGGTTGAGCATTACCGGCAAAGATTACAGTGGTGAGAAAGTCAATATTGGAATAGCATCAGGTCGTCTTTTGTGATGAACCTCGATTCTCCTCGGGTGCACATGTTTACTGAAGAAGGGTTAGACGACATCGAGGAGGAAGACGTAAACCTCAGTTTGATGATGACCATCATATACACCGGAGAGGATGCGTTGTGGTATGGGGTGGTGCTAATTCACATTCAATTAGGTCTTTATTCGAGGTAACATAACTGTGCTGCGTTATCCTCAAGAAATAATGGAGCCATATGTTCTCTTTTAACTTACCCAGCAAGGTAATGCTCGTTCTTATGATGCCAGAGATACTTTAAAATTTTTTAAGCGTGTGAATCATTGGCTATAGCCGCCAATACCTACCGATCTTTCTCCCATAGAGCATGTTCGGGATATCATGCTAAGAAGGTTTGGAAATTTACCCCATCCCCCACAGACTCTGAGACATGAACTACAGGTAGTTTGGAATACTTTACCTCAAGAAGAAATAGACCATCTTATTGCATCAATGTCAAGACTTGTTGAGGAGTGTTTATAGATAATCGGGGTGGACAAACAATCATTTACTCCTTATGCTATATTATAATATATATTTATCTAAGACTTTTTCTCAGAAATTTGTTCATGCTGATGATATTGCCATCATTCGGATTTCCATATTTTGGAAAACATACTATCAATTGACTTGGAGGTTTTAAGTAATAATTTTTTTGAATGGTAGTTATACCCCAACCGTAATAAAACAGAGGTATCTTGTTTTCATTCGAATGAAAATGAGAAATATAGGAAATTAGCTGTAACTTTCAATAATTCTCCTATTACACATAATTTCTATCCTGATATTTAGCAGTTAATTATATTCATCTCTCATTAAGAAAGCTCATCATGATCTGCGCCTAAAACTGAAAGTTAGAAATAATATTCTTCAGAAAATAGCTGGATCATCTCGGGATGTTGATGCTTCTACTCTACGCACAGCATCCCTAGCCTTAGTCTTTTTTGCACGTGAGCATTGTTGTTCTGTTTGATTTAATAGTGTACATACACGAAAAATCTATGCATAATTGAATACATCAATGAGAATAATTACTGGAACCATAAGATCTACACCGGTGCATTAGTTACCAGTTTTGTCTGACATTGTCCCTCCCCATATTCGCAGAGAAACTGTTGCTCTGAATTCGTGCATTAAATATCATTCCTTTCCGAATTTATTTCCAATTACTACATACATTCCACGAGGTATAATTCCCAGATTAAAGTCACGTAAACACTAATGGTATAAATCGTTCTTCAATGTGAACGTCAAGGATAAATAAGTATGACAGATTTAATGGAACTGTCACGAAATGTTCAAAAAAGATCTCATTTCCGATCCTTCGAAAAAAATTCCTCGTTTCGATCTTACAAGAAAAATTTGGACTGAGCTAAATCGTTTGAGAACAGGCAATGGGTGTACCAATAGAGCATACTCTTCAGATGGAACTCAGTTCCAAGCGCATGTTGCGAATGTGGAGAAGTAGAGGGAACAATACCTCACCTCATCAATCACTGTCCCATATATAAATTTCAGGATGGTTTTATGGATATTCATGTAGTTTCCAATTCATTCATGAAATGGGTAGTATATTTCAAACATATTTGAAACCCAATCATTTTATTCAGTTTTTTTTTTGTAAACATTACAACACTTATGCGGGAAGCCACGGTTTTTTTCACTGGGGTTTTTTCCTAGGCTTTTATGTCATACACCAAATTGTAAGGCACCCGTCACAAACCCCAAGTAACTCTGCATGTTCGCTAACAAATATTGCATATATACAGAGTGCGGCAAAAGTCAGTTTAAATACTGTCTGGTATTCACGCATGCGTGTATTCTCGGCCAGAGCGGAAAGAGGCAGCTGAAACGTAGCGAGTTGAGTTGTCCGTGTAGTAGTGTTGTTTGTACGTTTACAGTGCGACTGTTGCCATGGCTGCGCGTGTAAATTACACGAAAGAAGAACGTGTTTGTTTGCTCACTTCTTACCTATAACTTGACAGAGATTATGCTGAAATTTTCGAAGAATTTTGCCAGCGCATAAATTTATTTGCAATTATTTTTGTATTTTTTTCTTTATTTTCAAAACGGCAAACTGACTTTTGCCGCAGCTTGTATATATACAATCTATGTTTGATCAAAATTAAAATTTATACAGCTCCTTCTGAGTGTTGCAGTTTTTTTCTCAGTTAGTTTATTGTCTAGTTCGTATATTGTGAAAAGAAAAGTCAGATAATTCTGAATTACTGGATCTGTTTATGATGTGAGACACACGATACGCGCTAGTTGAAGTCGTTCAGAACGTAACAAGACTTTGACAGAAAGGCCAGAGTCGTGTATTTGCCATCGAGGACAAAATTGGGAAATTAAAGCGACATATAATTGGCTGAAGCTCCTTCTTATTTCGCGTCAACATCTCCAAACAGCTCTTTGAATCTCCTATTCGTTGTTGATTCTGCTCTGATTTGAGGAAACGCTGTGTCCATTTGAAAAACAGCTTTTTCATACCCAAAAGTTGGTATAACTCTACCTTTTGATAACTTCAAAATGTAAGTTAATTTCTTACAACTTCAATTTGCGATTACCCATGATAGTTTTCGAAGTTTTTTCAATGTTTTCCGGAGTAAGGTCCTCATTTGGGCGATCAGGGTGTGCGTACGTTTGAAATCGGCAACCCATCGTTTTATGGCCCTGCTTACATAAAAATCGCCCCTAACGCCACTCCAGAACCTTTCTACATTAAATGTAATTAAAAACTTTGAACGATCAGAATAATCGTAACTTCCACAAAGAGAAATAGGTACCTCAGAATAAAAATTGTCACTATAACTAGGACAACCTTCGTTGATCCGGACTAATAATAGGCGGATTCTCTACAAAATCGTTGAATACTATTTCTTTGTTACAGGAAAGGGGATGAACGAAGGTGTCGTCCCGAAAGGGGTCACGCCTGACTCCGATTGCAATAGTAACCATCCGAACTCTGCAAGTTTCTTATCAGTTTCCTCACAAGATGTTGACTTCGTCCAGGACAACTCTGACTACCAATGGTTCCTGGATTACGGGTAAGGACATCTAGATAATCTCAATTTTTATTAAGTTTCGGAGTTCGTAGTTGTTTAAGCAATAGGAATGTTTAATAGACTGCTTCTTATTCTTCTGGAGAAGCTGAACTTTTCTGAAGTAATAAAAGTTACACGGAGAATTTGTAGCTTGACAAAAAGTGATCACTTAGAAAATCCCGAGTTGTCAAACGCTCGAAGGTTATCTATTGATGTGCATAGTTATGTAGAATGTCATTTGGTCAATATCCCTCATATCTTATTGTTATTGATACCTGCGTTTCGATAGACATCGTCTATTGTTTTCAAGGCCAATTATCTTTCAAAAAAGTTCTATGTTTTTTAAACAAGAAGTCCAAATGGACATGGGTTCACTAATGTCTCCTATTTTAACTGATTTAAATATGTAACTGAGAGCTCTCGACAAATTTGAACTAAAAAAGAGAGAAGACACCAGGTATACCGGTATGAAGTGAGCGTCAAGATACAAATGTCTCGATAGGGAACATTTGTTGTGAACGAGTCATTATTATTTTTTTTGTTTGTTTGCTATGACATCTGTGAAACATATTGAGTATACATCCAGTGATTGGACAGACAATATAATATTTTATCATCGTGTTACAAATGTTGAATTTTGTATCAGTGATGATTTGCGGAAAGCAAAACTTTTTGTTTTCATTTGAAGAAAAGTGCTACAGAGTCGCATCAAATGCTTGACGAGGCATATAGTGATCATGCGCTATCCGAAACGACATGCAAAAGATGGTTTCAACGGTTCAGAAATAATGATTTTGATGTGAGAAATGAAGAACGTGATGACACTTTGAATCAAAAGCAAATGGCAGAAATGTTAAATGTTGCACAACAAACAATTTTTAACCGTTTAAAAGCAATGGGAAAGATCCAAATGTGTGGAAAATGGGTGCCACATGAGTTGAATGAAAGACCGAAAACACAATTGTGAAATTTTGGTTCAAAGTACGAACGAAAATCGGTTTTGCATCGGATTGTTACAGGCCATGAATAATGGATTTAATATAAGAATACTAAACGGAAAAAATCATGGGTTAATCCGGGATCCTCAACATCGACTGCAAAAACAGATCGAATGCTCTGTGTTAGGTGGTACCAGAAAGGTGTGGTGTACCACGAGCTCCTAGAACCTGGTGAAACCGTTAATACTTAATTAATAATTAATTAATACAACAAAAAACCCCGAAGGAGCACAAAAAACCGAAAGCGCGCAAAAAAACTCGAAGGAAAGCTAAATACCACGAAGGAGCACAAAGAAACTAAACGAGCGCCAAAAATCCCGAAAGAACTTGTAAATTGCACACCCTGTATATTAATCAATCGTAAATTCATTGTAAATTGCACACCCTGTATGACATTTTATTGAAATTAGCTCCCGTACGCGGAAAAACACGAAAACTTGAGAAAACTCTGGTGAAAGTCAGCTCTACGAATGCGCAACTCAGATGTGACACCCTGTGTATGAAACGAAAATATTTCATCGAATTGAGAAGCTGTAAGCAGAAACAGCCGAAATAACTCGGTGGAAGGTAGCTGTTAGAAATAGGCAACGCATATGAGACACCCTGTATATAATTGATTCGCAGTGGGTGCTTTTTCCACCAACAAAAAAACCAAAAGAATATCGTTTTAACTCCATCGATTAGCGCTTGGTTGATTTTACAAAGGTAAAATAAAATGATCAATTTGAACTATGCATTGATCGAGAAACGACCAGAATGGATCAGAAGAAACGGTAAGGTAATTTTGCTCCACGACAAGTACCTGCAGATGAAGCAAAACCGGTTCAGGATATAATCAAAACACTTGGCTGGGAGCTGCTACCCCACCCGCCGTATTCACCAGACTTGGCTCCTTCCTACTATCATTTGTATTCATCGATGAGACACCCATTGACTGAGCAGCACTTTGATTCCTAGGAGAGGTCGAAAATTGGGTGTCTGGTTGGTTTGTTTTAAAAGACAAACAATTTTATTGGTGTGGTATCCACAAATTGCCAGGAAAGTGGTCAAAATGTGTAGAAAACAATGGCCAAACTTTGAATGAATTTTTTTACTTTTCCATTAATAATTAGTGTTTTATTTTCACAAAAACCCTCATTTCATACCAGGGTATCTGATATCTAGATAGCACTTTCATTCGGCAACAAGGAATGAACATTAGAGATGGATTCCTTCAACATCTTAACAATGAAAACGAAATCTATTAAATTCATAATGGAAATCGACAAACTTCCGTTTCCAGATATGCTTGTTCATTAACAGAATGGAATTCCTAGAGCCAGTCTGTATAAAAACCCAACTAATGCCGGTCAATATCAGCATTTTAATTCCAACCATCAACTTAATACTTAATTAGGAGTCTGATAAAGCAACGAATAAAGGGTCCGCCATCTTACATTTTTTTAACTAGCTGTTACTCGGAAAATGGCAACTCCTAGCTATTGACATTTTCGACAGAAAATTAATGTTATCCTTCCGCTGAATGAAAATGGTTGTGTATACACTATTATTATTATTATTATTAAACCAACGCTTGAAAAATCAAGACCAATGCACCCGAGAATATCGCTGCTGTCGTCGTGACTGAATCACCTGGAACATCAGTACATCGTCGCATTTATGAAAATTCGCTTTTGATCCTAAAGGAGCTCCATCAATTGAATAGCCAGGAGTTAAGTGGCCGATTGTTCTTCCCAAAGATAAGTAAAAATTATAATCTAGTTTCAGAGTTCAAGCAGAGAGAATTGAAAAATTCTCAAACATTCGCAGCTCATTTGGAAGATAATTTACCTTGAGAACGATAGAAGATGTCTATCGAAACATTGCTAGCGAAACCAATAAGAGATAATAATAATTCTACTGGATTTATATCATAAAAATTTAATGTTACACTTCGACTAAATCCGTCGAACTGACACCGCAAAGTGTTAACTGAGCGATCAAGACTCTTGCGAGTGGCGTTTCAAGGAAGTAATTACTTAAATAACATTCTTGTTGGATCATGCAAAAACATTGCTCAATTGTAAACAAATGAGATTGTTGATAACCGAAGTTCTTGCTCCTACAGACCCGTGACTGCATTTTGAATTGATTTTGAACGATAAAGAGATTGCCAACTGAGGAGAAAAACATTTTATAACAAAATTACATATATAACATATTTTTGGTTTTTTTTAGATATCGGGATGGTGGAACAAATCACCACACTAGCCTGCTATCCCTTCCAGAATCATACGATGCCGGAGATCTCAATTACTACGACGCCTTCTCCAAAAACATGGATGCCAATCTCGCGGAGGCCGACATGGAGAGCTTCAAGACCGAAGATATACATGCTCTCCTAACCAATCTACCACCGATGTGCACCGACCATCTCAGTCAAGAAGTAGGTAACAGTTTTTTTTTCGCGCCACAATACAATAATGTCGAACATATATTCATTCATTGGTTTATCAATAGCTAACGAATAAGTTCGAATTTACCAATAACATGGCAGATGGGCGGAGCTTAAATCATAATTGTGGCGGTTCAGCACAATGCCATTATGGTTTTTTATTAGTCACGCCAGATCACGTGGTAAAGTTCATCGATTTCTGACAAATATCCTTTGTGATTTTACAATAAGCATATCTGATGTTGAATCTTTTTTGTCAATATAATTGCTTTTATAGGTAGGTTTATAATTGGAAAATTTTATCTGCTGTGCCTTTATGTTTAAGAACTATTTCTTTTTTAATATTAGTCGTTAGATGTTGGACACTACTACATGTTTGTAGTTAGCATCTATGCGATTTAATAAAATTAACCACTTCTCTTGTTTTCATTAGTGTATTATTCATCTTGAAAACCATTGAAATGACCTTTGGTTAACTCTCAAGAATTTAGCTTCGAACAAAACTTGGGGAAAATTATGATTAGTTATTTTTAATTTGAGATATAGGTTTGCTCAACAAGAGCGCCAAAGCAATCTGACCTCACGTCAGTGCTTTCTAAATTTTTTCATTAATGAATCCTCGTGTTTATCGTGTTGTCTTATCAAACAAAAGTTCAAAAGAATATATATATACATATACATCAAACAGTTATTTTCTTCTTTCAGCTGTTTTATTTTTTTGTTAATCATTTGATTTTATTAATTCATAACAAATGGAGATCATTTACAAATTCCCAATATATCTCGAATCACACAATAATTATCGAACAAATTAATCCATTGGTTTTTGTAATTATCTCCTAAATTTTTTCGAATCAACCAATCACATGGCTGAGTAGCGGGGCGTAAGTCTTTATTGCCATTGGCAACAATGAGTGTATCATTTTTCATTAGTCACACCGGATCACGTGTAAAAATCGCCATTTTCAAACTAATATCCTGTTTTATTGTATAATATAACTGGTGTAGAATTTTTTACCTGTTTCGTCAATATAGCTGCTTTTATATAAATGCAGTAATAGGAAATTATACGCTTTTTTATCGGACTCGATTTCGAGATTTATTTTATCACATCATCAGGAGTGTAAAAGATGGGAATTTAGAAAAAAACAATAAGTTATTTTACAAGAAGTTTCAATATAAGAACTTACAGATATTGAAGCTTCCTTTCAAAAATTTTAATGATATGAAAAATTTTACATTATTTCATGGAAGTATTTAAAAGATAGCAAACAAAATACCAACTATTACAAATGAATGTTACTAAGAAATCATGATTAGGAAAATTTTGAAAGAATTCAATTGTATTTCTGAAGGCTTAATTGGTGGTAGCAGGATCAAAGAAACGGGAAAATGAAAACTATGTCAGTTCGCCGACGTTCCTGCTTTTCCTGCATAAGAAATATATTTTTTCCATCTTCAGAAAATTTTCCTTGACTAGACTAAACAATTACATACCTGAGGAATCTATGTAAACTGTATTTTTTCCATATAGAGAGATATATAGAGGAGGGAGGATACAATTGTTTAGTCTAGCCCTGAAGATGGAAAAATATATTTCCGAAACGTCGGCGAACTGACATAGTTTTCATTTTCCCGTTTCTTTGATCCTGCTACCACCAATTAAGCCTTTAAAAATATAATTTTGGATCACTAATTTGAATTTAAGAATTGTATTTCTGGGCAGATTTGTCAAGGAAAATTTTCTTTGTTTAAGAAAAAAAGAAACTCACTTGATAACGTTTCTTATGCAGGAATCTTTTTTTTAATCTATATTCAATTAATTTGAATAGATGATACTTAGTCTTTCACTGTCTTTCTCAGAATTTTTACTTGTAATTCTTTTTTAATTCACATCTTGTAGACTCTGGACTCCCGATGAAGACATAAAATATATTAAATCTGGAAAGCTCGAGACAGATAACAAAGCGTATCATTTCCTATTTCTGGATATCCCAACGAACGTTTTCTTGATTTGAGTTGTCAGTAAATATTATTATTCTGTTGGTTTTATAGGTGGATTTTAAATTGGATAATTTCCTCTACTGTGTCTTTATGTGAAAGAGCTCTTTTTTTCTCTTTAGGTTTATTCATTGGTATTAGACTGTACCTTCATTGTTTTTCAATATTTTCAAGATGAAATTAAAATAATAATTTCTTTTGTTTCCATCAAATTATTATTCATTCTTGATACAGTCAAAAGTATCATGGTGGACGACAAATTGAGGTGGTGTAATCACATCCAATATTTGTGCACTAAACTGAACAAGGCATATTATGCTTTGAGCAGGGTAAGAGAATCTCTGCACATGGAGTCATTAATCGTCGTGTATTATGGACTTTTCCATGCACACTTAGACTATCACATCTTGCTCTGGGGTAACTCAGTAAGTGTGGACTGAATTTTAATTTGTCAAATGAGGGTAGTGCGCCTGATGTTCACCTTGAGCTCGCGTACATCTTGTCGTGATGTTTTTGTTCAAAAGCAGATTATGACGGTGCCATCATTATATATTTACAGATGCTTATTATACGCGAAAAGAAATATCGATACATTGCCTAATCTATCGGATGGACAGAGTTATAATAACAGAAATATGTCCACTTTATCTGTTCCTGCGCACAGGACATCCAAGTATGAGTCCTCTCCACATTCTCAAAGTATAAGATTCTTTCATCCATCTTGCAAGAGATCGAAACCTAATTCCTAAAGGTCTCAGAGTGAAACTTCCTGACAAAAGTTATAGAGCAGATAGGATTTCAAAACGGACAAGTCAAGCCCTTATGAGAGAAAGACTGAATCAACATCGATTCAACAAAGCCAAATTACTTACAACATGCGAGAACCTTAGATGTAGCATTCAATCAAAAACTAATGCTGAAGATTATGAAAATATTCTGGGAGCTATTAAACAAAGCTATGAAAGAATATATGAACAACAAAAACAAGTCCAAAAAGGAAAATGGAGAAACTTATGAAGGAGTCAAGAAAATATGAACCCTTAGATCATTCAAAAACCGTGATCAATTTATCTAATAAGAACTTAAGTGAAGATCAGATATCTCTCCTCAACAAGGGTCTCAAGTTCTCTATAGCGCCTAAGACGATACCAAAAATTGAAATCATGTTGGCGGCAGAAGAAACTGCACAGAAAATTCGAGAACCTGAAAAAGCCGAAGAGTACAGATGGAAAATCAGAACCTTGTTAGACAGGAATAACAAAACACCTTTACCCAATATAAATAAAGCTGAACAGAGGGCATTAAAAGATCTTAAATCGGATAGTTCCATAAAGATACTTCCAGCAGACAAAGGAAACGCCACTGTAATTCTAGATGTTGGCTCTTATAATCAAAAAATCAATGAATTATTAGAAGCAGGAAAATATAAAAGACTAAAAAAGGACCCTACCACCACAGTTGAAAACAAGATTTACAAAATCCTTTATAAATATAGAAATGAATTTCCAGATCAATTCGTTAGATCAAGACTTACACCTCACTTCAGTAAACCACCACATTTATATGGTCTATTCAAGAAATTCAGCATGCCACCAATTGGCTAAATTTCTGCTGAAAATTATATCTCCATTAAAAAGTAATTCAACATCGATGATAAGAAACACAGAAACATTTCATAGAAATAATGAAACATCAAGAAATCATGGAAGAAGACGTTATGGTCAGCTTCGACATCACCAGTTTATTCACTAATATTCCGACAGATAAAACACTTATCATAGTTAGGAAAAAGCTTGAAGAAGATCAAACTCTTAGTGAAAGAACTACACTAAGCGTCAATGCAATTATGGAAATGCTTTCTCTTTGTATTGAAACAACATATTTCCAATTCGAAGACATCTTTTATCAACAAGAATTCGGAATGGCCATGGGTTCACCACTATCACCAATTTTAGCTGATTTATATATGGAAATTTTCGAACAGAAGGCATTAGAAAAATATGTACTCAAACCCAAACTGTGGAAAAGATATGTAGATGATACTTTCATTATTTGGCAACATGGAAGAGACACTATAGATGGATTCCTTCAATATCTAAACAATCAAGAGGAATCAATTAAATTCACAATTGAAATCGAGAAGGACAGACAACTTCCATTCTTAGATGTACTCGTACATAAACAAAATGGAATCCCAAGAACCACTGTGTATAAAAAACCAACGAACACAGGACAATATCTACATTTTGAGTCAAACCACCAACTAAACACTAAATTGGGAGTAGCAAAATGTTTATTTGATAGAGCAATAAATATTTGTTGCACTGAAGAAGACCAAAATGAAGAAATAAATAACATCTCGAAAACTCTTAGAAGCAATGGCTACCCCAAAAAAGATATTAGAAAAAGCTAAACGAACAAGAGAAAGTCAACCTGAACCAACAGATATAAATCAGACCATTAAAACCGTAATTCCATATGTAAAAGGTTTGTCGGAGAAAATGAGAAGAATTGGAAATAGATACAACATAACGACTGCATTCAAAACTCAAGACACTATCAGAGCTAAACTTACAAAAGTTAAGCCTAATAATGAGACACAAAGGACAAAGAACTGCATATATGAATTACCTTGCGAGTGCGGAAGATCTTACATCGGAGAAACTAAACGCCCTCTGAATGTACGAATAAAAGAACATCAGAAGCTTCTACGCAATCATCTGCCCCCTGTAATGAGAGAACTGCGATTTTCTGTGTTCAGGACTAGATTGAAATAGATTTTGTTAAATAAGGCTTATTATAGCGTAGGGGAATATCTGGGAGATTCTGATTTTTTATTTTAAAATTTATCTGTTGCAAATTTTCTTCTTGTAATTTTTTCCATTTTTCTATTGACTTGTCCTATACATGTAAAAATTTCGGAAAGGATTAAATAAAATGTTATGTTATCTCTGTTGAAATCTTTGATGAGGGAATTCGTGTCGAATTGTTTTTGGTCAATAACCATAATCTCTTGTACATCTTTCCAACGTTCCGACACACATCTTCTGTTTTCGGTTTTCTGCCAATTCGACACTTTTAGTGAAAATTGAAAAGTGTTGTAATTTTTTCACCCTTTTTGAAAGTATTTTTTTGCATTGAAAACAATGAGAAAAGCCCAAATAATAATTCTTCAAAAGGATCTCTAGTGAATTCGAAGAAAGTTTGCTAGTCTTTAACATTTTTTAATTTTTTGTCTCCTTCGATATTATTTATCATTTTATCAATATTACTAAATAACATAATAAGAGACTTGCGAACAAGCGCGCAAGTACTCCTGGTCTCACGTCAGTGCTTCTTGCGTTTACTTTTCATCACATTATTTGTGGTGTCGAATGCTTCTACTGGTGAACAAGAAACTGACGTAATTTAATTTCAAATAGGTCTTTTTTCCAAAAACGTTCATTAGGAATACGAATTTGAATCACTCTGTATTAAGAAGAACTCCAATGATTTCCTGGTAGTTGCATCTTTAATTTCAATGATATAACAGCTTTCTTCCGAGCAATAACAATTGATCACTCATCGAATGAATATGTTCCAAACCATTTCACTGGTTAATATAAGTGTGAATGGATCTAAGATTCGTTGAATTCAAACTTGAAAACAATCCAAGACGTTGAATCCTAAATACTCCTACCTCTCCTTTTTATGCCAAATATTTTCTTGTCTTCTCTACTGAATTCATGTAACTGTAGAGTGTTAAGTTCGATCGGAAGATGTTTTAACATTGGTTCAACAAGAAGTCAGTTTCTTGCGTGCGGTTAATTTTGTTTTGTATTATTTGTTGGATAACTGTTCGATTCTTATCGTGGAGTTTTTTGATGTTTGTCGATTTCATGAAGTCGCAATGTAAATATATTTACGGTTTAAGTTATTCAAGTGGTCATGCTCCGATTGGTCTTATTTTAAATTGCATAATTTGTGTATCTGTTGGTAGATAGTGGGATCATCAAACTCACGGTAGTTGAATAATCATTTTATTTAAATATTTTCATCGTTCATGGATACATGTTCAATGAGCATCATGATATCAAGGAACATTGACGATGTTACCTCATGTTTTGTGCTCATGTTTGAAGTGACAGATTTTTTTCTTTATTGTATCATTGTTACAAGTAATCCGATTATTGCATTCTATATTTTTATTCGTTATTTTTGAATAATTTTTTTGCCAAAAGTATTGTAGTAGTGAATGATTAAAATTTGAAAAAAAGAATCCTGAAGGTTTTTTCATGTAAATATTTTTGGCGCTCTTGTTCACCTGAACAGAGAGCTCATAGATTTGCCCAAATGCCTGTATTTTTCAAATATTTGGGTAAAAGTTGTACCAATCGTTTTTCAGGACTCGCCGTTGAACAATCCGTGGTTAAAATCGATACTGTTCGTTGCTGAAATTTTCAGGGTAGGTCGGAGGAGTGAACATCTCGGACGAGTTCGTTATTGGGCAAAATCCGTCCAATTATTAAGGAGTTACGAACACCTAAACATTAGTTTCTTTTAAACTCCTAGAAGATCCATCGAATCAAGTTGTAACTTGGAAGATGTCTACTTTATAACTCATACAATATCGAACTTATTTGAACAAAAATTTGTGCATGCATGAACGTTATTCATATCTCACATAATCATATAAATATATGATTATGTGGCTTAGTCTATGGACTTGCTGCACTGTTGAGTGAGCTGTTCGAAACCCAAACTGATGGTGTGGTTATCCATTGATCTATTTTTGGATTTGGGTTGATTCTGCTCAGAATGAGCCGTTCGAAGATTTTTGATGTAACTGGGAGCAGACTGATTGGTCGATATAAGTCAGCGATGTTTAATACTTCACAAGATTTTGAAATAAAAATGATTTCCTCTGTATTGAACGTCTCTGGCCAGTAGCTCTGGCTAAGTATGGCGTCGTAAAGGGTAATTCATTTTGAGGTACTTTTTTTTTAATAAAAAAAATTAATATAAACAAT
The DNA here is from genome assembly GCA_030674115.1 of Micraspis discolor. Classification (NCBI taxonomy): domain Eukaryota; kingdom Metazoa; phylum Arthropoda; class Insecta; order Coleoptera; family Coccinellidae; genus Micraspis; species Micraspis discolor. The sequence goes on along the minus strand of JARTUT010001765.1, from coordinate 406,717 downwards.
TTTATTTATAATCTTTATTAACAAATAAAAGAACCATTCTTTGAAGATAATTTCTACCAAATGCTGACCTCCACTACGGTTAACAAGATCCATTCGATAGTTCCAATGTTCCATGACGCGTGTAAGTATTTCGGGTGATATTTCTCCTCGTATTTCTCCAATGACTCGAGTAGTATTGGCCTCCAATACCTCAATCGTAGCCGGCTTGTCCATGTAGACTTTGGACTTCACATAGCCCCAAAGGAAAAAATCAAGAGGTGTGATGTCACATAATCTAGCTGGCCAATTTGTTTTCGAAGGAAACAATAATTGCAGTCAAGGAAAAAAAGAAAATACATAAAAAATTCAAAATATTTGGACACACTTGTTATTATGAAAGATTTAGAATTTTGAGAAGACAATGTAAAATATTGATTTCAACAGACTATGATAGTAATGTTAGATTAGTTCAGGGTGAGGTAAAGTCAAGACCAAAACATTTCTGGAAATATGTGAGAAATAGCAAAGATGGGACTAAAATTCCAGATAAAATGTATTATGCTGATGAGTGTGCTGAAGACGGTGAAAATATAAGTAATTTATTTGCTAGGTATTTTCAGGGCGTTTTTCGACCGTACCAACAGCTTCATCATGTCAGCATTGTGTGTAATGGCAATGCTAGTGTTCAGAATTCCGTTGTTATTTCTCCTGAGATTGCTCTGCAGAAGATAAGATCTCTCGATGCCGATGGGGGTGTCGGACCTGACGGATATCCTTCATACTTTTTTGGGAAATGCTCTAGTTTGAATTATCCTCTTTCTATTTTGTATTCTAAATCTATTCAATCTGGTATTTTCCCGGTCTCATGGAAGGTATCACTCATAGTTCCAATTTACAAAAATTCTGGACTTAGAAACTCTGTTGAAAATTACCGTGGAGTGTGCAAAATGTCAATTTTTGCTAAGTTGTTCGAAATGATCATCCTTGATGTAGTGATGTCCCATCTGAAACCTACAATAATACAAGAACAGCATGGTTTTTTTTCCAAATAATCGGTGGAAACGAATCTAGTTACTTACACGGAATTTATCACGAAAGCACTGGATGATCGTTCACAGGTGGATTCAGTAAAGCATTCGATAAGGTGGTTCACAATCTTTTGGTTCCCAAAGTTTTCTCGATTGGAATCCGTGGTGATCTGTTGAGATGGTTCGTTTCATATTTGTTCAATAGATCACTTGTTTGCGTGAATGGATACAAATCCTCCTCATTTGTCGTAACATCAGGAGTGCCTCAGGGATCGCATCTAGGGCCATTACTTTTTCTCGTATTTGTGAATGACTTGAGGGATGTTTTCAGATATTCTCGCATGCTCCTGTACGCAGACGACTTCAAAATTTTCAAGGATATTATCAGCGTTTTAGATTGCGTACAGTTGCAGGCTGACTTGGAAGCATTTTGTGCATATTGTTGCCGAAATAAATTGGAATTGAATGTTGCCAAATGTAGATTATTTCGTTTACAAGAGGTACCCGTCGAGTTTCACTATTCTTTGAATAACATCAAGGTTGGAAGGGTCACTAAGGTCAAGGATTTGGGCGTTTGATACGAAGCTCTCATTCAGCTACCATTTGGACCATGTCATACCATCATGCAGTAGATCTTTGGGATTTTTGTGTTGTATGTGTAAACCTTTTAATGATGAGGTGGCCATTAAGTCATTATATTACGCCCTTATTCATAGTCGACTCAATTTTGCCAATTTTGTGTGGTTTGGAACCCGATGTATTATGTCCACAAGGTTAGACTGGAAAGACTTCAGAACAGATTCGTGAGATTTCTTCATTACAAAGTATCAAATGTTTATGTACCTCTAGGTATAAACCAGATCCGTTCCCGGTACCATATCGAGCTTTTTGAACATCGGAGAATAAAAAATGATTTGGTGTTCGCTTTTAAGTTGATGAGGGATTACTTGGACTCGTCAGACTTGGTTGCAATGATTCCGTTTCATGTTCCCTCGAGAGCGACCCGTAGCCGGGCACTGCTCTCGGAGAGTGCATTCAACACCAACCTCTGTAGGAATCGCCAATTCACCAAGTGTGCACATCATTCAACAAATACTGTAGGGGGATAGACATTTTCCTTATTAGTTTGTCCATTTTTAGGAAAAACCTAAAGTATATATTTAAATTAAATTAGTTTTCATTGCGAGAGTGAACTATTTTTAAAAGTTGTACGATGTTTGTGAACTGGAGTGCTTGTTAATTCGAATGTTGTTTAGTTTATGAGTGGGTCTACACTGGGAATTATTTCCCTTGTGTATCCCTGTTTCAGAATAAATAAATAAATAAATTCACTGGTCCGAAGCGTGAAATGATCTGCTCGCCCAATTGCTCTCGCAGTAAAGCCATAGTTCCACGGGCTGTATGGCAAGTGACAGCATCTTGTTGGAACCATATTTCGTCGAGACGACGGGCTTCAATTTCGGGCAATAGTCTGTTATCATGGTGCGATAAGGGTCACCATCCACAGTAGCATTCCGGTCTTCTTCTGTTTTGAAGAAATATGGACCGATTATTCCACCAGCCCATAAACCATATCAAACAGATGTTTTTTCTGGATTTAACGGCAACTCTTGAAACTCTTCGGGTTGTTCATTACCTCAGATTGCGGCATTTTGTTTGTTCACGAACCCATTAAGCCAAAAATGGGCCTCATCATATTATGATACTGCAACGTAAAATTAAACTTTATGCCGAACAAAAGCTGACGGCAGCTTTTCCCGGAGAACATTTAGGTCGTGGATTCCAGAAAAATCTCTAAACGAAGATTTCTCAATAAATAATTTCTCTAACCAGGGCGCCACTGGTTCATTCGAAATATAATGTAGAGTATTCAACCGACGGCAGATCAAGAAACAGACAGAATTTCTACTCTTTTAGGAGGTAATAAATTAAAATGACAAAGACGTAATGTGGTTCTCTTTTTTTCCAGAACCACAGACAAGGAGAATGCTACGCGAGCGTTTCAGGATCGATGATGGCTAAATTCGACTTCGACAGCTCCATGAGCCCTCATACCAGCTCCCAGGGGGAGGATTCTACCTCTATGTCCATCTGCAAGTCGGAGCTTCTCTTCAGCCCTGTGAGGGAGATCCCAGTACCTGGTGCCAATTATAGCGTCGACTCTCTTGACTGCGATTTTCAGGATATGATGTTGACTTGTCAGGCAAACAAGGACAATTATACCATAGCTTTTGAGGGATCAATTACTATGTATTCGGAGGAATCTGACTTCAATGGCACAGGTATCGTTACATTCGCCATTTTTTTTTTTCAAAAGAATAACAAATGTTATGAATAAATTTAACTAAAATCCTGGAGTCAGGCAGATAGATTCCATATACAAAGGTTTGGTCTTTTAATGTGATCCCCTAGCATGTGTAGGGCTCTATATTATGTTTAAAGTAATAGTTCAGATACGTGATAATTGGGATTAGTGAAAAATACCTTCTGATAATATCAGATTATCAGCTATCTCTTCCAATTTAACTTTGCGATTGGTCAAGTTGATTTTTAATGTTTTCCGGAATAACTGCCTCGATTGTTCGACCAAGGAGTTCGGTATCATCGGTTAGATTTTCATAAATGCATTTATGAAAATATTTGTTGCATTCTTGTGAATAAATTACAAGCAAATATGGCGTAAATCCATTTTTCTAAAACAAACACGATATAAGCAATACAGTTGTACAGTTGTACCTTATATGTAAGGAAATATATTGGAAAAAAAATCAATAGTTTCGTGAAAACTTCAAATGATGATAAGGTGACCCGAATTTTATGTTCGACAGTGTAATTTTGCAACTAAATCTCATTGAAACGTTTTTTTTTCTGACGGATTCCGTATTAAAACCACACACTTTTAATCGGTTCTGTTATCTAAACCAACAAGCTGATTCATCAGAGGCGATATTAATGTGCAGTTAGTGTGTAAATTCAAACAAAATGCCAGTGATAAGTTTATTGGACGTCCTTATTAACTACACTTTCATCTCTTTATGAGTGTTATACGTCTCTGACGCGAGTTAACAGCTTATATTAGCGGTTTTTTTAATTGGAATTATTGGTTTTACTCAGAAAAAACTGAAAGACGTGCGAGTTTTATAATTAAGTATCGAAAAAGAGTAGTGAAAAACAAGAGTGAAATAAAAATGGTTAATAGAATAGCTGTTTGAGTGTGTTTCTCTATGTTGTTTCTTTAGTTATTTTATTGGGTGTTTCTCTTCTCTGTAAGTGTATCAGCGAATAATTTTCTTTTCAATTGAAAAATCAACATTTGAGAGAATTAGCGATGAGTCATTTTAAGTGACCTTCTTTATATCTGTATTTGTATTAATTTCTCAAATTAAACCACTAGATAGACTCAATATGCTAATTGAATAGCCCCTGGCCTACCGTAGTAACACATTTTTCTGGCAAAATAATTTTTTATTGGTTTAACCATCATCTTAGAAATTTGTTTATGCTGACGACTTTGCTATTGCTTACCAACATTCGGATTTCCATACTCTGGAAAACATACTGCCATCTGATTTGGAACTTTTAAAGAATTGTTTTATTGAATGGCGTTTATGTCCAAATCCCAACAAAACAGAGGTATCTTGTTTCCATCTGAATAATCATGAAACACATAGGAAATTAGCTGTAACTTTCAATGATTCTCCTATCGAACATAATTTCTATCCAAAATACTTCGGAGTTAAATTAGATTCATCTCTCAATTACCAGGCTCATTTAAATGATCTGAGCCTAAAACTGAAAACTAGGAACAATATTGTTCAGAAATTAGCTGGATCATCTTGGGGTGCTGATGCTTCCACTCTTCGCACAGCATCTCTAGCCCTAGTTTTTTCTGCAGCTGAGTATTGTTGCTCTGTTTGGTTTAATAGTGCACATACACAAAAAATTGATGCACAATTGAATACATCCATGAGAATAATTACTGGCACCATAAGATCTACACCGGTTCATTGGTTACCAGTTTTGTCTAACATTGTCCCTCCCCATTTTCGCAGACAGACTGCAGCTCTGAATTCTTGGAACAAATATCATTCTTTTCCCAATTTATTCCCAATTATTATAATAATTATAATATATTCTACAAAATAGAATTCCCAGATTGAAGTCACGTAAACCATTATGGCATAATACGTTCTTCAATATCAACATAAGTGATAAAGAATTATGGAAAAATGAGTGGAAATCTTGCGAAATGTTCAATAAGTATCTCGTTTCTGATCCTTCTGAAAAAGTTCCTGGTTTTTATCTTCCAAGAAAAATTTGGACAGTTCTTAATCGTTTGAGAACAGGTCATGGTCGTACCAATAGCATGCTATTTAGATGGAACTCAGTTCCTAGCGCAAGTTGTGAATGTGGAGAAGCAGAAGAAACAATACCTCATCTCATCAATAGTTGTCCCATATATAAATTTCAAGATGGTTTTAGGGCTATTCATGATGTTTCCGACTCTTTCTTGGAATGGGTTATAAATTTCAAACGAATATGATAGGTATTTTTGTTATTCAGTTCTTTTTTCTACTTTTGTCTTTTTATTTCCAGATTCGATGTGAGCCACTTGAAGAAGTCTCTGTCTCCATCAATAGAAGATCACTCTTGAAGAAAGAAGTCCCTAAAATATATTTCAGCTTATTTTTGTATTTTCACACTTCGAATTTGGCCAATTTTTGGCAATCTCGTGATTCAAACGATCCAATAAAGCTTTGTAGTAGTTGCTGTTGGTGATCCTTCCTTTCTCAAGGTAGTCAATGAAAATTATTCCATGGGCATCCCAAAATACAGACGCCATAACCTTACCAGCTGACCGTTGCATTTTCCCACACTTTGGAGTGGGTTCACTGTTGTAGTCCACTCGGATGACTGTCGATTTGACTTAGAAGTGAAAAGAGCCACATTTCATCCATTGTCTCTTATCGGCCCTAAAAATGCTTGATTATCTCCAAACACTGTTGGGAATCATCTTTGTTCATGGTCAAAAGTGAGCTCCCACTTTGCACAGAGCTTTCTTATCCACAAATATTCTAGAATGATGATATCGTTAAAGTGTCTTCCATTTCCAATTCACGATCATTAGAAATCAGCTTTTGGATTTTTTTCAATGTTTTCGTGGGTAACAACCTCTTTTGGGCGTCCACTGGGTTTACCGACGTCGGTACTCATTTCGCCACGTCTAAACTTAGCGTATCAAAGCTTGATAGTTGATTTTCTTGGAACGGTGTCCGAAAACTAGGCCTCAAGCCAAGTTTTTGCTTCCACTGTATTTTTTCCCTTCGAATGACAATATTTCAGTAACATCCGAAATTCTCTTTTATACATTTTTTTTCGATAAGCAAAGTTGCTTCAATCAAGAAGCTATAATTCATAGAATAATGATCTTACAGCTGTAAAATATATCCACGCATCATTTGAGAGTTAGAGGGGTTAGAGTTTGATTCTAGTAGCGCCATCTATGTGTCAGGATGAGTACTTTACAATTCATTTTCTTGAATATTTCAGAGTCTTTCATGATACATTGTCAAGCGCCAAATCAACTTTAAGTGTTTGAGGAAATGCCATTGTACCTGCTGGAGCGCCGAGCTGTCGTTTTGGCCTAATATTTGTTCAAACCTTAAATCATTTTTTTGGAACAACTGGCAAACCTTCAACCTACTCGAAAGAGTTATGAATACAATAACATAAAATATTAAGAAAATCCATTTCCAAACTTAATTTTTCTCCAATTCCTTCCAGAAAAATCCGAAGAACACACAAGCAGCGCGCATTTCCCGAATGACCTCAAAGCCCAAGCCAAAAATATCAAGAAGTTATCGCATGCGCCACCCATGACGCAGTCAGATTCAGGTAGTTTTACCACGTGGAGCAAATTGAAGAAGGCTGGTGGAGATACTCAAGTTCGAAGACATCCTTCCGGAAACAACAACAACTCCGGAGATGACGCCACACACTTGGGTCTCAATGACAACACGTCGGCGAAGAGTCAGAGCATGCCAAACCTCTACAAGCAGAAGTTGATCAAGAGTCTGATGCAGAACAACATCGCTAAAAACGCAGTAAGTAACCATTTTTTGGAATAGATTGAAAGCGATTCTCCAGAGCAGAGAGCAAGGAGATGCCTCAGGGTTCTATTCGAGGTTCCTCAAATATTTGACTTGTTTTTAATCTATTTCTCACCAAAAATTATTGAGGCAACCAAATACTTTCTTGCTGGTCTGGATTTCTTGTTAACGTAAACATAACTAAGTGGATATGTTGCTTCTTTAAAAAATACTCAAAACCTTGGAAAGTTGATGACTCAATCCTTACAGTCGGATGCTTCTTCCTTGAAGAGGAAACAGGTCAAAGTCTTCGATATCCAGCACCACGCAAACACCAATAGCGCTAGCGGAGCCAGTATATCAGATATGGCGACTTCAGTGGATGCCAGCTCAAGTGACAATATCTGCAACAACAAACAGCCCAACTTCAGTTTGGTTAAACTTTTTATGAAGCAAAAAAGCTTGAGTACAGAAGGTAAGTCTAAAACTATGTGAAATATCAGCTGAGATTGAAAGAGAATATTCCTTCACAACACTAATAATTTTTCAAGGCATGTCAACCACAGCAGATCAACTATCATCAACAGAAAACTGGCCAGGAACCCAATCAGTCGAAAGCAATTGCTCGGATGCCAAATCTACAGACCACCAAAGAAACCTAGATCACAGCCATGAGAATAAAATCATAGACAGCGTCAGCAAAATCCATGCTTCCATAGCAGAAGAGCCAGAAGACGAACCCGTCAGAAAAGAAGACATATCCCTATTAGACTGTACCAAAAAATCCGACCTTAAAAGAACCAAATCTCCTAGAAAGAATTTGAAACTCCCGAAAAACGAATTCATCACCAGAAGCATACAAACCTCCAATTTCTCCGAAATACTGAATCTCAAGAACGTTGTAAAACCTGCGTCGTCGAAACCTCAAGAACCTGTTAAAGTGGTGGAACCATCGTTCTTGAATAAGCTAAAGAAAGAGGGTGAAGTTGAGAAACCGGTTTACGTAATTTATCCGAATTACGTCCTCCCAAATCTTGATTTTCTGAACGAGAAAGAAGAGGATGTTGCCAAGATTCTGCTAATGCCCCAGCGGCCGCCGCATGTTATCAGTCAAAAGAAGAGACCTTTGAGTTGTAACGATTTAGAGGTGTTGAGATCTAAAGGATTCAGTCATATCAAAGATTGGGATTCCTTGAATTTCCTCCTACCACCGGAATGTCGAGAAATACTTTCTGATATTCCGGAAGTGGCGGAATATATCAAAAGAACTTCAAACGTCAATCATCCTCCACCAAGATCGTCAAGGACGAGAAGAAGGCCTGTCAGTTGTGATTATACCGAACGTGCGTTCGTATCCAACCAAACGACTGTATCTTCCAGTTCTAGTACAGCTACACAACCAAGCTCTGGATATAGAGGGTCTTCAACAATCCTTAACGATTCCCAAAATAGCCCAGCTCCTGGTAACAACTTGAATCCTCTGTTTGTGTATAAATATGACAGTGTGACGAGCTCTGAAGCTAGTTTCATGCAGAACGATAGACAAAGAAGCATCACCACAGCACCACCGTTGACCAAAAGGTGCGTCAGTGTCACCCATGGAGAAATCATACCACCTAGACCTCCTTTACCGAAGAACATCCTTTCCAAAGATCCTAAAAGATTCAGCCTCTGCGAAACGACACTTGATCAACCTGTCTTCGAGGACAACAAGTATAAGAGGATTTCACTGCAAGAACCTTATTATTTAGCCAGGAACAAGCGACTTTCTGAGACTGAAGACGAAGGTGTTGACGCTGGGACTTCGAGTAGTAGTCTAGATGAACAGGAGCCTCCAATTCCCATCAGATCTAAATCTAGATTGTTTCCTAATATGAGCACAGATGAACTGACCCAATTCGAAGAGTTCCTCAAATGCAGTGGGATCTCAACTTCCGATCCTGAAGATTTGAGTGATGAGAACTTGACGCAACTCAGATCGTACGTCAGTAGGTTCTTGTCGTTGAAGATAAACCAGGACGGTGGGGAGTTTTTTGGAGGAAAGAAAACAGTCAGTTTTGCCGAGAAGGTCAACTTGGCGCCTAAAAATTTGGAGGTTAACAGGACTTTTATGGCGCCCAATAATTCACCAAATGTATCTGCTTTTAGTCATCAAAAAAATTATCAGGTAAGAACTGAATCGAATATTGTAATGGCTTTATATAATTACGTTTTTTTTCTCTGCCTATTTTGTTTTCAAATAGGATTTCACCTCCTCAATTTATAAGTCACAATACAGAGAAAAAATGATAATTTATGAGAAAAGGCCAGTTATTTAGGTGTGCATAGAACAAAAGCCTAAATGGAACTAAATCTAATTCCCGAAGAATTCCACTTAACTTGTTGCCGAAAACTTAACACTATCTGACAGCAGTTCAGTTTGTTGACCATTTCATAATTGTATTTCAGATTGCTCAAGATGGGAAAGAAAATGATGTTGTTTATTCTAGTCCTCAAACTACGCCAATTCACCGCCAGTCTTACAACATGGTGCAGAAATGGTCTTTAGTGAACGGTGTGACGAACGCTGTCGATCTTCTGGTCAAGCATTTCTCCACAGCTTCTAACCAATCCGAACTAACCGCTTTAGGAGACTCAAGCTTGAACCCAGCATGCGCTAAGATAGCCTTAAGCCACTTATGTCCAGCTTTGTATGCTGTTTTGAGCGATGGTCTCAAACCTAACCTAGAAACAAGCTTCGGTGCTATTGGAAATTCTGTGTGGCAAGTGGTTGAAGCTTCTGCCAAGCAAGGACCTCTAACTAAAGCACTGAACGAGTTAGTAATGCGTATCAACAGTGAAGACGCTATAACTGAAGGTCTAGTCAAGTTTAATACCTTCGTGTTTGGCTTGTTGAACGTGAGGTCTCTAGACGCATGGGCCAGCTATTTGAGAACTAGGGAAAGCGTTTTGAAGAAGCATTACGAAAACGACTCTCTCATGATCTTATCGCACACCGGAGGTTCGAACGTGAGGGTGCTTTTAGATAAGTTAATCACTGCTCTGCAACCTTTAGCGGTATACCCTTTTCAATTGGATCTTTTCTACGAGACGAAACAACTGCACATGAGTCTTAAAAGGATGGAAGCTCTAAGTCCCACTCACAAGGTAAAAATTTAATCAAGTTTACGTTTGAAGAATAATTGAAATTTGTTTAGCTCTCCTTCAAACAATGGCACAATGGCGGTATATCTATACACAGCAACAAATCTAATTCGGACTCTGAAGAAACGTCTGCGGCGACCACTGTACGACACCGATCAGGATATCAAGAAGAAGATAATTTGCCTGACATACTGAACAGTTCAGCCAGCTCAAAAATGAAGGCAAGGGTGGACAGAGAGCGCCCAAGGTCATGCTGCGATCCTGGAAGCATGGGAAAACCTAGTTTCAAGCTTGGGGAAGATGTTACCAGTATAGCGAAGAAGAGGTGGTCTGGTATCGCATTGAATTCGAAGCTTTACCAAGTTTATGATAGGTTAGCCAGGGAAGATGATGAGGAATATACTGATAGCTTGGAGAACACGAACAACTTGAGGTAAATTAACATATTATGCTCCTATATCTCTTTTCTATTATTCTTTGTGCATTTGTATCGAGTCTTATGCTCAGTCATCTTCATTTTGAATAACGTTTCAGGGAGTGCGAAGGTAACAATTCGGACGAAAACATCCCTCAAATACAACCTGAATCACTGGAAGAGAACGTGAATGAAGAAGGTAAACCACTTAATGGTAAAAGGTTCAAGAAACTTCAACAACGTTGGGAGATGTTGAGTGGTAAAGATCAGGCGTTCTCTCCACCTACATCTCCTACCCATACCCCCAATACTCCCAGTAAATCAAGAATACCAAGACTGATTACGTCTCCAGTGAAACCAGTGTCAGGCATACCAATTGCAGTTGGCCAAACTGGTAAAACCGCTTGCGGTAAGACGGGCCAGAAGAAAGTTACGACTCCTCCAAATCCAAAACCTCCTATATCGACCAAGATGGGCTCTGTGAAGAATTCTCCTGCGAAAAGGACACCCATGACAAACACCAGGTAAAAATTAAGTTAAAATTAAGATGCATGCTATCTTCTCCGCCTTGCTGTCCGTTGGCGATCCATTAAACCCTTCGCGGTTTTGTAATCGAGTACCTAATGCAAAACTAATGAGTTTATGTGTAATATTATTATGAACTCTACTACAGCTAGACCAATCGCTATGAAGCATAATTATATTTATTCTATTCATCTTTGTTTCCTTTATAGTTTCGAAAGTAATCATGCAAACTCCTTTTTTAGGACAAGCAGAATGGACCAAGTGGAGAATAGTAACGAAAATACGAAACACCCACCAAGGCCAAGCAGTCTGCCATACAAACCAGTGGCACAAAGCGGCAAGTCTGCAAAAGTACCTCCAAGAAGAGCTGCTTCGACTTCAGTCAATAGAAGACCTCTTTCAATTCACTCAAAGACACCCAAGTAAGAAAACACCTCATTTGTCTATCTAAGGAGTTCAAAATGCGGTTCCACATCAATAAAGCTGTTTATCGTTATTTACCCATCACTCACTTTAATTGCTCTTATACTTTTTCAATGTCATATATTTTACAGGGTTGTAAGGACATTATCCCACAGGCTACCTTCTGAAAGTGGCCATCTGTCGTATAACGAGGGTGAGAATCTCAAGGTCATATTGAGGGTGGACGACAAATGGTTGTTGTGCTGTAGAGGTACTCAAAAAGGTCTGGTGCCGGTGTCGGCCGTCATTTCTGCGGATGTAGGAACATTCTGATGAATGCATTTCCCCTTGTAAATAATCGAATTGGCATTTCTTCAGTTGTAAATTTTTTATACAAGCTGCAAATTGTATTTTATAGTACGGGGAGAGTATTTTTTACAAAGTGACTTCGAGGCCGATTTTTTTTTTGTTATGGTAGATTTTGACGTTAGATATGTCACTTTTTATCATGACACGCCCATCTTGTATGTTATCTATATTATAACCTATCCAAATGTCGTGAAGATATTGCAAATTAATTTATTAATATTGTACGTTGTTCCGAAAGTATTATACTCGGTATTATTACAGCTTTTTAATGTTGTAATACGCTTTTTGATGATATTATTTTATCACACTCATCCTGCTCTTAGTATCGAGATTTTAATGTACTTAATGAGATAAACAATAAAAAAGTACATCCAAAGAAAAAAATAAATAATCGAATAATAAAAACTAACAGCAGCACCTAGAAATTTCTCAATTTTTCTAAATTTTGTTCATTACGCCCTTCTGAGAACTGAAATAGGCTAAAAATTTTTTTTCTATTAGGTGCTATGAGTACTATAGAAATTATCTGTAGAGTTATTTCTTTTTATACCATTTTTGAAGGTCATTTTATGTTTCTTGGTGGTTGGTTCTATCTTTGGTTCAATTTGGTGTTGGTCTTTTGTATTGAATTTGTTTTTATTTGATTTAACTTAGTTAATTTTCGTGTTAGTTTCGTTTATTATCGGAGAGTGGAAAGAATTTTTATTTGAATTAAGTAGTAGCTTTACTATGAATCCTAATCGTTCAGTTTAATGCTGGGGCATTCGTGAGATTAATTTAACCCTTCCAAAATCCAATCCTTGCATGCTAACGGTGACGGTGCTTAAATTAACTTTAAGGTTAAGCTCTTCCTCTAATGACTAAATATTCCTTATTCCTATGACCTTTCCTTGCATGTTAACTTCTCTGAATTATTAGAGGTGAGCGGGGTAATAATAGAGGGCTGTATTAACATTCCTAATTTTTTTCCACGTTCATTCTTTAAGGAAAAAGTTTTAAATCTCAATAATATTTCAAAATCTACATCTCGAATGTTAGTTCGTTTTACTAATATGGTAGATGTGCACTTTGGTTTTTTTCTTTCAATTTTCCCTTTCACTGCACTGAATCAAGTGTTATCCAAGTATTAGAATGAATACCAGTAGGATCCAACCTTGTGAATATTTTCTATTGCTTTGTGATCTTCACGAGTGGTATTTAAAAGAATAATCGTAGTATCTTGAAGAATTCAATGTTGACAATGAGCCAGCATAACACGGTTCAAAGATATCATTGTAAATTTCCATCGAATACCTTTACCAAATGTGATAAGTTATTGGTAATTAGATAGACAAAGAAAAAATAGTAATTATTGTTTGTTTCTCAGCAATATTAAACTAAATACACAGTTAATTTCGTTTGAAAAATTCTATTTTTGAAAGGAAAACTAACTGAATGGAAAACGTAACTGGTTTAAAAAAATTTTTTCAACTCGCAGATACTAGGAATTGATTTTTGAAATTTTTGATTTGTATATAGAGAGCAATTAATGAGATTGGTGTAAATATCTTACTGGATACATTGATTTTTATAATTTTCGGGAACAAGATTACCATTAAAACGGTGCCATGACACCCGTTACCATATGATATCGTTATGTATAAAACTTTGTTGAATAGCTTTAAATTGATTTTATTATTAATTTAAGTTGACCATTAGTCTGTAAGCTTAGTCAGGATAATAATAAAATGATTATTGCAAAGTGAATATTTTATTTACTACTACTTACACTTACACTTTAACGTTTATTCAGCTATCATTGCTCTCATTTAGGGGTTCACGTTGAATCTTTCCCTTCAATTCTAATGTGTTCTGATTCATGTGTGCCTCTTCAAGATCCTAGTGTCACGTTTGAGTCCAACGCGCACGATAATATACCCGTTAGAGGCAAGCTAGAGGGTAAGCAACGAGAGATGGAGATAGAATAGAATAGATATACAAGGGTAGCGTTTTGAATCAACGTCAAGTAAAGATAGTACTTCCGGCGTAGGACACCTTTGATTTTCAGAATCTTCTCCGATGTTTCAGAACGATCGTGGGTGAAATCTCTTTCTATATCTGTCTCTATTTTGGATTTGAAGTTAACTTTGAGTTGTATTTGAAATTTCTCTAGAAACAATAAAACAATAAACCTAATAGTTTAGCTCAGTATTATTAATTATTCATTATTATTTTTCGAACAGTTTTTGATATTTGGAAGATGGAAAATGTATCAAATAAGAAGGAAATGATGATAATGTTCATATGGTTTTGGGTTGCATTTGAATTTTTTCTCCATTTCTGTGTACAATAAAACAGCGTTAGCTTCTAAATTCACTCAGTATTATTAAATATTTATATTCATTTTTCAAACAGTTTTTGGTATCTGATGGGAAATGGATCAAATGACAATGAATCGATGAAATGATTTTGTTATGAATGAAATGTTATGGGTTATTTACTTATTTTTTTAATAGAGTATTTTCAAATACATTCATAAATAAAGGAATGTGCTCGATTCTCCAGAGTATTTCATCAAGTAATGGGCTCATTGATGCTTGGTTTGCAGATTACATGAATTTTCATTAAGGAAAAAATAATATTTAACTGATAAGGCGAATACTCGTTGGCTAATTCTGTTGAAATTGGGCTATGTTGAGAACTATGTGGTTATTATGAGTTAGCATTGATATACAATGATAATTAAAAGAATCAGTAGGGTCCTCAGAGGTAGAGCCTTTTGAATTATGAATATTGTAAAATGTGTGGCGATTACATTTATCACAATTTTTTTTTATGAAGTATTTTGAACAGCAACGATGTTCGCTTCTGGTAAAATCCTAACATAGAAAGAACCTATAAAAATTGAATTAAAGATATCAATAAGATCAAAAAAAGAAGATGTGGTGTCGTGGACACTAGGTAGGAACGAGGTACCTTCGGCTAATGTAGAATCAACAAAATTTGCGAAAGAAAAATCGTGCTCAATTTTAGGTAGATTTTCTTGATGTTTCTCTTAAATCTTCTTCTCAAAATTAACCATCAACAATTTATAGTCGAACCAATCCAAATCTATCTCAATCTTCTGTTTTATTTCAATCCATGTATCTGAGGAATGAAAAATCCCAGTATCATCCGCAAAACTATGACCAGCAGTTTCCATAGTTAGTAAGGAATTTACATACAGGTTGAACAAAATGGGTTCCAGCTCACTTCTTTGGGGTATACCACATCTTTTCACTCTTTCTGAACATGTGACATCTGCACCCTTCACATACTGTTTTCGACTTTGCAGGTATGATCTGAATAATTTGTGAGCATTCCATCGTATTCCCTAATCTTCTAGATCTTCAAATAGCTGTTCATGATTTAACATGTCAAATGCTTTTGCTAGATCCAAGAACACTACAACCGCAGGTCTGCTATTCTTCATGGGTTCGTACATGTTTTGTTACCTCAGAAAAGGCATCATGTGTTGATAATCCACTGCGAAATCCGAACTGATTTTTGCTTCTGAAAAAAACTTTCTACTCTTCTTTTAAGAACTTTTTCGAATACCTTGGCTATACTGCTAATAAGTGATACTGGTCTCTAATTGGAAATTTCAAACTTACTGCCCCTTTTATATATTGGGAGAACCAAGGTGTGTTTAAATTCCATTGGGCACGTTCCGGCTTCCATCACCATGTTTATCGAAGTGCACAAGGGCTACTTCATCTGCAATCTCTTCTGATGTTCTGCTTATATTAAATCCCTACCTGGAGCTCATTTTTAAACTCCTTATAGTTTCGATGATTTCTCTTTCATCTGTTGGAGACAAGAATGATGATTCTACCTTCTCAGTATTGGGTCTCTATTCTGATCTTCTAATTTATTGTGCCAATTCAAGTCCGATATTTACGAAGTAATCATTGAAAGCTTCAGATTTTTCACTTTTAGCTCTCGTTTGACATCCAACGCATTCAATAAATTTGATAGAGGACGATTTGCGATTGTTATTTGTGATCTTATTCAATGTTTTCCACATATCGCTAAAGTCACCTGTACTATCTGGAATTTGATCTGCGTGGTATTGTATCTTCACTCCTAATGGATGATGATTTCCCTTTGAATGGGTTCTATAGCAGACTTCATCAGAAGATCTGAAAAATCATCACTTGGACCGCAAGACCCGACCGAAGAAACGCAGATTGGCGACAAATTTTGTGTATTAGATTTAAATATAGAGGGTATTTCTAAGGACAAGAGTGATTATATTTCTAAACTAGCAAAGGACTATGGCGCTGAGATTATTCTCCTTCAAGAGACACATACGGATACTAAAAAAAAATCTTCGTGAAAGAGGAACCATAAAAGGTTATGTATTCATTGATTATCTCCTTAGTAAAATTTTCGGTTCAGCTTGTTATGATAAAAAATCCTTGATTCACAACATCGAGTTAATCCAAAAAGATGAATTTGAGGGTGTTTTCTTTATCTCTTTCAAATTTTGTATTTTTATTATTCAGTTCTTTTTTCTGCTTTTGTCTTTTTATTTCCAGATTCGCAACCCGATGGGCAACTTGAAGAAGTCTCTGTCTCCATAAATAGAAGGCCACTCATGAAGAAAGAATTCCCTAAAAAATATTTCAGCTTATTTTTGTACTTTCACACTTAGGTGGGGAGCCAGGGTTTTTTTTTACTGGGGTTTTTTCCCTAGGCTTTTATGTCATATACGCCGAATTGTACGACACCCCGTCACTAACCCCTGATCTATATGCTTTATTGTTTGCTAACAATGACGGGGTATTAACCCGCCCTGATCAATATGCTTTATTGTTTGCTAACTAAATATTGTGAGCCAAAATTCGAATGAAAATATATATATAATAATGTTATTTTGGGAGAAACTTGTGTTTTTAAAAAAAACTTCTACTTTATTTGGAAACAACGATACAAGCAATGTATTACGTGAAGATCAACTCTATATTTTTCGTACATCATTAGACGTCTCTCCTATTTATAATAATTAAGAACAATGAGAACATTGTGAAACAATGAGCATTGTAGAGAGGCGTCGCAAACAGCGCGATAACAATTAAGACGATAAGCAATATGCTGATTTAACAAAATACAACAAGGTAATATGCATTTCCTTATGGATTGATACACTGTTGCAATAATTAGAATACAGGGTGGATAATATCTAATTCCTCCCCCCTTTGGATAAAAGTATCACCCTGTTTGGGTGTAGTTTTACATAAATCTTTTTTCTTTTGAAAATATTTAACAATAAAGTAAGTTATAATTATTAAAATTATTAAAATTAACATCAGACTGAATTCACTTGGCTTCATCTTCCATTCTTCGATTTCTTCTAAATTCACGTCTGGAACATTGATTTCGTTGAGATCCTCTTCTTTGGAATCTTCTTTCTTGAAATCTTCTTTCTTGAATTCTTCTTTCTTGAGAGTATTTATTTTAGGCAAAATAATATATTTTTCTTCATCAATCGTAGTAACTGGGTGAATTTCCTTTTGATCATTACTAATTACACATTTTGATCGTAAGATTGCAGTTTTAGGGATGAAATAGTATTTCGTTTGTTGTAAACACTTTTCTTTAATTTCCAAATTATTTGTGGAAAGAATATTTCCATCTTCTAAAAGTTTCAGATTGGCTGTTGGGGTTACATTTCGTTTTGGGCAATTTTCCATTTGTTTTTTCAGAATATTCGTTAAGCACTCTGGGGGTTTATTAAGAGAATCTTGGTCGCACAGGAAATCTTCTTCTATGGAGTGGCACTGACTCGTTGACCATTTTAATTCCTCCTTTTGTGAGAGCATATATGGTTCGGAATATGGTAGGGTTAAATTGTTTTGAGTCAAGTAGTAGAACTTGTAGAGATTGAAATTTTCTTCATAAATTGTTGGAATAGAAATTAAAAAAATATTACTTTGTTTTTGAAAATAACTTTAGTATGACATATTTGATAATAGTCTTTCAAATGATTTATTGGTATGATAGTAACATTCTGAACTAGTTCTGTGAACTTGGTATACGGCAGAATAGATTCATGTAGAACAAGTAATCTCATAAAACTTACTGCAATTTGGATTTCGTCTAGAATATTTTTTATATCCTTTATTTCGAACATCATAAGATGCATTTGTTCGATTTCTCTAAGTGCTGGGAACAATTTTTAATAAATTATAATTTTCCAATAGTTTTTAAATTTTTCATTGTATTTATTCTTCAAATCATTCACCACTGTTGCAATTTGCTTCTGATTCCTCATTAGTATTTCCTCATTTTTCTCAATACTATTAAAATAATTTTTATATAATTCTTCGTCATCAGAATCAAGCGTTCCGAAAAGTATTTTCGATATTTTTCCTCCAACGTTTATCAAGCCTCTTTTAATTCTAACTTTATCATTTAGTAATTCTTCCAGACTGCTGACATTTATTAAATTTGATTCTTGAAGATATCGGTAATGAGCCGTTTTAGAAAACCTAATTTTTGGTCTTTTAGTTCATTGATTTCTTTTTGATATTTAAGTATTAGTTTCTCAATTTTTTCTAAATCAATATGATAAATAAGCTGTATGTTTCTTTTTGTTATATAAGCTTTACCTAATAAAATTGGTAACACATTGCTTTCTAATGGTATTATATCTAAGGAAGACACAATTATTGTCTGCAATATTATAATTACGTTGGCTAGAATATTCATTTTCAACCTGAAAACAATAATAAACAATTATAATTTACCTATTTTTTCCTTTTCTTTGTGTAAGGAATTTCTAAAATTGGATTTTCCGCGCTACTATGGACAGTTATGTCACTGTGAATAATAATATTTTTATTTCTTAGTTCACTTAGATCTTTATCATTTAAATTTGGTAGTTCATTATCAGGTTCTACTAATAGATCGATACATTCTTCCAATTCGTCATCTGAGATATGATTACTTATGGAGAGTGAATCTTCTTCAATTGGATTTATTTCAACTTTTTCTATGTAATTTAAATCTTCATTAAAATTATCATTTTGTATGTAATAAATATCGACATTGACATCTGATTCTTTAAAAATGTATTTTATCATATTAAAAATAATTGTCCATTCCAATTTATCTAATCCGCATGCTATCCTGGGAATAGCTACATATTTATCATCGTTAAATTCACATAATTTTTTCAGATTAATAAGAGTTTCGAAATTCTTTAGTTATTAAATAGTAAATATTTCGATTTTCAATTCTTATTGATGCTACTTCACCAACAGTTTTATTTTGAGATTTTAATTTGTTTACATTTCCAAATTTACTTTTGAATTGTGCTGCAATACCTTTACTCATTTCTAAATCTTTTGATACACAATGAGCTAAAGCATATTTGTTCGGGCAACTAAAAATATTTCCTTTTTTCTCCTTAATATTAGAAGGTTTTGATAATTGATCGATTTTTAAAAATTTTTCGTAATTAATTTCATTATTCTGCTTATTCTGAGAGCATCCGTATTTATTCGACTTCGTTTTTCTTCACGTTGGCATTTAGGATATTTATAATTTTTAGAATGAACAGGAATTTTATCCACTGTACGAATTTTATGTTTGATTTGTTTGGAAAAATTCAGTAGTTGCAATGCATCTTCATTTGTTCGTAAAATTTTCAGTAATTGAGAAGCTATCTTAGGTTTTAAATGAGAAAGATCAACTGAAATCTCAGTTGGTTTTTGACACACTTGGTTTTTGAAATGGAATTCTACAGTATTCATTTTCTAAAACTCCATTTTTAAAATCAATTTTCAAATTGTATTTATTGAGGAAATCAGTACCTATTAAACCATCATAATTCTTATGAAATTTATATAAAATAAAAGGATGATAATCTTCGATATTTAATTCAGAAAAAAGAGGTATAAGTACTTTTTCATTTGAAGTTTGTGATCTGAAGCAAGCTGTAAGAGTAGTGTTTTCTTGAAAAATATTCTCCTTAAAATTGTTATAAGCAAATTTTGGATCTATTAAACAAACTGAACAACCACTATCAATTAATAATTTACATTTAGGATTCTGAAATTCTACATATGGTAAGTGATTAATATTATCAAAAGAATTATTCAAGTCAATTCGTCTCGTTCTACGACGTCTTGAAAATTTTGCTTACTTTGATCGAATCGTTTATTTTGATAAAAACCTTTATTTTGGTAAACATCATTATTTTGGTAAAAACCTTTAGAAGTTGAAGGTTGTGGATTATTATAATCAATTCTTTTATTTTTATTACTATTTTCTTCTATATTTGTCAATTCCTCGGAAATAAAGTTTGGTTGTTGTTGATTATTGAAATATCTGCGTTGAGGATAATTTTGATACTGTGTAGAATATGCAGCTCTCTTTTGGGGATAATTTCTAGTTTGTATCGACATTTTCTCCGGTGGGGTTGTATTCCTATAATTTGGATCCGGTTTAAACACATTGTGTGAATTATTCGCACTGTATATTTGCTTTGTGGGCTGATTTGCGTTCTGTGATTCAAAACGATTGTAAGAATTCGAATAAAATTGTCTCGTCGTATTAATAGGTTTATTGAACTGATTAAAATGAGAGGTATTATACTTTTGCTGTGTCGGTATATTTTTGTTCCGTCGACTCTATCTAATAACTCATATTGAGTCATATTACTGAGATAATCTTTAACAGCGTTAACTGTTTCGTCGAAAGTTAAATTGTTATTTGTTATTAAGTATGTCCTCAATTCTACGGGCGAATTCGAAATCGATACCGTTTTACAAATTTTCAAAATATTTGATTTATACAATTGTTTCTCTGCATTTTGCATGTTATCTGCGTCAATTCTATAATTGATACGAATTTTCATCGAAATGATCCGTTCAATGAAAGCTAATAAATCCTCATTTGTTTTCTTTGTCATAAATTGTAAATTATGGATTAAAACATCCAGATTTATTTTATCTCCAAATTTGTTAATTAGGAATGCTTTTAAAATATCCCATTCATCTGGAATATCGGAGGTAGAGACTTCAGCAAGTGCTCTATCTGTTAATTTTGATTTAACTACGGCAAAGCAATATCGTTTTACAACATCATGTTCTAGTCTAAACATATCAAAATAACTTTGCACATTTTTAATAAAAGAATGAAGTTCATTTTCTTCACCAGAAAACTTAGGTAATAGAAATCCAAATTTTTCTGCCATGCTCAAATCTACTCTCTCGTTTGCCATTTTAAGATTCTTATGTTTTCGTTCTTTTATAAAATGAAAATGTTTAACTGAAGTAATTGTGAATATTTTTTATCAATACTTCTCAGAATAACTATTTTTGAATTTCACGTTTCGGTTTTTTTTATAAGAAACCTAGGAAAACTTTGTGATAATTCAAATTATTGAATTGAAAATGTTAAAATTAACAATCGGTTTTTTACAAGAAACCAAGAAAAACTCCTACAAGTTTTACGCTCAAAACTAGAAAAAGATTGATAATTTTTGGGCCAGAATTATTGGAAACTGGGGAAAAATAGAAAGGAATCTCTCACTTACGCAAATTTCCAATGTAGATCTTGGAGTCGTTGAAGGCGCTACTCGACAATAGGACTTCCTGCTTCTCCTCGTGAATTCTCTTGTGCTAAATGGTTGAAACCAACAGTTTTAGACTCTCTGGGTGGACCTCGGTATCTTTACACTGTCAGGAACACACGCAGGTTTTCTCAAAACTCGCACAATCCCAGAGCTCGTCGCCAATAATGTTATTTTGGGAGAAACTTGTGTTTTTAAAAAAACTTCTACTTTATTTGGAAACAACGATACAAGCAATGTATTACGTGAAGATCAACTCTATATTTTTCGTTACATCATTAGACGTCTCTCCTATTTATAATAATTAAGAACAATGAGAACATTGTGAAACAATGAGCATTGTAGAGAGGCGTCGCAAACAGCGCGATAACAATTAAGACGATAAGCAATATGCTGATTTAACAAAATACAACAAGGTAATATGCATTTCCTTATGGATTGATACACTGTTGCAATAATTAGAATACAGGGTGGATAATATCTAATTATATATATACTTTCCTAATGACATCATTCAATAAGTTTGAGTGATCCATCCATGTCTTTCTCGGATTTTCCTTTCCTGAACTCTTGTTTTGTTCCTCTCCATATGGTCTCGGAGAAAAGCAAAGAACACCGCTGTCGCTTCCAACTCCAATCACGAACTGCCATATCATTTTTTTACTGCAAATGATTAACTCAGCCTTCTGTCCTTATTTTCTCTCTGTCTTGCGACCTTCAGATTTAATATAGTATCCCAATGATCCGTTATATGTGAGTTCAATACAAAACTAGTGCAGCACTCATCCAGCTCCATCGTCATCCTCTGGGACCTCAGGAAAATATGATCCAGACACCACTCTGTATATGAGTAGGCTAGTTGATTGTTGACACGAAGTCGAATTAACTCATAAGATTTATCCTTCATACATCCATTGTCTGATAAAAGATAGATGTTGATATCTTCTATACCTAATGCGGTTGTCACATTTCATTGGTCACACCGGATCACGTGGTAAAACTGTGCCCTTCTCTCAGAGAATTGTTTCTTCTTTTATAACCTATAGCTATACGTGTTAACTGTTTATACATTATTGTAATCAGTAGTATCTTTTTTATTAAATAAAATAAGCATTCTTTTTGTTTTCATTAATACATATCCTTAATACCATTAATAGGATTCCTAGTTAATTTGCAGAAAGTTTACTAGACTAGACTTAATATATTTAATTTTGTTTTATCCTTACGACATTACCAGGTCTAACCTAAAACGGAGAAATTTGGCATTGAATTGCAAAATTTTTTCTTTCAAGTAAAGAATCCTGATGTTTATTGTGTTCTTTCTCTTAGGAAGCAGTAATGTTTTTTCTTACAGCTCTTATATTTTATTTTATTCATTTATTTCATTCATATCAATTTTTTGATCAATCGAAATTGAAAATCATGTGTTTAGTCGCAATATACTCCAATTACTCTCAGAGCTTTATTTCTCCTTTTCAACCTTAAACTATGAGTGTTAACTGTTTTTATGTAATTATTGTAATTAGTTTCTTTGGGATCAAATAACATAAACAATTTCTTTTGTTTACATTAATGCAATATTGATCTTTAATGCCATTAATAAGACCCTTAGTTAATTCGCAGAAAGTTTGCTAGACTTTAAATATAATTAAATTTTTTGTGGTTTTTCGATATTACGATGTCTAACCTCAAACGACGCAACTTGCCAATAGGGCTTTCCAACGTTCTAACCTCAAATGTATCAAAATGGCCGCTGTAGGAAAAACAAACGTTTGTTTGCATTGAACGCTGTGTTGTTTTATCATTTTTGTAATGAAAGATTTAAGATAAAACGATCTCATATTCCTTTCGAAGTTTGTTCTTTCGGTGAAATGATTGTTAAAGAATAGTGGACGATTGTTGAATAGATAATTTAAAAAGCGAATTATTTGAAATAGAGTGCTTAATACTCTAATTTCTAACGTATATAATTTCTGTTGTTATACGTAAAATGAGTGAATATTTCCATAAACTTCAGCAAGAGTATCCTGATGTTGCAGCACATTATTTAAAGAATACAACCCCAGATCATTTATCGTTATAATTTCTTCAATAATACTGTTATAAAAATTCTAATTATATTTATCTTGGAATGAGTGCAAAATAAATATTTTTTTTATAGTAAGTAGTAATTCTTTATCATTGTTCTTTAATATAAGACCTGAATGCTAATTAATTGTGACTATTTTGATGAATTTTGATGAATCTCATAAAGAAACTACATAATTTATTGAAATGTTTTTATTTATAAAGGAACTGATGGGCATAAATTATTCAAAGCACATGAAACATGAACAATTTCATCCAAAATCGGTTGCTCATCTTGTGTTCTCAAAAGAGACATCGGGACAACAGTCCCGTATAATACTTTGTACGAGTATCATCACTTTTGAAACTATCCATCGTGAAGGATGTTATAATGAACCTCGTTTCCAAATAATGCTGCCGACTTCTCAAGAGTTGCAATCCTATCATCTCTTCACTATCGATATCTGTCTGAACAGCTCTCAAATTCAAATCTTCATCAGGCAATGCTTTCAAAGTATCTTCTTCACACGATGTTGAAGGTTGGTTATTGCTAGCACAATGTACCTATTCATTCAAAAACTATCAATACAAATTGATTAATACATAAACACTGCCCAATTACCTCTGAAAATTTGATTACGGACAGAAGACAAGAGATTAAATGATTAAAATTATTATAGTAATATACTATAATATACAATGGTAACACTTTTATTTCAACCATATTATCTTACCTTAGCACTACTCGATTCATGCAATGATTCAATGCTCTACCTCATCTTTTAACATATCTCTGGTCTTTCTTCGTTTAAAACGATTAAGCTTTTTTCAGCATCTTCTGAACATGTACTACCATGTTTTTCATATTCCAAATTCAGTGAGGGAACCCAGTCTGGGTTTAACATGTCCATTAGATCTGCTGGAGCTCCTTAAATAAATTAAGCTTTCAGTGCATATAAAACAGTCAAACAATCAAATTTTTACCTGAAATAAAATGCTTTGAGCATACTAATGAGTATTTGAGCTTTGCGAGTGTCAGATCACTTCGATGTATAGCATTTATCCAACGATCTCGTCTTAAAACCGACAGTTTGTTCATTTCAATCTTATGCTTAAAGTTCAAAATAGCAGGAATTCGGAAAAATCTAACACTGTCACGGGTCCCTACACTTCCACAGCCAACAATACAACAAAAATTAGGCATTTTGTATAAAAAAACAATAAAGTATTTCACTAATTTTTACAAATAACACAACTATTTACTTGTAAACAAAGGCTTTGTTTTTCCTACAGCGGCCATTAAATAGCTGATCGTGACAGCAGGTTGGAAAGCCCTATAAAGTGTACATTTTTTCGTTTCAGTGATGAATTCTCATGTCAATTGTGTAACTTATCTTAAGAAGCAGAATTTTCTTTCTGAAACATTTTTCATTTTTATTTAAATCAGGTTACTTCTTCAATTAATCAAAATTGGTTATAAATATGTAGAGTCGCTATATCTTTCAAATCACATAATAACTCTAAAACAAATCCATTCGTTGGAGGATAGGGTAATTATTTTGAATATACAATCCACATGGCAGATGGGCGGGGCTCAAGTCTTGATGGTCCTCATTGTCCAATATAACGCTTACCAAAAAGCTCAGTTTCTAACACTCAAGAATTTTCTGCTTTGGCGGCAGAAAAGTTTGCTTTTGTTTACAGATGCTCCTCAGCGTTGTAGAGACGTTAACAGCCCTGTATATATTTGCTTCATCGATTACAGCAGAGCCTTCTACAGGGTTGAGCATGATGAATTGATGTAGATACTGAAAAATATGGGTATGGACGATCGAGATCTATGGATAATCAATAACCTCTTCTACAACTAAACATCAACATCGACAGTGATTTCATAGAGGATGTTAATATTCAGCTAGGGGTGAGACAGGGCTGTGTTTTGTCTCCCTTACCATGCAACATCTATTCGGAGGAGATAATGAAGCGGGCACTAGAGGACGTGAACGAAGGAATTCTGAATTCTTAAATACGCAGATGGCACAGTCATCATTGCGTACAGCTTGGAAGAATATACGGCCTCGATTTCAACATCAGAAAAACAAAATATATTATAGTCAGCAAAAGCCGTACTCCTGGTTGACACCTATATGTTGATCAACAACCAATAACCAAAGTAAACAACTATGTCTACCTTGGACTAATTTGAATGAAGACTGGGATCGTTCAAGGGAAGTGAAGCAACGCATTGAGACGGCATTCCGTAACATGTCAAAGATCTTCAATAGCCATGATTTATCAGTTTCAATTAAAATACGCTTGTTGCGATGCTATATATTCTCTGTAATTCTGTACGTCGTTGAGTCACGGACACTGACGGAATCATTGATGAAAAAACTCGAAGCCTCCGGGATGTTGTGCTACAACTTTTTGAAAGCAGGAATTCCTGCAGGCCATCATAAGAAGAAGTATACAACTTTTAGATGATTGCAATGTTAAGATTGACCCCCCTGAGATTGGTACTCCAAGTCTCCTGCTGCCCAAGGACTCAGGAACCAGGAACAAGAACTGTACTTCATCACAGAGATTGGGTGCATAGCCTCCTAGCCTGAGCCCATATTCTGATCTCTCCAACCAAGGGCACTTGTTGCGAAACGATGTGACTGAGAAAGAGGAATAATCTTAAACTATAAGTGCTAATTGTTTTTAAATTATTGTGATTAGTTTCTTCAAGATCGAACAACATAAACAATTTCTTGCTAACATTAATGCAATATTGATCCTTAATACAATTAATAGGACTCATAGGTCATTCGCAGAAGGTTTGCTGGACTTTAAATATCTTTAAATTTTTGATGTACTTTCAATATTACGAGGTCTAAACCTAAACGACGCAATTTGCCATTAAATTGTACAAATTTAAATTAAACTTTTGCAAAAATCTTTGAAAAAGTTCTTTCAGATCGCCTTATTAAATTTTTTAAGAAATATGGATTTTTTTGTTCATCTCAACACGGCTTCATGAACAACAAGAATACAAGTACAGTAATTTTTGAATTGACTCAAACTGTTATCACAGCAATTGAAAAGGGTGAAGTGTCAGTAGGACTATTTCTAGATATTTCCAATGCTTTCGATTCTGTAGACCATAGTAGATTATTATGTAAACTTGAAGCATATGGTATAAGGGATAACCAACTAAAACTTATACAAAGCTACCTACAGGGGGGAAACAAAAAGTACTCATTACTATCAACTATAAAATCTTCATTTCTGAGGATAAGGAAATCATAAATGGAGTAATTCAAGGCAGCATACTAGGCCCTTTACTGTTCATTATATATATAAACGACCTACCTCACAATATTGACCAAATGTTGAATGCAATCATCTATGTTGATGACACCAATATTATCAAGATCTTGTGTAACGCCTCTCAATTGAATGAAGAATTAAATACTGCCTTTTCGAGTGTAAAAAATTGGTGCACAACAAACATGCTCAAATTGAATGAACAAAAGACAGAATGTGTTGTTTTTCACTCTTCAAGGTCAAAATTTCAATTCCCAGATGAAATTTCTCTAGATGGAAGTCAAGTGAAGATCTCTGAGTCTACCAGGTTCCTTGGGGTTCATGTAGATTGTGAGTTTTGATGGGATGTATATATACATCACTTAAATAAAAAATTAAATTCAGCGTTGTATGTCATTAATGTTCTCAAGAAGTCTGTTGATCTGCCTACGTTGAAGATTTTTTACTATGCTGCTTTTCAGTCGAATTTGTCATATGGTATTGTTTGTTGGGGGAACAGTTCCTTCACGGACAGCCTTTTCGTAAAACAAAAAGTATGATTTAAGATCCATTATGAACTTGAAATACAGGCAGTCATGTAGGGGTGTTTTTCGGGCTGGCAATATTCTTACCTTAACAGGATTGTACGTGTACACTTCCCTCAAGTTTCTAATTCAGCATCGGGTTATTATATCGAAATAAGAATGAAAAGACAAGGCTGTTATCTCTATCCAGCTCATAAGTTCACTTTGACACAGCATAATGCTATGTACATGAGCATGAAAATGTTTAATGCATTGCCAAGGCAATTTCGTGATGTAAATATAGAGAAACTACTGCTGTGCAAGCTGAATTCTTTTATTTTGAGGTGTGAACCTTATAATATTAAGAAATACTTTGATTTTTGTAAGGCTGAAAGGTCGATTTCTCTTTAATGTATCTTTGTTTGACGTTTTTTCTTGTACATTTCATCAGGTACTTCGAACAAAATAAATTATCTATCTAAGGTAATTATCTAACGAATTATTATGAATACAGCCATCACGTGGCTGATGGGCGGGACTTGAGTCTTAATTGTTCTCATTGGTCAACACGTAGTTAAAATGTGCCCTTCTCTTACATAATCATTTTTCCGTTCAACTCTTGAACTATATGTATTAACTGTTTTTAAATTATTGTAATTAGTTTCTTGATGATCAGATAACATAAACAATTTCTTTTGTTTACATTAATGCAATATTGATCCTTAATACCATTAATGGGGCCCCTAGCTAATTCGCAGGTTTGCTAGACTTTAAAAAGTATATTTAAATTTTTGTGTCCTTACAATATTACGAGGTCTAACTTTAAACGACGCAACTTACCATTAATATTCACAATTTTTTTGTTTCAGTAATCAATCCTTATGTCAATTGTGCTCTGAATCTCAAGAAGCAAAATTTCCTTTCTTACAGCTTTTTTATTTTTTAATTAATCAAAAATGAAAATAATATTTAGATTCGCCTTCAAACTACATAATAACTCTCAAACAAATTCATTCATTTGAGGATAGGGTGGGTAATTATCTAACGAATTATTTCGAATACAGCAATCACATGGCAGGTGGGCGGGGCTTAAATCTGGATTGTTTTCATTGGTCAACACAATGTGCGGTTATCACATTTCATTGGTCGCACCGGATCACGTGGTAATGAACGGCCCTTCTCTCAGAGAATTGTTTCTCCTTTTTAATCTTAAACTAAAGTATTTACATTTTTCAAATTATTTTAATATTATACATATATTTTATTTTTTGACTCAGTGGATAGGAATTTTAAATAATGATTGAAAACAAACTGACGGGTTTGAGGTTATGTCTAGCTACGTCTCTTGTGAATATCAATTGATTTCATTCGAAAAGTTTGGTTTGAAAAAAAAATTTTCTTGTTAGACTGAAACTATTAGTTCGCTTTGCCCACTAATGTAGAAAAAAAAACAGAATGTATAACATATGTTCTTTAATTGAATTTCACTATTATATAAATGCTTTTTCTGATACAGTTCCTTCTGTTTTTAGAATATGATTTAAAATTTCATGTACTTATGTTCGTTTTCAGATTTGTATTACCTAGAAGTTATAATACTCATTATTATAATCATTATTGAATAAAAGATCTCAACAGGAAGTGAACAGAAAAATAATTGCTATATAATGTAATCAAATTCCGATAATATAAACATATAAATGCATGGAAACACAACCGTATAATATTTCGATATATTCATCATGGGCAGTGTTCAATTCTAGAATGAATAATTGATTTAAAAATAGCTCACATAAAATAATTATGTTGGGTAAAAAACAAACTGAAATCAGAAACAGTATAAAAATACTTTTGGAATGTTTTACAATATAAATATTTGTATAGATTCAATTAATAAAATTTTAAGAATTCAATAGTCTAAAATATTCAATTTACACAGTAAAATATTAAAAACGTATCATTTTGAAATAAACAATTCTATTTCAGCTCATCGAATTCAACACTGTCCTGTGGTACTGAATTATTAAAAATATATTCTTCTCGAAATCATTAACAGAAGCCACGTTAAACTATGAACGTATAAATATTTACAAAAATATATAATATTCTTTATATAAAAATTATTAACAGAAGTATATAAAAAAATTACTTTTAAAAATCTAAGTTGAACCCCGAGTCTGTATCAAACGAGTTTAGTAACTCCTGATCCGTAAAGGGGGCTGTGTCAGGTGTTGGCAGGTTATCGAGGAACTCCAGACACAAATCTGAAGCGCCAGGATTGAACTGATTGCTCAGGGAATTGCTGCTGGATGAAGGATTATTTACAAGTTGGTTGATGTTGCTATGTTGCTGCTGCAACGCCTGATTTAAAGACATGGTTTGGCTCTGCTGCATGTGAATGTTTGTCATGGATATCTGAAAACAAGAACAAAGTTGCTTAAAAATATCATTCAGCATTTATGATTAAAAATACGAAAGATTTAATAGAAATAATGGGAAAACCAAGAAATCATGGTCAGCATGGAGATGAAGCTCTTCTATCCTTCTCAGTGCTAAAAATTTCAACTATTCGATGGATTTGGCCCAATAACTTGATCATAAAGTCCAACCCAATCGATTGAGACCATTCTCGCCTCGACATTTGGGCAATACGAAGAAGAGAAGAAAAATGAAGGAAGCAGCATTCATGAAATAGCTTAAAGCAATAAAGCAATTTATTATGAGAATTCAATTTTCAATTTGGTTAAAATCTTGTAAGTAACCCCTACTCTATCCTTTACCTGTGAATTTTGCTGTTGCTGCATCATGTTCTGTTGCTGCATTAGCTGCATCTGCTGCTGGTTCATACTAGCCATCTGACTAATGGGTCCACCTCCTCCTTGGTTCATAACTGGACCCATACTCTGTTGACCACCTGGCACCATGCCTCCTGAACCCATACCAAGCTGCATTCGCATTTGCTGCTGTTGGAGCGAGCTCATCTGCTGCATATTATTGCCTGGGTTCATTCCACCAAAACCTAACAACCAAAATAAAAATTAGCAAGCATTACTTATAAAAATTCACTTCAGTACACTTACCATGTTGAAAGTTCGGCCTTATTTGGTTGCTAAAACCTTGGCTTTGTTGCTGTTGCAACACCAAGTGCCTCCATTCGGGCTTCTGCTGCATGTTGTCCATGGCGCTGGCCATTGGGTTCTGCTGCCTAGGGTACATGTTTCTAGAGGCTAAATGTTGCTGCTGTTGTTGTTGCTGTTGCAGCATATATACATTGTGGGGCCTCATCATTGGTCCTGCAATAATAAACAAGAACTATATAGCTCAATTCCACTTCGATTTGAGGAAACAAATCGAGGATATTGCAAGGCCTTAGAAAACAAACCAAATTATTTTCACTAATAAGTAACAAATTGATAGACCTTCAAAAACTAGCTTAAACTTATATTTATCTGAGGAATAAATAACATCACAAAAATATGATACAACACAAGATATGAGACAAACCATAAAGAGCATCATTTGTTATGTGAAGGAATATCAGAAAAATGAAAAGAATAAGTACAACATAACCACCGCTTTCAAGACACAAACCATCAAGGCTTATCTATAATAACAAAAGTTAAACCTGATAATGAAAATCAAAGAATGAAGAATTGCATTTATGAGATACCATGCGGATACAGAAGATCTTATTCGGACAAACAAAATGTCCCTTGAAAGTGAGAATAAAAGAACATCAGAAGCTCAAGTGTTAGACACAGATAGATCCAAGTTAGTCCAACATGCTGTATAGAACAAACTGATAAAATAGAAGGATACATCTATCATATCCAAAGAAGAGCAACCTACAACAAGAACAATAATCAAGGAGGCAGCATTTATGAATATCGCTTTCAATCCCATAATAATGGACCATCAATTGAGTTGCCCTAAGTTTTGAGACCAATTGTTCGAAGTAACTTGAAGACGTCTTCAAACCACATAACTACAAATTTGTCAATATTCTGTCAATTTGACACTTATAAGTAAAAATTGAGAAATTTTCTAATATTGTAAGCTTTTCAAAAAGCTAATTTTTCTACCTTGAAAACGACAGAAGCTACTGTCAAAACGTTGGTAAAAAGAACAATAAGAGATGATGGGAATTGCTCAAATAATAATTTTACATCAAAACGGTCGGTATGATTGAAGTTCTAAGTCGTTTGCTGTTGTTTCTGATTTTGAAACTTACCAGAAGGAGGTATTGGTTGATGCGGCATCCGCCTCATTCCAGCCCCATACCTAGGTTGCATCATCCCAGCGCTGGTTTTATAATCTGGCGGGGGTGGCCTTGCAATCTGCTGTTGCTGCATCGCCGCAGCTTGCTGTTGCTGCTGATTCCTAAACATCTGCTGTTGCTGCAACAGCTTTTGTTGCTGATCCATCGCCATCTGTTGCTGTTGAATCATCCTCTGGGCGTTCATAGGGTTCATGGCCGGATTAGGACCCATGCCAGATCCCATACCAGTTACGCCGTTCGATCTCTGTCGCAAGCTCTGCTGAGTGAAATTGATGGTTTGATTTTGGGACATGCTGTAAGTGTCGTTCATTGAACTCATCGAACCACCATGCATCATCGAGTTGCCACCCATGGCTCCCATACCACCTTGCATGGCAGCGGCCGACATTGACGCAGGGTTTTGCATGCCAGGTTGCATGTTTCCTAAAATAAAAAGAGAAAAGTGTAAAATGGATGTTGAAGAGACATAACATATAGTTTTCCGTAACATGAAATTTTGAGCAATATCTTCGGAGCAAAACTTTTAAAGAACTAGAAAAATTAGAATAACTTGATATTTTAGCCTACGCTACGTGAAAATTATGAAAAATTATCATAACGTATTCTTACTCTGACAGAGAACTGCTGAGCAGAATCCACCATTCGCGATAAATTTTGAAAATAAACGACACCTACCTACGAACTTCCTGGTAACACCTGTTTTGATATGCCTCACAATGTACCCACCTGGTCCGGCACCCTGCATTCCAATGTTGCCCATGTTTTGCATCCCTTGCATGGGGTTCCCCATGGCTCCCTGCTGGCCCCCCATATGTTGTTGGGACGTGGGCATCTGTTGTTGTTGTTGTTGCTGCTGGGCGTTCGACATCATCGGGTTGCTCATGCCCCCTTGGCCCTGGTTATTCATATTTACATTGCTGTGGACGTTCTGGGGGTTGTTTCCGCCCATCTGGGTCTGGGGTTGGGGCGGCATTTGGTTCTGTTGCTGATTTTGTTGCTGCTGCTGCTGCTGCTGCTGTTGTTGTTGTTGTTGCTGGGATGGTGGGTTTGTCTGAGGTTGGTGCTGCTGAGTGAAATGCATTCCTTGGTGAGTGGCGATTGAGACATTGCCCTTGATATCACCGGAGAGCTGAAGATGTTGACCAGCGGAAACCTAGAAAGCATAATGATTTTATAAGAAAGATTTCATAAGAAGATATTAGATGTTTTGACAGGAATAACTGTTCAAGCTTGCCGAGGACAGAGATGTTAACTGTCAATGTGAAGGTGGTACACAGAAAAGAAGAGAGTCAAGTTGAAAATTTGGAGTGGCAACTATTGTCCAGTATGAAATAATGTTC
Source organism: Micraspis discolor (assembly GCA_030674115.1). Classification (NCBI taxonomy): domain Eukaryota; kingdom Metazoa; phylum Arthropoda; class Insecta; order Coleoptera; family Coccinellidae; genus Micraspis; species Micraspis discolor. Next base: position 373,667 of record JARTUT010001765.1, on the reverse strand, counting down.
AAAAAGTTTTTAGGTTATCCAGATAAAGTTAATTTGTTAACGTCAAGGCGATTTGAGATGATACACCAAAAAAAGTGTCAGGTTAAAATTCAGAAGTGACAGCTGATGTACAGTTCGAAATAACTCAGGAAAGAAATGTTAATCTATCAACGTTAAGGTGGATTGAGATGTTACACCAAAAAGAGAAGTATCAGGCTAAAATTATGGAGAGGTAGCTGATGTCCAGTTTCCAATAATTTTTGAACTTAGGACAGAGATGTTAATCTGTCAACGACAAGGTGAATTGAGATGGTACACACAAAAAAGAGATTCGGGTTGAAATTTTGGAGTGACAACTGATAACCAGCTTGAAATAATGTTTGGAATAGTTAATCTTTAGAACTAAGAACAGGTGAAGTGAGAAGGTACACCAAAAGGAGAAAGTCAGGTTATTTTAAAGAACCAGCTGATATTAAGTTTGAAACAGTATTCAAGAAGTCTTCAGAACTAAGGACAGATATGTTAATATGTCAACTTCAATGTGACTTGAGATGGTACACCAAAAAAAAAGGTTTCCAGGATGAAAGTATGCAGTGCCCCAGAACACTTAAAAGCATTTTAAATTTCAATGAATTGAAAATAAGGAAATTAACAACAAAATATTTCAATCATATGGATGTGTATAATAATTCAATTTTTCCAATTTGTTAATAAAATCATCTTATCGTGAAGAGATGCAGAAGTTATTCTTATCTGAAAAGATTACTCCCTCCCAGCTTAGCACCACCCTTGATTCAAACGACATCATTGACATGTCTGAATCTCTGTATATGTAACTACCGTGAGTATACACGTAATGTGTCGAATATCTGACCAATCAGAGTAAAGCTGTGTCATGCGTCAATGACAGATCGTTATATATATAAATATGCTCCAGTCATCGAGATAGAGTAATAAAGAGATGCTTAAACGGTATGGGTGAAATTTAGCAGTATTTATTCATACAATGAAAATAATATTATTTAGATAGACAGAACCGATAGAAAATTCACAAAAGTCAAAATTTGACTAAAAGCTTTGTACCAATATGGCGGATATGATACCATTTTTGTCTAATCATGTTATCTTTTTGCTAGATAGTTAAAGCGTCATAATAATTCATATGTGCCCATGTTCAATGATGGGATCATAAGAGGTTTCAAAATAAATTGACAGGGAAAATGAAAGCGACGCACCCTCAACTGGTGGACAGGGCTTAAGGTGCCAATTGTCATTATGGACTTATTGGTAATTGTAGACGTAGGTATTGCTATTAACAAGAAGATGCCGACAATAGAAGGTCAGGTTTGTAATTGATCAAAGCAAATTACTTGTTTTAATACTGAATCCTAGTGGTTTCGGTATATTTTATCTTTGAATTGGCATTTTTAAGTTTCGAATTGATTGCGAGGGCAATTTCGACATAGGAATCCGACATTACCTCCCTCATATCACAAAAAATCAACAAATATGTTCAGTTATTGTTGTTTTTCGGAAAAATCCCATGAATTGGTTCGTATTCAAGATGGCAGATGGGCGGGGCTTAAGGTTCAATTCAATGGCAGTCCTAGGGGGTAGAGGAGTAACTATACCCTTCAGAACACTGAAATCGTTTTATTTTCATTCGTCTAACTATGAAATTAAAATAACAGACATATTTTATGTTCATATGTAATTCCTTCTAGGATCGCACTTGCACATGAGAAATATGTAACATCTGGCAACGTGCATTGATTACATGCAGTGTAATAGACAATTTCGAGTCCTTGCAGCGGCGCCATTCAGCATGCGCATGTCCCATTTCATTTTAATCGTAATTTACACCGAGAGAACGGTTTTAATTCGCAAATCGCTAATTAGATTCGAGCGGGCGGCGTTCCAGAGGGGCCAGGGGGGTGGTGTAACGGCGGTGTCGCAGTGGCGCAGCCGGAGGTCCGAACGGCGACAACGGGGGGGATCAGAGTTGGGGGCTAACGAGCTCCGCGCCAACGGTTTCAAGAGTGAAGAGAATCGGCGAGTGGTGATGCGTGAAAATTTCATTTTCTCGGGCACCGTTCGCGTAATGGAAATTGCAAGTTTCGTTATACGGGATGGTCCAAAATTCTCGACGAAATGTTATTTTCTGTTGGAGACATATGAGAATTGGTCTCAGTTCACAACAAATTTCTGAGATCGTCTCGTTTCAACAGCTGTCGTGAATACACTCATATCTGGCATAGTAATTACGGTCAGTCCTGCCAACATACAGAAACTTTAGATACTAAAAAATACTCAATTTAAATGAGAATTTCCGAATACTACTTTGTCAGAGTGTATGATTTTAAAGTTCTCAGTTAATTCTGAATGATTTTAAGATGGGTACCAAATGTCCATATTTAATAGTTTCTGAGTTATAAAGGCTTTTCCGAGGAAATGGACCGTCGAATTGTGTCATAAAAAACCTATTATCTACGAATTCGTATCTAAATTATTAAATATGTAACTTGGAATTTCTTTCGGTCGTTTTCAATAACGTGTTGAAGATTACGGATCTCCGATTTATCAGTCTTACTATCTTTGTTGCTATCTATGTGTTTAGCATTGCACAAACATGGTTCAACCTTACCTATCCATGGAAGATGATAGATAGCTCCCTTTCGGTGGATCTATGTGCGATAAATTGATCTTTACTTTCAATAGGAGTGCAATGGCTCAGTGGTAAGCTCATCCGTCTACGGGTCTATCCCGGCCAAGCGAGACATACATTTTTGTGTGTCCAACGTTTGACTGTGTAATAATTTTTTATCGATATAGTAGGTTTATGTGATTTGAGGTTATATAATCAATTTCAGTGATAACCTTAATCTCTTTTGGTTAAAAATAGTTATAGATTTGGCGAATATTATGATATTTGATAATGAGGTATAGTTTATTAATGGGAGAATTGTTTAAATTACTAAATTTGGGTTAATTAAATATATGAACAAATTGAATGATAATGAGTATAGAGTAATTAGGTTTTAACAATATAAATATGCGCAATACTTCTTTCCCCCATGTCAGTTTTCAGACGCCGTCCTTTGAGAGAGTATGTATCGTTTTTTAATAATACTATGTATGGTAGTGGAATTTTTTTATTATAATAATGAGTGTAGAAATTGTTTAGTGTATAGTTTGATTAACGGATTATCAGGAGTGGTTGGCAGATATAGATTCAAGTAATAGGATCTCAAATTCAACGATATTAAATTTCGTCTGATAATCTCCATATTTAAAGGACCGTCGAACTGAGCCTCAGATGTGAGTGTTTTGAAACAAATCTTAAGGGTGGCCCAAAATCGCTACCAAGTTTCCAACTTCTAAAAGCGCTACAAAAAAAATCAATATTTTCAAATGAAAAACATCCCATATTTCTGTGAGATTACATTAATTAGTACAACATTGAAATGAAATGACGAAAAAAGCAACCAAGTTGTAGAATTATCGTTTCTTATCTTCAATCCCAAGCGATAAAATCCGTACGCCAATGTCCTTCGGTACATAGCCAGGCTAATTTATTGATAAAAAATTCCAAACCCAGAACGTTGGTCGAACCGGAGTCTCATTAACTCACACCATTGATAAATTCGTTTCAATATAACCAAATAACAGCTCTATATTACGAGCTAACCTATTTTCTCGATACCCCCGTATATTTGTTGTAGATTGATAGGGAGGACAATAGCACTGGTAACTGAGTGATATCGACTCTGCCTGTTCTTCTATTCAGCGTTCACTCTCTCCAACACCTACGTAAACGTTTCAATAATTATTGTTGTTCGAACGATGGTAATTGTTTCCTTTTAGGGGGACTATACGAAAAGTATCGATCTGGATATAGTATCTCTAAATGTGACCACCATTTGATTATACATCAATAAAAATTACAAGATGAAAATTCAAATAGGTCTAATAAAAAAATATATAGAGAAGCACTGCCGTGAAGTCAAGAAAAATATTGAAAAAGTCTAATATTCCAGATACACAGAGAACATGACTAATCGAATATTAGGGAAACAAAATGGAACATAATTTTTTATTATTTGCCTTTATTACATAATTTTTTGTTATTAAATTAAATTATTTTTAAATTCACTGTAAATTTGCCTGATGAATCTAATATTAAAAGATTATGTCCGATACTAAACGGTGATTCATTTAGAGGTACTCTTTGTGTTGGGGATTTAGTTGCAGATCGCGCATGCGTCGTGTAAGCTGAAGTGGTATTCTTGTTCAGTAGTGTCTGACATTTCATAATGGAACGACTTGGCCCAACAGCGTCTACAAATTGTTCAGCTTAATTACGAAAATGGGCGTCCTCCTATTAATGTGTATCGGGCACTTAGAGCGACCTAAGGTCCACATAATCGGCCTACCAAACGCACAATTCGCTCTACCATCAATAAGTTTGAGGCTCAATATTCGTTATTGGATAATACTCGTCCAAATAGGCAACATTCAGCTCGTAGTGAAGAGAATAAAGCGGCGATGGGGCAGTGTGTACGTGATGACCCTGAAGTGGTCAACAGCTTGGTGGATTTTACGTAAGGATCTTTCTTTGAAAGCTTACAAAATTCAATTAGACGACCTACCGAATCGTATAAGTTTTAGGAGTTGGGCTCTTGACAAGCTTGCACGATACACTCTTTTCGACAGAAGTTTTGTGAGGCCCACTTTAGGCTTAATGGGTTTGTGAACAAACAAAATGCTCGAATCTGGGATGATGAACAACCCGAAGAGTCTCAAGAATTCCCGTTAAACCCAGAAAAAACAACTGTTTGGTGTGATTTATGGGTCTGCGAAATAATCGGTTCATATTTCTTTAAAACAGAGGACGGCCGGAATGCTACTGTGAATGGTGACCGTTATCGCACCATGATAACAGACTATTTGTTGCTCGAAATTGAAGCCCGTGGACTCGACAAAATGTAGTTCACAAGACTTGCCATACGGCCCGTGAAACCATGGCTTTACTGCGAGAGCATTTCGGCCAGCAGATCATTTCACGCTTCGAACCAGTGAATTGGCCGTCTAGATCATGTGACATCACACCTCTTGATTTTTTCCTTTGGAGCCAAGGTCTACTACTAGAACAAGTCGGCTACGATTGAGGTATTGGAGGCCAATATTACTCGAGTAATTGGAGAAATATCATAATGGTAAATAATCGTTCGTTCATTTGTTGATAAAGATTATGAAATAAAATTGTTTTTATTAATAAAAAACAGTATTTCTAAATGAATCACCTTTTACTTGGTACGGACCGTATAACTGACACCCTTCACGCACGTCAGATATAAAAACAAAATGTATTATTTTTCTCCTCAACGTCCCATATTATTCAGTTTTTTATAAATCATAATTTTTTGAAAACCCTTGTGGTTGAGTAATGAAATCACGATACAGAAAACCCAAAACAATACAATTTTGGGCAATAGATTGTATTGATGAATCATTTATTCTGTGATTATTCAACATAAATATTGAAAGAAACAAATATTTTGTCTAATTTTCTTTTGATCTTAAAACAGGACCGGTTTCGGTTATCAAGCCATCGTCAAGTGCTAGATACAGACTGTAATATTTGTCTGTTCTTAAACCTATGCGATGTGCAATACTGGTGGATGGCTTATCTCTATTTCGGTATTAATTGGTAGAATATTGCGTTCTTTTAAAGAATTGTCAATTTCATGGATACCAGCAAATTTAGATTCAGACCTTTCTCGCGTCTGTGAAGAATTTTTAAATGAACAGTATCCATATTATGCTATTCAGTCATGATATGATTATAAACTGCGGACTGTTAATCTTCAGGTGTTCTTTCAATCTAGTCTTATGTAGCGCTGCAATCTTTACAACTGATTTTATAAACACCTGAAGATTTGGCGGGGTTCAGTTTTGATTATGAGGTATGCATAATATTTTTCCTAGGTTGGAGCGTCCTAAAAATCATGTTTTGCAAACAAATTTAGAAAAATTAATTTGAATTTAAACTGAACCCCGCCAAAACTTCAGGTATTAATAAAATCAATTGTAAAGATTACAATGCTGCATATGTTGGCCAAACTGGCAGAAACTTTGAGACTAGATTGAAAGAATACCTGAAATCAGATAAACTGTCTGTTGTCATATGGATACCTACAATTTTAAAACCCTCCACAGATGCGAGAAAGGACTGAAACTAAATTTGCTGGAATTGATGGAAGTGAAAGAACCCCAATCTTTCCCCTAATAGAAACAAGCCATCCACCACTTTTGAACATATCATAGGTTTATGAACAGAACAATATTTCAGTCTGTATATAAGATGATTTGATAACCTAAACCGGTCGTGTCGTAAGATCAGTTAAGTGAAAATTAAGTAAAATACTTGTTTCTTTTCACATTTACTAATTTCGACAGTTTGAAATATCGTTTTAAACGAGCGCTTTCGACGAATGCAACATAGGACATCCTGTATACAAGCGTCTCGTACTCAAATCGGTATGTACACTTGAACTACGTCGCTTACTTGGATAACTGTTTGACGAAGAGAGATGCAAGGTGCTTTGGATTGTCTGATGTAAGTCCTATGACATCATTCTTCCTCTATTAAAATTCTCGAGTGAGACTCTGCCACTGAACTTGTGACTTGGTTGGTGAAGGGGGAATTTTTATTATGTAAATGTCTCCTGAACGACAAATGTCCCTTTTTATTCTTATAGCCTTATGTCAGTCGTACCCTTCGATGGTTACCAGGCCCTATTTCATAGGACAGAAATAGAAAGATATATATATTACTTTGGGGGAGTTTCCTTTTAATTTGAGATACAGGTGTCCGGAAACCACCAAGCGAAAGGTAAGTTATAAATGAAATAAGAAAGAAATCCATGTCATTCGGTGAAGCGATAATAGAAAATATGATATACAGGGTGAGTCTTTGACCACTGCGTTAATTTCATCAGCCAAAAGATACACTTTATTCCACGACCCCTTTTTCCAATTCTGCACCGCTGCAAAAGTTATAAGCGATTTGAGGGTTTAACATGGCCCGAACCACCACTGGATTCCTTTCGAAATTACCAAAAAATATTCAGATTCTGCATTATGACATTCCATAAAATTGTAGAGGCATACTTGTTGTTGCTCTTTGAGGCTCCAGAGTGTAATATTTATGATAAAAACACGTTATCATTGCTCTTAAAAAAATATCACATAAGTTTCCATCCAAATCATTATTTCAGCTGAAAATCATGTTAAATTCCATGGTTAGTGATTTTATTATTATTATGTTTTCTAATTTTCCATAACTATCAAAGATTTCTATCTGTGTTCTCTTATATGTCCTATTTTGAACCTTTAAATTCCACTGTCTTAATAATTCATAGAGTACAAATTTCAAAGTTATGACATCAAACAGTTTCTCATGTTTTGAAGTCTAAATATGTTCCAAACAGAAGAACAATTTTTTTAACCAACATCAACAATACTGGGATAGATTATGAAATTCAGAAGATGTTTTATTATCATTTTTCTACAAGAAACATTTTTCTCAAAACTGTATGAAGCAGCCTTGAATACTACAAGAAACTTCAATAGGTTTGTTGTTCATTTCATCTGAACAGGATAATAAAATTGGCTATTATTTCTCATTGAAGATGAATTTCATAAGGTACATTTAAAGATTGAAATATTTCTTCGAAGCATAATGGATCAAATGTTCTCTTTTCAAATTACCTTCAAGATCTTCAGATATTTCATATAGATATGTTTCATGTAATTATTTTTTCTTATTGAATTCAAGAAAAAGCTGCATGAAATTGCGATATTCTATTTTTCTATTTGTTTGCAACAAAGATTTTCATAAGTTCAGGTTATGTTTTCTGTCATAGAATTGAGTGTAAAATCTCACTGGAATGGATAAAATATTTATAAGAATTTCAGATTAAATATTCAGTATTGCATATTAGAGAATTATAACTGATCAAATAACAAAGAAAATAGTACGTATTGATTGGTTTTGAGAATTGACCCTGCAACATAGTTTTTAAAATCGGTAGATCAAACGCATCCCAGTAGTAGTTCTCCTTATTATCAAGCGTTAACCTTTTTCAACCTACTCTCCGATTTATTTGAAAATCCAAATATGAAAGTTATTAACAGGTTCAAATACACAAAGTGAGTGTTATATTATCGAATTAAAAACGGAAGAAGTAGTTACGTTAAATCCACAATTAACAAGAAACTTTTCAAGTATGTCTTCTCAATTTCCATCAATCCACAGAAAATTTGAGATGTTTCAAATTAAATAGCAATTCAATGTGGATAATGATTTCGAAATAGGAAAACTGTGACAACTTGGAATCATTTCGGCTCATTGATTTTTTCCCAGTCAGGGTCGGATCCAGGAAAAAGCTATTTTCTCATTATTTTTTACAAATTTCAAATCATTCAATATCGAATATCTTGGAAACGGTGCATTTTAGGAAGATGAATGTGATAAAATCTTCTACAATGGTCAATCATACAAAAAATGTTAGGATGTGTTTAGTAACTGGCTATGTTACAGTACGTTTTGATAGTTTTACGAGTTTGATGAATTAACTAGAAGACCTTAGAGGACGGAGCAAGTGTTCTTGATCTGTAATATGTGTTTCATTTGTTTGAGTCCTTCTACGAAATTTGATTTCATTTGGATAAGTCACTACAATGATATAAGCAAAAAACAACATTTTTAATTAATTTCAACGGAGCCGAATTTTAAAAAATGGTCGAGGAAAAAGTGTTTCACGAATGGTTAAAATTAATAAAGTAGTCAAAGACTCGCCCTGTCTAACACACGAAATCATTTTTGATTATATCGAATCCATCGTTCTTGAAGAATACAAAAATAGCACTTCAAACCACTGAAACATACTAAATAATAAAACAAACCCCATGAAATTTTGACAGTAATCAAAGTGAACCAGATGGAACAGTTGCGTTATAAAAATCCTTAGAAAGTATTCTTCTTCAGCATTTTCAATAGTCAATTGAACATAGTCGCTTGCCAACGAAAGTAGAGATTGTTGAACTTCAGAGTAACCGCATATTTTTTCATTCTCATTACCGAAATCGATTAAAATGTTTTTAGTGGAAAATTGAACCCATTTTCTTTCAGATTGAACATCTAAAGTGTAGTTTATAACGAAAAGAGAGTCGAAGGCAGGTTTCGGATAGCGTAATGGCCAAAAGCACTTCAGAAATTGCTACCAAACGTTTCGGTTGATATTTTACTCGAATCGAATGACACAGGAATGACATGAGGGTCAAAATGGACGAATCCGTGACCCAAATTGAAATGATAGAATTGAAATTCAATAGTGAGTACACGACAAGGTTATTGTAAGAAAGGATTTCAGTTTTTGAGAAAAATATAATATCATTTCTTTAGTTGCTTCTTGAAATTAATTCCTTGGTGCTGTGTCGATAAAAGCTTCACTACTAATTTCTTTAAGATATGCTCGTAAAACTCTTTAGGTCAAGCCAATTTATGTCAAATAATCTCGTTCTGAATCACTATTTGTCTTGATTTCTGGAAGAACATTGCCCATCCACACACATCGTTGTTTGTGAACGATTATTTGACCAAAAACTACATGGTGCAGCAGCCACCGTTTTCTCCAGACCTGACTCCCTGTGACGATTTTGGTTTCCAAAACTGAGGCCGATGAAAGGACGATTAAGGAGATAAAGCAGGAATCAACGGAGAAGCTGAACATCACAAAAAAACTTTTTCAGGTCTTCGGGGATTCGAAAAAACCTTGTTTACTTTGAATGGGGAAAATACATTTTTAAGAATGAATACTTAAGGAAAAAACTACAGAATTCACGATACGTTTTGAAAAGTCGCTCAAGCATTTTAACAAAAAATTCAACATTCAATTTCATCTCAGCGTTGCAGATAAAATCCATTACGTTAATTGCTGCGATAACTGGTCGTTTTGCTTCCCTTTTTTGCGCGAATGGTTAAAATTTTACATAAACGCTTACGTACGTAAATTCCACGAAATTATGTAAATATGGCAACGTCACTAGACGACCTCGTACTTCATGTTCCAGAAAACGGCGAAGTTCCACTAGAAATCGCAGTTGCAAGGTGATATTCGCGGGCAGCCAGCCAGCCAGCCAGGCACTCGGGCTATCTTCTAACGGTGTAGCAAGAAGGAAGTGGAACGTTTTTCCCACGAACGATTCAAGAAAGATAATCCACATTTGTTGCGTGTTCCAGCACTTGTCGTATCTTTTACGCTTGCTGGTACCTGTATGTTCGAAAAATTGTCGGTATCAGATTCCTCCCGTCTTTTTATTCAACGAGACACGACGTTGCCGCTATTACGAAATTTCCTGAAATACAGGATTTTTGAAAACGTCGTTTCATAAAATATTTCACAGTGAAATCATTTATGTAGATCCTGTATTGAAGTATATTCTTCAAATAGGTACGCAATAATCCACGAAAATTCAATGCAAATGCATTTTTCGGATATCTTATATCCCAGGGGTATAAAAATGTAAAAGGGGTCAAATTAGATATTTATGAATGAAAAAATTTCTTTTCGAAAAAATTAGGAATTCGCGATACCAATAGAAGATCGGTAATTCTCGATGACAATAATTCCGCATTTCTGGTAACGCAATCCCGTTCAAATTTGTTAAAAAATGGTGGATTTAAAACCCTTTTTTCGCCAATGAGTTCAACAGACTCATTATATTTTCAATCAACGTAGACTTGAGAAAAAATTTTCAAGCGACTCAGTTTCCACGGTCTAGCTGGTTTAATTTGGATCAGGTCTTTCCGTTAAGAGGTAAGTGTTCTCGACATCAAGACCATATAGATCTTGTTGAAGAGTAGAAGAGATGCGGGTCAAAGCCCATATATCCTGGATTTCCAAGACGTTCCGCACTGCTGAAAATGATGGTTCCCACATAAATCCCAAGGAAGGAAATCCAATCTGGGCCGAATTTATGTGGAGGTGGAAGAGATGAGAGTTCATCTTGGACTTCGGGGAGATGATGGTTACTTCTCATCGAATTCAGAGAGACGGGAAAGAGTTTTGGAGGGTCTAAAATCAATCTCGGATGTAAATAGAATATTTTTTGACGAACATTGTTCCATAATCGACGAATCATGTCCACTAATTTTCTCCATAAAAATTAATAATTATTGTTAAATCATGAAGATTAACACAATAAGGTCCTGAGATACTAGTACACAAACAGCCGGTTGTAATCAAGAGCTGAGCAGTTTCCTCTTTCTCCGAAGAATTAACATTCTCATACAATGATTGAAAATTAAATCTCTTTTTTGTCGAGTTGAAAATCAAAGAAACGCTCACAAAATCCCTGCGTATTCAGTAAAGGGCGCCAAAGACGACGCCTCATAATACCAACCGTAATTCTATAATTTATCACATCTGTGTAGTATGAATCATGAAACACGTCAGTGCTTCAGTAGGTACATTCCCTCATTTACCTCTATCATATTTCTCGGCCCGGTGGCCGAGACTTCATCCCCTCTGCATTTCCCCAATCCCTTTGTCACGTTCTCTTCGATCATCTTTTGATTCTCGGGCCTCATCCCAATGAGGTCCGAGGCTTCGAGGCGTCGTGGTACTTTCGACTTTCGGTAGTAGATTTTAGAAAAATGAACCCCCCTTTCTTTTTTTCGCCGTCCACGGCACAAATTAGCCCACTCTTGCAAGACGTACCCAACTTTACCGGTCTGAAACATAGAACACGTAACTAGAATTAAATCCATATATTTTTAAGTTACCCTATACTCTTTATTTGAACTAAAAGAAAGACCTGCTTCAATAAGATGAGCAGTGTGTTACAAGTCAGTGAAAACAATGGCGAATATCCATGAATTGGACTTCGAATTGATTACTCATCCACCGTGTTCACCATATCTGACTGTTTCCTGTTCTCAGATCTCGAAAAAATGCTCGCTGAGGTGATCGCCGAAACTGAGGCCTAAGTGGATCCGATCTTACCAAGGCCAGAAAAACAATAAGTCCTATGTTTTGGACTTCCTAAATGGACATGAACTGTCTACAACTGTGTTTTATAATTTTATTGAGTTAATCCGGAAAGACGGTTTTTAGGTTATCGGATGTCCGAATACGGGATCGAATTTGCCATGAGTTGTGAGAGATATAAAATTAATGCTGGAAGAAATATTGATTTATTTTAATGATCCTTATAAATTTGATGACATAACAAGTAGAGCAATATTTGTGGAAAATGTTGGTGAACGTGTTAGGTAAGCAATTTCCAGTGAATGCACTGACGTAAGTTCAGGTTGCCTTAGCATTCTTGTCAAACCGAAAACTATCAATAAGAAAGCAATCTTATATTTTTTTCTGTGCGAAAGAAGGAATTACAAAAAAAAATCTTTTGTGATTGAAATAACTCTGATGTATCGATGCTTTGCTGTCGAATATCTGATATATAGTATTCTGTGTTCAGGAGAATGAATATATTCCGAACGCTATTCTGTAACAGTACAGTTCCATAACTGCCTAATCCGTTATGCCAGAGGCAAACACCCTATACATCGCCTCTAACTTCGAAACCACCATCTGCACCAGAGCGCGACGCATCTTCCCATGTTGCCAAATTCATTGAACATTCGGATTTTTCAATATTTCTATATACCCCTATATCCGGATGATCCGGTTCGAAGGACCATTAATACGGCAACGTTGGGCGAACGCAGAACGTCGCACAGTGGCGTTGCAATCTAGGAAACGATCGGTGAACCGTGCATCAGGAAAGAATTGCGGTACTCCACGCAACCGCTGTTGTTGCCACTTATTTTCCTTCTGTACTTATCGTGATAGCGATCTTGTGCGCGGCGTTGCACCGGGCTAGATTGGCCAATTAAATCATCCTAGCCGGTTGACGTTATGGTATTTTTAACTTTTACGCAATTCGACGATGCTAAAGGAAGGATTAGGGGAAATGGACGGTGTTGTAGCATATTGCTATGATCAAACCTAAATAATTATTCAATTACAAGTGTTATTTTGATGTTCAAAGAAAAATTTAATTGTTTTAGATGAATATTCTGATGTTCACTTCAATGCAGATCACAGTCCTTTTGCAGAATACGTTGGAATGAAAGACGAATGAATGAATGACGAGATATTTCTGATAATGGAAGTCGTGTGGAATTATCATCGGGGCAATAACCATAATATCTTATTTTCTTCCCAACGTTCCAACACACAACATCTTTTAGTTACAAGAAATTAGCTTTTAAAAGAGCTGACAAGTTCAGAATATTTTTTTATTTTCACTCATAAGTGTCAAATTTGACAGACTACGAAATCTAGAAAAAATTGGCACATATCTGTGGTTTGAAGACTTCTTCAAGGTTCTTCGAACAATTGGCCTACGAACTTCCGGCAACTCAATTGATGGTGCACTTATGGGATAAAAAGCCATTTATCCTTTTTATTGGCGCTCTTGTTCGCCTGAACAGAGTGCTTATCAATTTGCCCAAATGTCTGTGACTTTCGAATTTTTGGGCAAAAGTGGTATCAATCGTTTTGTTTGGACCTACTGATGAATAATCCGTGGTCAAAATCGATTCTGTCCGTCCGTCCGTCCGTCCGTTCCGTGAACACGATAACTCTCGAACGGATGAAGTTAGAGAGTTGAAACTTTCAGAATAGGTTTGAGGTATAAATATCTCGGCTAAGTTCGTTATTCGGTCAAATCGGCCGAATAGGTTCGGAGTAACAAAAAAAAATTTTTTTTTCAAATGACACTGTTCAAATAAAAATTTTTTTATGGTGCAGTTTTATCAGACGTATACAAAAATACCACTCTTGACTTCGACAAGCTAATAGTTCTGGAGATATGATTTTTCAAAATTTAAATAATTGTCAGCGCCATTGAAGGATCTCTATATCTCCATGAAAGTAACTACGTTCGGTTGGGTAACGGTGAGAAACGTCAGAATTATTTTCCAAATAGGAGAGTACAGGTTCAATTCCGTACGGAGTTTGAACTCAAGAAGTTTTTATCAACATTGATTATTATTTGACTTAATCTTAGAGATTTCAACTTTTGTATTTTTATTCAAATAGGTGTTAATGTTACTTTCAAACAATTGAATAATTACTCGTAAGTGGTTTACAAGAGCGCCTAAGCCAACTGACCTCATGTCAGTGCTTTCTAAATTTTTATGATTATATGATAGATGTTTGCTTCTACTTTATAAGGTGATTTTCATCCACAACATGTTGAGCCAACTTTGATCACTCGGTGTCTAACACTTGAGAGAGCTTCTGATGCTCTTTTATTCTCAAGGTGCGTTTTGTTTCTTAGAAAAATATCTTCCGCATTTGCATGGTATCTCATATATGCAAATATTCGTTCTTTGGTTAAACTTCTGTAAGATTAGCCCTGATGGTATCTTGTGTCTTGAAGGCGGTTGTTGTGTCGTACCTATTTCCAATTCTTCTCATTTTTTCTGATAACCTTTTACATAACGAATGAGACTTCTTACGGTTTATTGCTTGCTTCTTCTGTTGTATTGGGTTCAAGCTGATTTTTTGTGATTTTTTTCGCTCCTGCCAATATTTTTTTAGGATAACCAGTACTCCTGAGTGTTTTTGTGATGTTATTTATTTTCTTATTTTCATCTTGTTGGGCATATATTCGTTGCTCTATCATATATTATAAGGATTTTATCAGTAGTGCCATCTGGAAGTTCTTTAATTTGATGAATATACGTGGATTTCAAATAATCACCCTATTATCTATGGTGTAATGACCGTTTATCTCTTCGATAAACGGTCAATATTTTTTTGAACCTCACCCCATATAAACGTTGTAGCAATTGCGTTTACCCATTGAATTATTCAACTCATTTAGGGTCAGGGGTGTGCCAGGAGTCAATGTGCTGATGACTGCAGCTATCAGTTGGACAAACATCGATCCGGCTTCTGACTAGGGGTGTAACAGAGCCTTTCGGAGGACGAGGGGGAAGTTAGATATCACGACATGTGGGCTGAACATTTCACCGAGTACGATATGGTCTCTGCAAGTGTAAATGTTTTACGCGAAATTCACCCACGTTGATCGTCATACAATTGATTTTTCTTGACGAATAAAAAATGTTATGCTAGAAACTCAAAAGAATGTTTTATTCATTGAAACGTTTGGGAAATTGATTTTAGAGGTCAAATCTACGTATAGCCACGCTTCTAACGCGAAGATACAAAATTATATCATTTCAATGCAACGCCTCCTACGAATTATCTTTTATGGCGTCTATGGAGACAGATCTGGTTCTCCGGAGCGGTAATTTCAGTCTGAAGAAAAAAAAGGCACACGGAGCTAGATCAAGCGAATAAGGTGGCCGGTCCATGGTATTCATCGAGTGTTGGTTTTTAAAATCTTTAATAACCGTGGCTTGATGAGATGGTGCGTCATACACGTATTGACTTGCCACAAATACAGCCGTTTTTTTTTTTCACGCAAAAATCTCGAAAAAATCGAATAAAAGTCGTTCGAACATCAAAACGATGCTTATTGTTCTTTTCGGTGATCGTGGTTTGGTTCATCATGAATTCGTTCCGCAAGGTCGAACGTGAAATAAAGACTTTTATTTAACTGTTTTGAAACAGATTATTAACGGTTTCAAGACCAAACACTCGATAAATACCATCGACCAGCTACCTCGTTCTCCTGATCTAGGTCCGAGTGACTTTTTTCTTTTCTCTATACTGAAACGCTCTGCGGAACCAGATTTGACTTCACAGAGGCCATAACAGAAATTCGCAGATGAAGCTGAAGGCCATCTCTGAAAGCGCCTATGAAAAATGTTTCCGCGATTGGAAAATGAAGATTGAAGATTTAATGAATATGGAAGAAGTGTGTTATTTCAAATTTCCGGATACTTTTTCTCAAAGAGTACAACGTTGTAAAAGTCCCTTATTTTGATATATTATATGAAGAACTTTTTGTTAATTTGACATCTCGCACCAATAATATTTCTTCCCAATCTAAGTCGTTTCTTGTTTTTTAGTCATTTGAAGAATTTCCTGATTTCCTTACTTTTTTCAGTATCCATCCAGTTTTACGAAATTTCTAAAAATCACGTGGCGACCTAAAAACAACTTATTCATTCGAATCCAATTCATCCGATTCCTCTCCGCTCATAGGTCTAGCGACCTTCACAAATACTTAAATCACATATTTTTCTCATAATTATCTCAAGTAACACATGATACCGTCATTCTTAAGGCGACAGGTTTATCAGAAAAAATTTGAAGAATTGGAAATAAAACCAAAAGAAAGAAGAATATTGAAATACTATGCGGAAGCGGAAGATCGTATATATGAGGAACCAAACCCTCTCTAAAAATATGAATAGAAGAACATCAAAATGTAATTGAGAATTATTCCATAAAATTGAATAAAGTATCAGTAATATCCAAAGAAGTTAAAGTTATAAGAAGAAAAATCAAGGAAGCTGCATTTTTCTTCGGCCTCTTTGTGAAGATTATCCTTGCCTGTAAAAGTCCCCTTTGCAGATAACGTCGGCGATATCACTTATCGGGTGGGCCAAAAGGGTCCGGCGCAACCTTCAGTGTGTTGTATCGATTCAAACCGTCGACCACGTGATCTCCGCCCGTCCAGGACGTCCCGACGTACGTCGCAGAGCGGACGCGACGCCGATTTCCCGCTAAATTCTTCGACGAAAATTCACGGGTAGGATCAACAGATGTTTGAAGTCGGGCCAGTGGCGCGCATCGCAATCTGATCTTTATCCTAGCGTTGAGATGGCGTGCAGAAGGAAAAAATCGACTAATTATATCGGTTTGTTGGAAAAAGATGCTTTTCACGATGGAAATTTTCTATTGTCGCTTGACTAAGTGATTTTTTTCTTATTCTATTCATAAGTGATGTGCATCTTGGTCTCTCGCTCTGTACCTGGTTATCATAAACTTTCTGGACACCTGTATATACTCTACTAGTACATCGATCGAGTTGAAATACGCAATTTATTCTCTAAGATCTAGTTCAAGAACAAATACTCGCTATCAAAACCCACTCATTACGTATTCTCAATGGCGTCGCCGATGTCGAAATCCTTTGTTACCGAATCTTGCTCATGTTGAAATTAGGAGAAAACCAAGCTAGACTCAACGTTTCTATAATACGCAGCCGAAAAGCGCGTAATATCAGATCGTTGTTACGTTTAGAAACGTCGTTGAGTCTAGAATTCAAAACGGTGGGGGACCGCTGACACACAGCGGTACTTAACAGCAAGTATTTCGATGCAGGGTTGCCAGTTCGAATGAATTTTCAGAAGGTGAACTGATCTTCTTATCGTTCTATTCTACTGATCTACTGAAACATTTCATGAGCTACTGAAGAACAATTATCACACTTGATACTGGTCATTTTGACAATAAAAGGAAGGTAGATATATAACCTCAAAGCACCGCAGTCTAATATACTAATTGACCAAAGCAGTAAACTGTCAGTGTGTTTGGATGATAAACAAAGATCATATGCTTGGATGTCTCGACATTATACGAGGTCTTTTCAAATATTTTTCGAATATCGAACCGAAAATGGTCTCAATCGATTGGGTTAGACCTTAGACTATGTAAGACAAAGCATTCCTTTGTAAAATGTCGATTTGTTTTAGCTCTCTCATTGAAAGTCTTAACCTCATTGAAAGTCTCTTGTGAAACCTCACCCGGCAACACCGCATAAAATCTTTTTCCATTTACTCGGATCACATTATCTTCAGGGTAAAAATGATCTGAACAAATGAAAATTGCTTTCTTTGGACAAATACTTGACCATCCCAACAGCGAAGCCCAAATTCTTCTTTTTTCATCGTCATCTGGGGACCTTAATTCAAGAAAACCTCGTTTTATCTTATAATAATCTCACTGAAAACTTCCTTATTAAAACTTTCTACGCTACTGAACATGTAAATAACTAAATACTTCGTTTCTAACAATACACTTACCTATGGAACGATAAATTCGGATTAAAATTCCTGTCTCTACTACAACTTTCACACATACGAACCATTTTTAGTGCGATGAAAATAAATAAACAATAAGAAACATGAAAAAGCTAATACTGACTCTCACAATTCTTCAATTTGCGTATTTATTTTCGATACAAAGGTGGCAATGTGTGTCTTCTAAACATCATGTTACCTTCAAACTGTCAAACAGAGAATGCGGCAGCGTTGTCTTGACTTTAATCTGAATTTCTTTCCATCTGCGGTCTCTGACATAAAATAGCAGAATCAACTAAAGTTTTTCTTTTACTTCTTGCTAATATATCCGATAAGACAGTTTCAATTCAAAATATAATATTTTATACAATGTTTTGAATGCAGATTGGAGAAAAAGTTGTTATTCACAATTATAGGGGAATAGAGAAACCTACTATTTGCTCAGTTTGGCAACATGAAAAGTTTTTATGACCTGAGTGGACCAGCTCAATACGTCACAATCGATCAGCTCTAAGTTTCAGATGAGACACTTTTCAATGTAAATAAAGGGGTCAGTTCTTATACAGGGTGAGTCTTTGACCACTGCGTTAATTTTAACCATAGGTTCTTGAGATCAAATGAAACACTTTTTCCATTACGGTTTTTCCAAATTCAGCTGCGTTCAAAAGTTATAAGCATTTTTAGTTTTCACATTGGGCAAATACCCCTCTGTAGTCCAGTTTAGTTTGAATGAAAAATACCTTCCACAGCATTCACTATTGAATCTGAATTGTTTAAAAACATTATTTTCCCTCTAAGTAATGATTCACTCACTCATGTTTCATCCGATGAGGTCCATATCCAGAAGGAAGATACAAAATACTTATTTTCTGGTAAAAAAAATTCAACACCATAAACATAGATTTTTGTTGTTCTACTATATTTTCTTTTTACTTCAAGATTATAAACCATGCCTTTCTAGTGAGAAATTCCAAAAAAACCTCAGAATTATTGGGTGTTATCATCATACATTTGAAATTTTCTTCTTAAAATTTCCAAATCATGATAACCATCATTTCTATGAAACTTCCAATGCAAGAGGTTGTCACTGTGCTTTCTTTTTCACTCAAAACCAGAAAAAATCATCTATGATTTTCCAAACACTGATATTTCTGAAGTTTCTTCTCCTCGACAGAGACCAGTGAACAGGTATTTTCTGTACTAAATCCCAATAACAATTTACCTGGATAGATTACAAGTATTTCCAGATTTAGGTGTGCAATTATACTTTCTTGAAGAAATAGCTAAATTTGATTTTGAAAAATCAACTAGGTGTTCTTTGATAAATTTTTTTTTTGTTAAATCATTAATATGAATCTATTCTGTTTAGACTATAATTACTGATTTTTATAATCAGAGTAAATAACGTAAACAAGAACATAAATATTGAATAATGGTTATTTATAGATTATGTCAAATTTTAATACCTTACCATAGAATATTAATTTATCACCGAACCCCAGGAGAGAAAAAATTAATATTTGCAATGTTTTTAAATGAAAGATAATATCTGTAACTATTATTGATCTTTAGTTATAATTTTCCTCAGAATAATTAGAGTAAATTATTATCACATTAAAATATTATAACGTCTCTGTGGTGGGTAGTTCCAAATAAAAAAGTATTCTGTGGTTCCTTGTTGTTTTGATTCTGTTTGAAACTGTCAAAAAAGTATTTGTATCTTCAAAAAAAAAGTGGAAAGATTTTTAGGGATAATATCGATAGTTTTAAATTATTCAATTCAGTATGAAATGATTATGGTCAGAAATTGCATTCTATTCTAATCTTTCTTGTTTATGAGCTTATATCTTCCAGTTTCAATATTGATTGAATTTTAATTAACCATGCATCATAACAAACATTCAGAAATATTAAAACTAAGCCAAATTCTATTATCTCTTAAGTTTGTGAACAAGGTTGAATCGGTGTATGAAATAAAGATAATAAAGGTATAAAAAAAATCTAGGAGACTGGGTTCGAAGTTTTTTAAAACTCATATGAGCTCAATTTGCAGCATTCCTATGTTAGAATAGATATAATTTGATGAACTCTGAAAGCCTGAAGCTATAAAAAACCAGCTCTTCATAAAGACAAGTCTTCAATTTAACAGGTCCTGACAGAAAATACTTCACCTATTTCAAAGGTCAAAATATACCGAAGAGCGATGGAAAACTTTTTCTTTATTTATTATGGAATATTATTCTGGATTAAATATTAAACAAGGTGCTAGACATCACTAACAATGAATACAGCAAATGGCAATTTAGATTTTGTGGTGAATGTAAGACAAAAATTGTTCAGTGGTTAATTTCATCTATTAGTTTTTAGTGGTGGAACCATAGAGGGAAGAGATTTCCCCATCCTTTTGAAGAAATATTTAATATAGACATAAAATATGGCAACATTGAACAAATCTTGTTATTGAATAATTTCAGCACAGAGTTGGATTTGGGAAAATCAGAAAATTTGGACAAAATTATATCGATTTAATTCCTTTCAACTTCAAATATCTCAAGAATGGTGCAATTTAGGAGGAAAGATGAAGAATGATTTTATATGCAAAAAGACTAATGATTCCAGGAAGTACGAGATACGGACCTTTAGTTCAAGCGATATTTGTTTTTCATGCAATTTAACCAATCTGTAGAGTAGTAGTGAGAAACCCACAAGAAATGGAATAAATCTATTGATGCCAAAATATGCATGACTGCTATCAAAAACCTTCTACAAGAGATCATTTCAATTGATATTGTCGTTTGAATATTACAGGTGAAAATGCAATTTTTTTATGAAATTTCAACACCCTATATCTTTTGAACGGGGCCAAATTTGGAAAAATGTTATAGGAAGAAAATGTTTCTTTTGACGTCAAGAATCTATGGTTAAAATTAACGCAGTGGTCAAAGACTCACCCTGTATAGTCTAAGAGTTAGACTTACTGATGTAGATTCCGTCGCCAAACTTGATTATATTCCGGTCGGTAGTATACTTCCTATCGCCAGAAAGAGATGAGAAGTAGTGTTTATATTTTGAGAACAGGTTTATTGTCCAATTATCTCGATCTATTTCGTTATTAGGCCTAATCCGTCGAATGGTTCAGCAGTTATGAGCATCTGGAATTTGGTTTCCTCGATAACTCCCAGATAATTCATCCGATCAAATTGCAGTTTGTAAGATGTTTGAATGAGGTTGAATCGAAAAAGTTTGCGAAATTTCCATGAAATATTCGCGCTAACAAATTTCAAGAATTTTCCCATAACTTTTTTCTTAATTTTGACATCTCATAAGATATTCACAAACTTTCGATTGTATATCGATATTTTTGATATTCTGAACATCCTTGAATTTAAGTATTTCAGAATCTCATTGTAAGAGTTTACCATATTTCTTATGTTGAATATGATGTTAAAACTGACATAATAGTCCAGTTCATTTCACGAGAGTTCCCCAAAAACATCAAATTTAACTATTCCACAAGTGTCCGAAATTCTGGCATGATGATAGAATACCTTATTTAACGATAGATCAGTTTTCCTGATTATTTTGCCATATACAATGGATGATTGAAGTGATTATATAAAGTAGCATTGAATATCATTTAATATATCGCTGCAGAAAATAACTACCAATATACAGTACGAAGAATAAGACCATATATCGTTACTCAGATCTATATTACTCTCTTCGATGGATTACACAACTTTCATCCAGGAACAACGGCTGTCAAAAATTTACTAAACAACTAAACCGGCAAAATGGCAAAGCTTCTCAGCTAGTAAGAGACACGAGTACCAACATAACCCTATAAAAATATTTAAAAAAATAATACACGTAGCCCCAAAAAAAACCAAATTCGCGATAATACTTGAACAAACCTAGAACAGTGATATTTCATTATCATTATTTGAAATTTAGGAAGCACAAAATGAAGAAAATCCATTTTTCGACGAGGTATCCACTGATTAAATAAAGATAGAATCTGGCAACCCTGTTTCGATGAGTTCGCGTCAATCGGCGACAGCGCAGGACGATTATGCTCGCTGTTTATTTACAATGCAGAATTAAAAATATTTCCAAGGATAGGTGCTATTTACGATCTTATTTTCGATTCGGAGAAACCTATCGAACGAGTGTGGGAAAATGCGTGTCCACGGATCGTCAGGACGCTCAACTCTGACCAGATACGATGAAAACGCATGATAAGTTGAAATTGCAAAACAAGATTCGATTCGAAAGCTATAGATACGAAGGTGGCCTAGAAGTAATGACAATTGGGTATTTCTAGTCCGTATACAAATCTAAAAAAATGCCGCTTTGAATAATATGTTTTAGTGGTTACGTTCACCACCTTTGTGAAGCGCTCATCGACACAGGCCCTCTGTGCCATTTGCAAATTTTCATAACCTCAGTCAGTCAGTCAGGAGTTAAGCGTAATACTTCCGGGTTATACTCACACGCAGGAGCAGAAATGTTATAAAGATTAATCGTTCTGGCAGAATTTAATTATCAGGAGTTGAAATACGTCCTCAATTGAATACGCGACACAAGATGTCCGCTCGAGCAAATACTAATAATGCAAGGAAAAAAAGATTCCAATACATTACTTGCGCTACTTGGAACAATTCAAACTGCTAGATTCTGGCATATCAGACCGAAAAAAGACGAAGCATTATTGCGCATGATCTTCTTGGTTTAAAAACAGACCTAACGGCACTAAGCAAAGCTCGAGGAGGTCGAACTAGTTGACAGCAACTAAATATTCATTTGCAAGGGTATCCCCAAAAATTCATATTGAATTGGATCTGCTATAAAGAACAGCTTGTATTTCTGCTGTATATATAGGGTAAACGAATAAATGCTATACAGGGTCTTTCACGAGGAACCTCACCCATATTTATACGGGAAACTACAGAACGTATTTTCATGAAATTCAGCACTAATAAGTATTTCACGATGCTGATGAAATCTAAAATATTTTCAAGGCATGAGCACCTCTGGTTTTTCCGGAAATGACGTTAACTTCCGTTTATCAAATTACAACACCATTTTTTTATTGCAGAAATAGATCCCTTAGAAAATTTCAAGTTATTTTGATGTAACATTTTTCAGTTTTGGTTGGAAAATTCTCTCTGAGCGGGAAAATTCAAAAAAAAAATCGAAAATAGAGCTCCGCTGAAACAAGAATAACTTCGAGGTTTTTGGATGGAAAATTTTCATTTTTGGGATTTTTCAAGATGTAGGATTGCTGTATTCAAAAATCGAAATCGCGATTCATGATACAGGGGGTGAAAAAATCGCTTTCAAAGTTAGGGATGACAAAATCGTGAAAAATCAATTTTTTCAAATTGAAACCTCATTTTTTATGGCAGATATTGAATCTACATTAAAAAATAATGTGAGTGTATGCATCACACCCTTGCCCTAAAGTGGATATTTTCTGAGTTATTCACAAAAAACTGTTTTTCGTCTTGAATTTTCAGCTATTTCTTTTCCCTTCACGTCAAAAAGATGAATAGGAACTGTTACTTAAACCATGTTTTAGATTTTACTACCCTAATATGCAAGAGAAAAAAATTACAGGTTGTTCCTAAATAGATGGCGAATTTGGATTCGAATTTGTATCGGAAACCTCTTTATTTCAACTAATCGGCCATCGGTTTTCTCTCCAGTGATAAAAAAATAATTCCTTATGAATCACAGGCAAAAACTTACCATGTTTTACTTTCATTTTTTTTAATGATAGATATCATTAATTACATTTCCAAATTCCTCTTTATTCAGTAGCATTTTGTGAAAAATCTACAGCATGGTTCAAATAACAGTTCCTGAAAATTTCATCTTTTGGCGTGAAGGGAAAAGAAATAGCTGAAAATTCAAGACGAAAAACAGTTTTTTGTGAATAACTCAGAAAATATCCACTTTAGGGCAAGGGTGTGATGCATACACTCACATTATTTTTTAACGTAGATTCAATATCTGCCATAAAAAAATGGGGTTCTAATTTGAAAAAATTTATTTTTCACGATTTTGTCATCCTCAACTTTGAAAGCGATTTTTTCACCCCTGTATCATGAATCGCGATTTCGATTTTTAAAGTGGATACATCAATGTTACATCTTGAAAAATCCCAAAAATGAAAATTTTCCATCCAAAAACCTCGAAGTTATTCTTGTTTCAGCGGAGCTCTATTTTCGATTTTTTTTCGAATTTTCCCGCTCAGAGAGAATTTTCCAACCAAAACTGAAAAATGTTACATCAAAATAACTTGAAATTTTCTAAGGAATCTATTTCTGCAATAAAAAAATGGTGTTGTAATTTGAAAAACGGAAGTTGACGTCATTTCCGGAAAACCGGAACTCATGTCTTGAAAATATTTTAGATTTCATCAGCATCATGAAATACTTATTAGTGCTGAATTTCATGAAAATACGTTCACTAGTTTCCCGTATAAATATGGGTGAGGCTTCTCGTGAAAGACCTGTATACAAGGTATCCCGTAACTGAACGTCAAGTGGTTACTGGGCGATATGCAAAAGAATCATACTACTATTATAAATGCGAATGTATGTATGTTTGTTTGTTACAACTGCAATTTTATACATATACTCTTGAAGGTGTTAGAAGTAACATAGGATACTTTTTATTAAAAAAAAATTTTTTTTACGGAAGATAAGAAAATTGTCAAAAAATCGGCAAATTTAGCTACTTCAACGCTAGTAAAAAATGAATAAAAAAGAAGAAGAATGATAAAAATAAATAAAAATAAAACAATTGTACCTAACAATAGATTTGTGACTGTAATCAATAGCATGAGTTATAAAGTATTACGTTTAAAAAAAAATCACTGAAAATTAGAAAATTTGTGACTACAAAAATATAAATACCTATTATCACTTAACCAAGTGACAATTTTTTTTTTTTTTTGCTAAAACTGGTATAACCTAGCATATATCGCCCAGTAACCGCTTGACGTTGAATTACGGGACACCCTGTATAGCGAGTCAAAATTATAGCATAAATAACTTTCTCAGAAGAAAAATATTTGGCAACAAAATCCTGAAACAGGTAAATTTTTGTTTCACTTTCACCAAATTTGTATGCATTCTTGAAGGTTTTTTATTGCACTCTGTGCCATCCCCATCATCTCTCCAAATTTTTTGAATAGCGAAAAGGATGGCACAGGGAGCAACAAAAATCCTTCGAAAATGCATAAATATTTGGTAGAAGTGAAAACAAAATTGATCCGTTCAATAATTTTGTTGCCAAATATTTTTCTTCTGAGAAAATGAATTTGTTCCATAATTTTGACGAATAACAATATTTATCTAGAGCTCATGCAAGTATTGAAGAATGCATTCGACCAGAACAATCATTTATCAACAAGATGGCATACCACCTCATTGCATTCAACCGGTCAGATCTTAAATTTACCTGATCAAAACTGGCAACCCCCGTAACAGCAGCACGAAAATGGCAAAATATACCGATAACACATTAGGCAAACCATACCAACTGCACAAAAATTAATTTTCACCTGTTGAAAGACGCGGGCATGCTAGGCGAGAAAAAATTCGATAACACAAAGGCTGTTGGCCTTTGTATTTCGAGGTCGGCATTAAGGAGGGTGGAAATAGGTGAAACGGCAAGAAAATGCGGAAATATCGACCTTGACGATAGTCTTATCATCATCAGACTAACATATTAAACTTTCTTCATCTTCCGAGGAAAGTTCCGCCCAGCCTGAAATACTACATCGACTAAAGTCCCAAAATTGATACATGATCATCGGAATAAACTTTGCCACAATTTCAAGATATTTCGTAAACACATACCTGAATGTTGTGCCCATGTCCCTGTTGGCTTATATGCATCTGCTGCGCTTGGTTGATCTGAAGAGTAGTGCCTTGACCGCTACCTCCACCATGACCGCTGGGCGGCCTGGGGGGCGTACCGCCTCCGAAGGGACCTGCGGACGAAGATCCTGCGCTGGTACTACTATTGGTGCGTGGTAAATAACCGGGACTACCATGGCTAGGACTGCTGTATGGTGAATATTGCTGTTTGTACATACTGGGACCTTTACGTTTCATCGCATCGTAATCCGTGCCTTGGAACATCATCTCCTAGAAAAAGCAAAATTCCAAAAATAGTAAACGAAAATTAAATTTCAATAGTACAAGGTTCTTTAAATAAGTGAACGTAAAGTATGAGCTGAGGGGGAAACTATTCCAGGTGGCGGCTTGGTAACGGTATTGTTGGGTTAGTATATGTCTTGGCTACTCATCGGTGAGGTTGTTTTGCAGAAATGTCTCGTCGGTTTAGTGTCAGTGAGCCAAAACCTGTGATATCTTAACTGAGGAAAAGTAAATATGACGAACGACGCTGCGTGATACGTTTTTTACTAGAAGAAAATGTTGAACCGTAAGAAATATACCGGAGGATGACTGCACAGTATAGTACTTCATGTACAAATTAGTCAAGTTTCCATTTGTGGTTAGTCAGTAAAAAAAAATTTTGAACTCCTGATTTTGGCAAATCATCGCATTACTGTCGACAAAATATCATCCGAATTAGGTGCTAGCGTCCGAACATTACATAAAATTATTCATAACACATTAAATTTTCAGAAAACAAGGGGTTCCTAAAATGTTAACGAATAAAATCACTTAAGAATCGGTTCATAGCCTAAACAACGATTCGACGAAGAGGGCGGGTCCTTTTTACAACGTATTATAACCAGTGATGAGATGAGGGTCCATCATTACGAGCCGAAATCGAAAAGGCAGAGCATGGTGTGCATATGTCGGGAGTGTCTGCTTCGAAAGATTCAAATCTTGTCGGTCAGCCAACAAAGTTTGTTTTCTGGGATATTTAAGGGCCATTTATTGCCATTTTTTCATGGAAGTCGGAAGTCTTTTCGTTTAATTATCGAAGGAGTCTCGTATATGCGTGCAACGTACTTTTCTATAAAAATTTTAACTAAAGCTATCACATACGTTCCATTTGAACAGTACGGATCTGCCGTACGACAAATCGCGCGACCCTCCTTACCTGTTTTATGAGATCCTGCTGCTGGGGGAAGCCCGGGCTGTTCTTGAACTGCGGATTCGTCGGACTGCCGTAATCCGAACCATATTGGAAATCAGAATACGGCGACCGCGCGTTCGGCGTCCTTCCGTTAGGATTGTAAGCCAAACCCATCTGGTTCTTATGCTGATGCTGTTCCGCCATCTGCTTCAGCGTTTGAGCCGCGGGGCTCAGCTCGGTCTTTGCGAAATCGAGGTTAGGATAGCCCATCCGCACTGCGCTGTTGCCGGATTTGGTCTGCGCCATGTTGCCGTCGTACGGAACGGCCCCCGCGGCCGGGGAAAAGTTCTGATTTTGCACGAGGGGTGAGTTTTTCGCGGTTTCCGCGTTTTGCTGCTGCTGTTGAGCGTCCTTAACGTCTTCCACTTTAAGTCCGTTGTTTGCACTCACATCCTGCTTGTTTTCGTCGAAATCGAAATCTTTCATCAGTTCTGGGAAATTGCTGATGTCCGATATCAGATCGTTGAAGGCGTCCGACGTGATTATCTCCTCGTGCGGTACGTCGCCCATGAAATCTGAGAAGTTGCCGAAAGCGGCACCACCGTTCGCCGCGGCGTCCTTCTCGAGCGCCGCGGCGCACTGGTCCAGATCGGCGAAGTCGTTGTCGGGTTCCTGAAAAGGAAAAAAGTTAGAGAAAATTAGTATATGAAATTAAAATAGACAAAAAAATTTGGTGATTTCGGTTAAGTTTATAGCAGAGCCACTGAGAGAATACAAATGATTAATTAAACGGATAAATCATATACAAGGTTAGTCTCTGACCACTGCGTTAATTTTAACCATAGATTCTTGTCAAAAGAAAGATATAGGGTGTTGAAATTTCATAAATATCATTTGAAATGGTTTCCTGCAAAAGACTTTCGATGACACTCATGCATATTTTGGCACCAACATAATTATTGCATTTGCCCGAGTTTCTCAATAATACTCAGATACTAGAGATTGGTTAAATTGTATGAAAAACAAATATCACTTGAAGTTAAGGCCAATATCTTTCACCTTCTAGAATCGTTAGTGATTTTAGCAGATAAAATCTGAGAAACTCGAAGTTAAAAGGAATTAAATCGATACAATTTTGTTTAAATTTTCAGATTTTCCTAAAACCAACTCTGTTGCTGAAATGACCCAATAATCAGATTTGTTCAATGTTGCCATACGTTTTCTGTCAGGACCTGTTGAATTCCAGACTTGTCTTGATGAAGAACTGATTCTAGCTTCAGACTTTCAGGGTTCATCTATTCCAACATAGGAGTGCATCAAATTTAGCTCATATGAGTTTTGAAAATTTCGAAACAGTCTCCTAGATTTGTTTTGGAAATTTATAGGTGTTTTTTCTTATCTCATTTCATACACTGATTGAACCTGGTGTACAAAGTGAGGGGGTAATAGAATTCGACTTTAAAGAATTATTATTTATGCAATAAGCATCATCTATTATTGTTCCATCATCAACAATTTCTCATCAACATCATCATTTGACTCTGTTATAATATTTCTATCAGAATTGAAACTGGAAGCTATAAACTCATAAACTAGAGAGATTAGAATGCATTTTCTGACCATTCATATTTCATACGAAATATATTGCACGTTATTTTTTAAAGAACGCAACAAGTAACTGTCCAAAATGTCAAACAAAATTAAAACAACGAGGAACCAAAGAATAATATTAATTAAGAACTACCCACCGTAGAGTCATAATGAAATTTTAATATTCCATATGGAATGGTAACAATTCACATTAGTTTTTCTGACAACAATGATAATTGAATATCAATAATGGTTACAGACATTTTCTTTCATATCGAAAAATTGGGAATTTTTAATTGGAAATTCTAAGGTATTAAAATTTGATCTTATCTATGAATTAACCTTTTTTCTGTAATAACGTTTTTATTGAATTAAAAAACAACAAAACATAACAGATTCATCATAACATGAATTTTTTCATTGAAAAGTATCTACGGGGTTTTCCAGAATCATATATATAGAAATCTATGAATGCTTTCAAAGTAAATTGTTATTGGAATTCATAATAGACGATAATCAACAAGCAGAGGAAAAAGTAAAAAGGTGTTCTTAAATTAATTATATGCATTTGTACACAGACATCATCAAATTCTCGAAGATTTCATATGGAATTTTCATATTTTAAATTGAATACCGAAAGATCTCACCCACCTGTTCATATCTCAGTACTCAAGAAAATATGTCAAAGAGAAGAAAAAGCAATTTGACAACCTCACGCATTGGAAATGTCACTTTATAATAGCTTTCATGATTTGAGAATCTTAGAAATCTTACAAATGTTCAAGGATAATCTATTATACTTATATGATGCATAGTAAGGTCTAGCGCCTAAACCAATCAACCGATTTGCATCAATTTTTTTTTAAAATAACAAGTGCCAAACATCTATAATTTCTCTAAAAAACACAAAAAACTTAAAAATTAAGGGTGTTTGGCATGTTTTCGCTGTAGATGGCGCCACCGCTCAACAAATTTTTACTGATATGGGCTTTAATTTCTTCTTCTTGCACTCCAAGTCACCATTACCTTCATATAACTCATTTGTAAATTTGATTAACTTTATTTGTATTTAAATTATAACATGTGACTTATAAATCATAGGGTAACATTGCTAGAAGAGGAAAAATACTGTATTTCAGTTGTTTTATGTATGCTTTCAATTTGAAAGGATGAAGTGAATTTTAATTAAACCAGGGTATTTGAAGACTTTAAGAATCTATTCCATTTTTTTCAGTGGAACTCGATTTGTTTATTCAGACACATTAAACAATCTTACGAATCGATTTTTTTGATCAAATTATATTGCTGAAATAAACGAAGATGCCAAAAAAAGTCAAGATACATTTAAAAAACAAATTGTTGACAATAGTTTGGTAACCATGGACTGCTCAATCAAGCATACAGATGATGATATTATTTATGTTTTTCCGGCTCAGATACAACATGAAAAATAAGAGGTGTAAATTTGATTAACTTTATTTGTATTTAAATTATAACATGTAACTTATAAATCAAATGGAAACATTGCTAGAAGAGGAAAAACACTTTATTTCAGTTGTTTTATGTAGGCTTTCAATTTAAAAGGGTGAAGTGAATTCTTGTGAATAAAATAATTTGTGAATTTGCAATAGTTGAAAATTTCAAATTTTGTTATTTGAATAAAATTACCTTAAGTGAAAGTTGAACTGTTAGGGCGAGTTGAAAAAGGTTCAAGAGTACTACCTGAGTTGGTCAGAAAGTGAGCATTTAAATAATTTTATAACAATTTATATTTTATATAACGTGCTTGAAAATATAAGATGGAAACTGCGATTTTGAAAAAGTAATTGTCAAACGTTTAATGATTATAATAAACATCTATAATTTCGGCTTTGACTTTCAAAGAGGAAAGACGTGTTTTGACGAGCTTGATTTTAAGTTTGATTGTAGGCTTATTTCAATTTCCAAACCTACCGAGTAAGTTAATTTAGAAAATTATAATTGAAAATGCTATCGAAAATCCAAATTTGGATGGTTATTCTCCATTTTTGGGTAGAAATTGAAAACGGGACACGACGACGAGGCAGACCAGTGGGTTCTCGAAACGCTACCCGGACAACCCGAACTGAAAGAAACCGACGCCGCGTTCATAACAATAATTACGCAATGCGATCAGTATTTGTAGCGAGAAGGGCTTCGGTTGAGGACGAAATTCCCGCGTTTTCGGTCGGCGAAATGAGCGAATCGTGTCAATTTTGCAATGCTCTGCATTTTAGGGGTGAAAAAGGGCGAGATGGATTCAGCCAGTGCTGCCAGAAAGGCAAAGTTTTAATGAGCGAGCAGATGCAATTGAAAGAAGTACCAGCTTTGATCAGAGAACTTTAAACAGCAACAGATGAAGAATCGAAAATTTTCCAAAAAATATGCGCCAGTATAACAGTGCCTTTGCGTTTGCTCCCAAAAAGTTAGCTTAAGAGAATCGCCAAGGTCTGAGCTGTTGTTGAGGTAGTCTTTAATTTATTATGCAGC
This sequence comes from Micraspis discolor, assembly GCA_030674115.1. Lineage (NCBI taxonomy): Eukaryota > Metazoa > Arthropoda > Insecta > Coleoptera > Coccinellidae > Micraspis > Micraspis discolor. Next base: position 342,445 of record JARTUT010001765.1, on the reverse strand, counting down.
AGAAATCGTAAAAAATCCGCTTGCAGTAGCCTAAGATTTAATGAATTTACGTTGCTTTTCTATGCAAACCGACCAATTGTAATTTGGCGGTTGTAGCCCTGTGCTATATTCGTACACCTCCAGGTTTCGTGCACGAAAAACAGGAGCTTTCATCTGATTTTCCAGAAGCGCGTTCCACGTTTTCTTTCTGCTCTCTGCTCTTCTTCTTTTTGCTTCTTTTTCAGTAGGCTGTTTTGAAATCGCCGCTGTTGGCGTTTCAGTTGGGCGTCGGAAAGTTTTTTTGGCATTTTTTTAAACACGTCTTCACTCGATGAAAGCTAGACACAAAATGACATGAACGGCTGCTTATAAGGGGGCATTTGCTAATAACGACCGCGCGCTTCCTTACTTGCGCCCGTGACGACACGGGCTTTTCCACTAGTTTCAATTAATTCTGAGATTTTAAGGAATTTATCACTACAAAGAATTGGCTTATAATCTTGAAGTAGAAAAAATAAGATAGATTATCAAATCTCTATATTTATGGTGTTGAATTTATATAATTTGTATTTGGATCTACCCCTAAATATGAACCTCATCTGATGATTGAGTGAATCGTTTCTAAGAGAGAAAATAAGGTTTTTAAACAATTCAGATTCAACAGTGGAAGGTAATTTTCATTAAAACTGTACTGGAATACAAAGGGTTATTTAACCAATTTGAAACCTCTAAATGCTCATAACTTTTCAACGCACCTGAATTTAAAAAAAACGGTACAGTAAAAAGTGTTTCTTTTGATCCCAAGAACCTATAGTTAAAATTAACGAATGGTCAAAGGCTAGCACCGTATAATGAAATTAATTATACGTATATTCACGTTGATGTCATTTTAATTATTGATTGCACAGGTTGGTCCAATTAGTGACATTAACAATTTTATTAGATTCCTCGCACCTGGACGTAACCGAAAATACCTGATTTTTCTCATTTTCAGAGTTTTTTCGTGTGTATGTTTAAGTATATACCAGGTGAACGAGCCTTTTTTGTTTGTTTGCTATGATATCAATGAAAGATATTTAGTATACATCAAGTCATTGAAGAGACAACATCATATTTTGTCATCGTGTTAAAAATGTCAAATTCTGTACACTGTGTGCTGCAGAGTCGTATCGAATCCTAGTCGTTACTACCCCACCCGCCCTATTCACCAGACTTGGCTCCTTCCGACTACTATTCATTTTCATCGATGGGACACGTATTGGCTGAGCAGCACTTTGATTCCTACGAGGAGGTCAAAAATTGGGTGTCTGGTAGGTTTGCTTTAAAAGACGAACAATTTTATTGGCGTGGTATCCACAAATTGCCAGAAAGGTGATCAAAATGTGTAAATACTTTGAATGAAATGTTTTTTACTTTCCCATTAATAATTAAAGTTTTATTTTCACAAAAAAACGCTCATTTCATACCGGTATACCTAATAACTAAATAAGTCAATGAAATTACTCAAATTGTTAGTGAACTGTTTGCACGTAAAATTTTTCGCAAAAATTACGTTATGCTGTGTGGCTCCATCTAGCTGAAAATCCATATCTGCTGTATCTTAAATTTCAACATCTAGAATTTTCTGAAATATTCCGTGAAGCAATAGGAAAAAACGATTTGACTTTCTTCAAATCGTTTTCTAAATACACCGATGATTTGGCATTACAAATCACGTACTATCTTGGTGTCTAATACCACCGATAAATCGACCATATTACAACTAAAACCTATGTTATTTAGCTTCGTAATTGGTTACTGATTTCACACTAATCACTCCTGTTGGTCTGGGTAATATAAATGATCGTTTCTTATGGTCGTTAATACAATTTAATTGCACCTGTTAGTACGACAAAAAGTATGAAACCGTTTAACGAGCACTTCAATGATGATTATTGAAGAATTTTTACAGTGGAAAGATCAGTAATAAGTGCACAAATCAATAATTTTTGACATACACCTACAATGTGTTCATTTTACACATGGTCGAACGAAATAGGCGGATACTATATAAAAAGTTGTCGATGAAAAATTAAAAAAATATGTAAGTTGAAGGGATTTCAGTAGGAATTTAATTTTCTGACAGCTATTTTGGATGCCAAAATGTCAAGCGATTTTTGTTTTGTTTTCCTATTCGACAAGTAAGGTATGGCAATTCTGAAAATGGCGTCGTATAGCTTGCAACAGCGAATATAAATCGCACCGCCGCCATACAAGGTAAATGGGCATTCAAATAAAAATGTTTGTCACAGAACAAGGTAAACAGGAACAAAAAAAACTAATTTTAAATATACAAATTAAGACATGTAAGTCAGCCGAAATAGTATGACTTGATATCTGAGATGCTATTAGGTGTACAAATAAGTTTCCGCGGTTTTTTATAAAAAATTAGGAATTTATTGTAAAGGAAAAGTACATTACGTTTTATTCAAAGTATTTTCCATCATTTGCCACTACTTTTCCCCATCTTTCTGGCAACATTCGGATACCCCGTCGAAAAAACTCTTCATCTTTTGACGCTATCCACAAATCTACCCAATTTTTGGTGTCTTCATATGATGTGAAGCGCTGCTCAGACAGACCATGTGCCATTGACCGGAACAGATGATAATCAGAAGGGGCTAAGTCTGGTGAATACGGCGGGTGGGGTAAAACTTTCCAGTTGAGTGTTTCCAAGTATGTTTTTACCGGCGCCGCAACATGTGGACGAGCATTATCGTGTAAAAGAATAATTTTGTCGTATCTGGAGTAGTAATGGGCGCGTTTTTCCTTAAGTGCCCGACTCAATCTCATCAATTGTGTTCGGTAGAGAGCTCCAGTAATGGTTTCGCTTGGTTTCAGCATTTCATAATACACGACACCAAGCTGATCCCACCAAATACACAGCATGAGTTTTTTTCCATGAATATTCGGCTTAGCTGTCGATGTTGATGGTTCGCCGGGCTTAACCCATGACTTTCTCTTCTTTGGATTATCGTAGTGAATCCATTTTTTCGTCACCAGTGACTATACGATGCAAAAACTCTTTTTTTATTCCTGGCAAGCAGTATTTCACTCATGCATAATCGGCGTTCAACGTCTCTAGGCTTTAGTTCATATGGAACCCAATTTCCTTGTTTTTGAATCATTCCTAACGATGTGAAATTGCTTGTTGAGTCACTTTTAGAGTAAGTGCAAGTTCTTTTTGCGTTTGGGACGAATTTTCCTCCAATAGTGCTTCTAATTCCATGTCTTCGTACACTTTCGGCCTTCCACTGCGTTCTTTGTCTTTAACGTCAAACTCACCGTTCTTAAACTTTTGAAACCATTCCTGACAACTTCTCTCACTTAAAGCAGCTTCACCATATGCTTCTAGAAGCAATCGATGCGCCTCAGCTGCAGATTTTTTCACATTAAAGAAGTAAATCAAAAGTTCCCGCAAATGATGCTTATTCGGAATAAAACTTGACATTTTTGCACGAAAAAAATTACGTGATGCTGATACGGAATCACTAGTACTTTAAGGTTATGGTGTTGCCAGATGACTAAACTTGGGATATTACGTTTTACATCTGACAATTTCTCCATAACCTTCTGGTGGGGCCATCTTTTGACAAACCGCGGAAACTTATTTGTACACCTAATACAATAAAAAATATCCAAGTTAGGACAAACAGATTTGCAAGCATGACACAAATTATAAAGAGGAGAATATTTCAATGTTTTAGTTCTCGGTGTTGGCATGTAAAATGTGTTCAACGCTTTGGAAGCAGGTCTTGGAACTAGAAAATTGAGATTACTGAGTATACAGGAATCTTTAACCACCCCATTGATCAAATTGTGCATGAACACAATGCACTGGCAGTCCCGCCGACATTTCAGACTCTGCATACCGTGTCTACTCAAAAGTAAATCCTGAGGAAACCAATGAGCGGATACACATTATCCTCTCTATAAGATAACGTTAGTGAACTGTTTGCACGTAAAATTTTTCATAAAAATTACGTTATGCTGTGTGGCTCCATCTAGCTGAAAATCCATATCTGCTGTATCTTAAATTTCAACATCTAGAATTTTCTGAAATATTCCGTGAAGCAATAGGAAAAAACGATTTGACTTTCTTCAAATCGTTTTCTAAATACACCGATGATTTGGCATTACAAATCACGTACTATCTTGGTGTCTAATACCACCGATAAATCGACCATATTACAACTAAAACCTATGTTATTTAGCTTCGTAATTGGTTACTGATTTCACACTAATCACTCCTGTTGGTCTGGGTAATATAAATGATCGTTTCTTATGGTCGTTAATACAATTTAATTGCACCTGTTAGTACGACAAAAAGTATGAAACCGTTTAACGAGCACTTCAATGATGATTATTGAAGAATTTTTACAGTGGAAAGATCAGTAATAAGTGCACAAATCAATAATTTTTGACATACACCTACAATGTGTTCATTTTACACATGGTCGAACGAAATAGGCGGATACTATATAAAAAGTTGTCGATGAAAAATTAAAAAAATATGTAAGTTGAAGGATTTCAGTAGAATTTAATTTTCTGACAGCTATTCTGGATGCCAAAATATCAAGCGATTTTTGTTTTGTTTTCCTATTCGACAAGTAAGGTATGGCAATTCTGAAAATGGCGTCGTATAACTTGCAACAGCGAATATAAATCGCACCGCCGCCATACAAGGTAAATGGGCATTCAAATAAAAATGTTTGTCACAGAACAAGGTAAACAGGAACAAAAAAAACTAATTTTAAATATACAAATTAAGACATGTAAGTCAGCCGAAATAGTATGACTTGATATCTGAGATGCTATTAGGTGTACAAATAAGTTTCCGCGGTTTTTAATAAAAATTAGGAATTTATTGTAAAGGAAAAAGTACATTACGTTTTATTCAAAGTATTTTCCATCATTTGCCACTACTTTTCCCCATCTTTCTGGCAACATTCGGATACCCCGTCGAAAAAACTCTTCATCTTTTGACGCTATCCACAAATCTACCCAATTTTGGTGTCTTCATATGATGTGAAGCGCTGCTCAGACAGACCATGTGCCATTGACCGGAACAGATGATAATCAGAAGGGGCTAAGTCTGGTGAATACGGCGGGTGGGGTAAAACTTTCCAGTTGAGTGTTTCCAAGTATGTTTTACCGGCGCCGCAACATGTGGACGAGCATTATCGTGTAAAGAATAATTTTGTCGTATCTGGAGTAGTAATGGGCGCGTTTTTCCTTAAGTGCCCGACTCAATCTCATCAATTGTGTTCGGTAGAGAGCTCCAGTAATGGTTTCGCTTGGTTTCAGCATTTCATAATACACGACACCAAGCTGATCCCACAAATACACAGCATGAGTTTTTTCCATGAATATTCGGCTTAGCTGTCGATGTTGATGGTTCGCCGGGCTTAACCCATGACTTTCTCTTCTTTGGATTATCGTAGTGAATCCATTTTCGTCACCAGTGACTATACGATGCAAAAACTCTTTTTATTCCTGGCAAGCAGTATTTCACTCATGCATAATCGGCGTTCAACGTCTCTAGGCTTTAGTTCATATGGAACCCAATTTCCTTGTTTTTGAATCATTCCTAACGATGTGAAATTGCTTGTTGAGTCACTTTTAGAGTAAGTGCAAGTTCTTTTGCGTTTGGGACGAATTTTCCTCCAATAGTGCTTCTAATTCCATGTCTTCGTACACTTTCGGCCTTCCACTGCGTTCTTTGTCTTTAACGTCAAACTCACCGTTCTTAAACTTTTGAAACCATTCCTGACAACTTCCCTCACTTAAAGCAGCTTCACCATATGCTTCTAGAAGCAATCGATGCGCCTCAGCTGCAGATTTTTTCACATTAAAGAAGTAAATCAAAAGTTCCCGCAAATAATGCCTATTCGGAATAAAACTTGACATTTTTGCACGAAAAAATTACGTGATGCTGATACGGAATCACTAGTACTTTAAGGTTATGGTGTTGCCAGATGACTAAACTTGGGATATTACGTTTTACATCTGACAATTTCTCCATAACCTTCTGGTGGGAACCATCTTTTGACAAACCGCGGAAACTTATTTGTACACCTAATACAATAAAAAATATCCAAGTTAGGACAAACAGATTTACAAGCATGACACAAATTATAAAGAGGAGAATATTTCAATGTTTTAGTTCTCGGTGTTGGCATGTAAAATGTGTTCAACGCTTTGGAAGCAGGTCTTGGAACTAGAAAATTGAGATTACTGAGTATACAGGAATCTTTAACCACCCCATTGATCAAATTGTGCATGAACACAATGCACTGGCAGTCCCGCCGACATTTCAGACTCTGCATACCGTGTCTACTCAAAAGTAAATCCTGAGGAAACCAATGAGCGGATACACATTATCCTCTCTATAAGATAACAGCTTGAGGAAACGTCGTTGCACCGACTCAATCCCAACAATATGGTTTTGGTGGTAAGGGGACCATATTAAAGCTGCATATTCCAGCTTGGACCCGACATATGCGCAAAAAAAATCATCAATGTGGCTATATCCGAAAAGTCACGAGAAATGTCCGCAATAATTCCGTATATCCCACTTGCAGCAGACAGAGTGGCATCAATATGTGGTGCAAACGAAAGTCTTGGATCAAAAATCACTCCCAAATCCATCAACAATGCCGGACGCTCAAGCGAGTTACCATCCACAGTATAGTCGAAATTAATTACATTTTTGTTATTCGTAAAAGACATGACATTACACTTCTTGGCATTCAGATTCAATCGGTTTTTTCGCACCACTCAACATCGCGTAGCAAATTGATAGAGCCGCTCACAATCGAAAGCATCCCTCACCTCAGGGTACCTCTTGAAATCATCGGCAAATAGCAGACAGTAAACATCTACCACATCAGCCAAATCATTGATGAAAAGCAGTGGTCTAAGGTTACTGCCCTGGGGCACTCCCGAAGTACTCGAAAATACCACAGACCGCACACCGTTGAACTCAACATATTACCGCCGGTCAGACTAGTAGGACTTAAAAAGATTTTTTTTTCTCGAAAAATTGAGTTTTCTGTCAAAATTTATTTTGTGGTTATGGTTATATTAATACACAAAAAAAAGTGACCGTTTGTTGTGCATTATGGTCAGAATTGAAAATGCTGCAACTGTGAATGGCGATCGTTACATGATAACTGAGTCTTTTTCGCCTAAACTCAGTGCTATTGTTCTATAGGATATGTGGTTTCAACAGGATGGTGCAACAGCTCATTTTGCTAAATAAACAATCGATTTATTATATGAATGATTTCTTGGAACAGTTATTGCACGAAATGGTGATATTACTTGGCCACCTAGATGGTGTTATTTTACACGACTACTTCCTTTGGAGTTACGTGAAAGTCAATTTTATTAAAACAATCCTCAATCAATTTCAGCTTTATTATTCGTGTCATTGGAGAGATAAAGCCGAAACTATGGCAAGCAAACATCCAAAATTCTGAGAAAAGAATAGACCGCTGTAGAGAAGCAAGAGGTGGCCATTTGGTTGATATTGTTTTTAGTGGGTGATTGCCATTCTATAATCTTTTACTTTAAATAAAAATGCCATTTGATTTCATGAATATTCTGTGTGTTTGTTTTTTCAAGTAAAAATTTAATACTAATACAGTTTATTTCAAAAATCGAGATCAGTGAAATTTAGTTCGGTTTAATTTTCAATCTTTTTACTAAGTGGTGTTGTTTTTTTCAATGTAAACTAATTTGAAAGCTAGAATGATTCACAAGTAATAAAAATTCAAAAAATACATGATTTCTAGCATTTAAGTTGTTGAAAAAAATAATGAGTTAATTTTTTTATTGAAAAAAAATTTTTTTTTTAATTTTATGTAACTTCAGAACTATTACATTGGGGAATTTTTTTATCCTGTTAAATTAAACTACATGATTCACTTTACAAGCTCTCCCAAATAACATGAATTGTATTTTGTGTTTGTTTTTAAAATCACATCAATGAATGCCATTTGATTTTTGTGCTAAAACTACCTACGTTGTTTTAGTGATTATCTTTAACCACGACAAGAGATAAAACCGATTTTATTTTGGAAGTTGATTAAAAATGCTAGAGAAGTTATCGCTATGTGATAGTTTTGAAATTAAATGTCAAAAAATTGAAAGTATTTTTTCAGTGAAAAAATTATTAGGTGTACAAATAAGTTTCCGCGGTTTTTTATAAAAAATTAGGAATTTATTGTAAAGGAAAATTACATTACGTTTTATTCAAAGTATTTTCCATCATTTGCCACTACTTTTCCCCATCTTTCTGGCAACATTCGGATACCCCGTCGAAAAAACTCTTCATCTTTTGACGCTATCCATAAATCTACCCAATTTTTGGTGTCTTCATATGATGTGAAGCGCTGCTCTGATAGACCATGTGCCATCGACCGGAACAGATGATAATCAGAAGGGGCTAAGTCTGGTGAATGCGGCGGGTGGGGTAAAACTTCCCAGTTGAGTGTTTCCTAGTATGTTTTTACCGGCGCCGCAACATGTGGACGTGTGAAAGAATAATTTTGTCGTGTCTGGAGTAGTAATGGGCGCGTTTTTCCTTAAGTGCCCGACTCAATCTCATCAATTGTGTTCGGTAGAGAGCTCCAGTAATGGTTTCGCTTGGTTTCAGCAATTCAAAATACACGACACCAAGCTGATCCCACCAAATACACAGCATGAGTTTTTTTCCATGAATATTCGGCTTAGCTGTCGATGTTGATGGTTCGCCGGGCTCAACCCATGACTTTCTCTTCTTTGGATTATCGTAGTGAATCCATTTTTCGTCACCAGTGACTATACGATGCAAAAAACTCTTTTTTTTATTCCTGGCAAGCAGCATTTCACTCATGCATAATCGGCGTTCAACGTCTCTCGGCTTTAGTTCATATGGAACCCAATTTCCTTGTTTTTGAATCATTCCTAACGATTTTAAACGATGTGAAATTGCTTGTTGAGTCACTTGTAGAGTAAGTGCAAGTTCTATCTGCGTTTGGGACGAATCTTCCTCCAATAGTGCTCTAATTCCATGTCTTCGTACACTTTTGGCCTTCCACTGCGTTCTTTGTCTTTAACGTCAAACTCACCGTTCTTAAACTTTTGAAACCATTCCTGACAACTTCTCTCACTTAAAGCAGCTTCACCATATGCTTCTAGAAGCAATCGATGCGCCTCAGCTGCAGATTTTTTCACATTAAAGAAGTAAATCAAAAGTTCCCGCAAATGATGCTTATTCGGAATAAAAATTACGTGATGCTGATACGGAATCACTAGTACTTATGGTTATGGTGTTGCCAGATGACTAAACTTGGGATATTACGTTTTACATCTGACAATTTTTCCATAACCTTCTGGTGGGGCCATCTTTTGACAAACCGCGGAAACTTATTTGTACACCTAATAACATAATATTTTTTTGACTTTACTGTTCGAAATCATGAGTTTTGTTATTTTTATCACTACTAAATCTCTCTCACTTTCAAATAAAAAACACCGTTTCAAGTCAAAGGAAAAAAAATTTCCTAAACAAAAACTAAAATGTCATATTTTTGAGTATTTTAGAAAATGCCCAGACCGCTTCCAAACAATTACAACAACATCTGTTTAACCGTGGACAGTGGCATCGAAAATGGCGACCTAGCAGACTAATCAATCCACTTAAGTATCCATCAATGTGACCTGAACATAAAGTGATACTTTTCGTTGCTTACCTGCTTGACGCATTCGACAAGGGTTCCGACGTCCAATCCAATGTTCTGTTTGGTTTGTTGCTGCTGTTGCTGTTGCGGCTGCAGGTTCGTGGGCGTCGACGGGTTGGATGGATTCGGTGACGACACGTCGGTCTTGACGGACGTGTTGGTATGGGCCTTGACGGTAACATTGGCAGATATTTGGGGGTTGGAGCTAGCCGCGGATGTTGTGAACTCGAGCTGTTGCACAATCTCCAGCGAGAACTTGGTAGTGATGCCTAAGGATCAAAATTTAAACATCTTAAATAACAAATCTATTTGAGAAAAAATCTTGTTTACACTAATTGATAAAGAAACTGTAACATACAGAAGAAGCTGTTTGAATTTTTTTTTGTAAATTATAGACCAAAAATCGAAGAAATCTAGGCAACGGACGTCGAAGGGACACATATGAAGTTCAATATCGACGTCTAAGACTTATGGCTACTAGAGATCGATTTGAAACAACTCTATCATTGACTGATGAGTGGTTAGGAGAACAAGGCCATCGTGTAACTGTCCAAACGGTTTACCACCTGATAAGTCCTTTATGACTGAGTATTATCCATGGTATAACTATATCGGTATGCGCATATGCATCTTTTAAGCTCGAAGTGACGTCATGCGCAAAGTTGATCGAAAATAAGATAAATAAGCAGCGCAAAATTTGACGTTTGACGCCATACAAAATAGGTTAGTTTAACTTTCTACAAAATTTTCAGTCAAGATAATCTCAGAATGACTAAAACGCTTTAGAAAATTTAACACAAACAACTGGAGCTAAAGGAGTCATAAAAAGCCTTTAAATTATGAAATTATTTGTTTTGTTGTTATTTACCTTTGCTTTCTTTACGTCATGCCGGATGTGACGCAACCTGAAGGAAAATAAGATCCGATAGTAGAGTTATACCACAGCATAGATAATATACAGTAGAGAAACTCTGCTCTCATCCCTTAGAATTTAATGTTCAAAAATTTGTGACCTTGAAAATATTACCTGTGCTATTACGGCGGACCAATAGTCAGGGCCGTATTCAGAAATTTTGAGAACGGCCTCGGTTGGAAATACTACAAGCGACAGGGGGTACTCTAAGAAATTGTATGAAGAGTTTGAATGCAAGTTTTTATTATATAATGAGTATCAAAATTTGTTTGTTGTTCTGTTAAGTATTTTTCATTTATATATTATATATAAAAATACTATTATCTGCTGATTATAGATAAGACTGCAGATTATTCTTGGGAATGCAGTAATTAAAAGCCTACTCTTTTTCTTTTTGGTCGAGGTAAATATAATCTCGAAAACACAACTTGAAAGAAAAGGAGTAGTCTTTCAATATCTGCATTGCCAAGAATAATCTTCAGTATTATATATATCTCGTTTACATGCTTGTGCCCATTGTGCTGCCCTTGAAAATAAAAAAAATTATAACATCCAGATTTATTGAAAGCATTCCATTAAAGTTTAGCTCTCAATATCCTTTGGAAATCTGAAAAAACTCTCTTTACAACTTCCTTCATGATTACCACAATTCTTGAAGGAACAATACTTGCCCTTATTTTCTTTCGAATCAGCCATCATTAATATATAGGTACACAACAAAATTAAGCCCGTTTGCACCAACCACAGTTAAAATGAATGAACTTAAATCGTGTTACACCAACTGTTAAGCGGCACTGAAATCGCTTAAGCGAGACTTAAGTTTAAGTGCACATTCATGGCCATTTAACTATTTAAGGGCGGATTCTACCCATAGATGAAAGGTAAATGTATATTTATTTTGGTATTTATCTATGATTCTTACCTAAAATAATTTGATTTGTTAGGTTTTCCAAATATTTGTCTAGTATATCATTGTGATTTTCGAACAAATGTGATGTGACTAAAATAATATTAATTGTAATATATACTTCGATCAATTTTTGAGAAATATTAACCCTTATGAACCTAGAAATTGCAAATTTTCTAGGTGGAGATGATACAAAGGTTTTTCGAAATAGAAAAGTATACTTTTCTATAAATGTACAAAAATATAAAAAATTACTGGAATTGGCACTTAACACAACGGTAAAGTTCGTTTCAAATGAAAACTTTGGAACTCTACGCCTATGTCTCACCATATACAACCCACTACTCAATACCTAGGGACGATAATGAATCAGACCGATTTGGATCAGTCCGTCTAAACTTTGCGGGCCAAGCCGGTATGCGCAGCCCAAAATGCGCGAACCATCCCAGCACCCAGAGTTTCTCTGCTGTATATTATCTATGCTTTAGTTATACTAGGGCATTATCAACCCCATCTTGTGTTACCCTTGACTGTTGAGCAGTACAGTGGTACAGAATACATTAGAATATTAGAAATTACTCAACATACTGGATCCTAATCAAGAACACCATTAAACACTATGAAATGCCAAAGTATGAATTCAACCACTTGCAAGCAACAGTTATCAAAGTTCAAACGCTAGCACATGACATAGCGATCGCTGCCGTATATTGCCCTCCAAAGCATAATAACAAAAAACAGGATTTCAAGGATTTCTTCGAAACTCTGGGATTAAAATTCATAGCTGGAGGCGATTTTAATAGCAAGAACACCCTTTTTGGTTCAAGACTAACCACAACAAAAGGTAAAGAACTGGCAAAACTCATCCAAGAAGAAAACTATACCATCCTATCAACTGGTACCCCAACCTATTGGCCAACGGATCCTAATAAAACTCCAGATTTATTGGACTTCTTCATAATAAATGGCATTTCATCCTCCTATATGAGTGTTATACCAAGTTATGAATTATCCTCAGATCACTCCCCTATCATAGCCACCATAAGCAGTCTCATAATCCACAAACAACCAATTCCTCGACTACATAATAGAAAACCCGATTGGAACGAATACAGAAGAACAATAGAAGAAATTATACGACTCAATGTGAGCCTTAAAACCAACAGGTAGATAGACGAAGCGCTGACATCATTTATTGATATCCTTAAAGAAGCTGTGCAGAAAGCCACACCTACTTTACAACAAACGTACAAAGCATACAATGTTCCAGACGCAATCAAGAGACTCCTGAACCAGAAGAAAAAAGCAAGACAAAATTGGCATCAAACACACTCACCTACAGATAAAACTATCCTAAACAAACTAACAAACCAATTAAAATTCAAGATGAAAGAACACAGAGAACAATCCTTCAAAAATTATGTTATGGGGCTCAATAGATATGACAACACAGTGTGGAGACCGATAAAAAATTCAAAATGGCCAAAAATTCATTTAGCACCTATACGCAACTCGCACGGATCAACACTTCATTGGGCAAGAACGGATGAAGAAAAATCTAAAACATTTGCTGAACATCTAGCCAGAGTATTCACACCCAATGATAATCTCCAAGACGAAGAAATCGAAAGAGAGCTTTTATATACTCCATCAAATGTCACCACCATCAAAAAACTCACCTTGAAAGAAGTCCAAAACGAAATCAAATATTTGAATCCAAGGAAAGCAGCAGGAATAGACAAGATCACATCAAAAATGATCAAAGAACTCCCAAAGATTGGAGTATCCTTAATGACGCAAATATACAACGCTATTCTAAGACAAAACCTGATCAACTGAAGAATGCTGAAATAATTATCTTTCCAAAACCAGGCAAAAATCCAAATGATGTCTCCTCATATCGACCAATCAGCTTACTGCCAATTCTGTCTAAAATATTGGAAAAGTTATTACTGCTGAGAATAAAGTCAGATACCAACAACCAAGAAATAATTCCTCAATACCAGTTTGGCTTTAGAGCTCATCACTCCACCACACAACAGATTCACAGAATAAGCCTTGAAATCAGCAAAGCCCTGGAAGACAAAAAATACTGTACATATGCTTTTTTGGATGTCAGTCAGGCCTTTGATAAAGTCTGGCACCAAGGACTGTTATACAAGATCAAAAAGTGTCTACCGCTATACTATTTCCTACTGTAGAAATCTTATCTTACCGGAAGAAGCTTTAGAGTAAGGGTCAACGATAAAGTATTCGATCTTTATCCCATACAATCAGGCGTTCCTCAAGGGAGTGTTATTGGACCGTTTTTATATTTGGTGTATACAGCAGACCTGCCCACATGTGCTAACACAATAATCGGAACATTCGCAGATGATGCTGCAATATTTGCAACCGACGAAAATCCTGAAAAAGCATCCAATATTTTACAAACGTACCTTGATAAAATACAAGAATGGCACAACAAATGGAAAATCAGGATCAATGAGACAAAATCAGTGCAAATCAATTTTACGCTTCGAAAAGGACAATGCCCTCCTGTTCAGTTACCAGTATCATATAATACAAAATATTTGGGAATTCACTTAGATAACAAATTAACATGGAAGGAACACGTGGTTAAAAAAAGGAAGCAAATAGACCTGAAAGTTAAAGAGCTGTATTGGCTCATAGGCAGGAAATCTAAATTGTCGATGGAAAACAAACTTCTCATATACAAAGCAGTCATAAAACCTATTTGGACATATGGTATTGAACTGTGGGGATGTACTTCTAAGTCCAACGTATCTATAGAACAGAGAAGCCAATCGAAAATACTAAGAATGATAGCAAATGCACCACGGTATGTGACCAATCAAACATTGCACGAAGATCTAAAAATACCTTATGTTATGGACGTCATAAAGGAAAAGGGCCAGAAACACCACGACAAACTACACGGACACATAAACGACCTTCTACAGCCATTGCTAGAACCACACACCACCCGAAGACTCAAAAGGAATTGGCCAGCAGACCTTAAGTAGGACAGAAGGGGTCTTTTCATTGGAGAAGACCCTATAAACCCACTTCAGAGCCTCATGCTCTACAGACATCTGATTAGCTTATAGAATTATTTTATTGTATTCTGATTGCTAATGAATAAATGAAATGAAAAAAAAAAAAATTTAGAAAGCACTGACGTGAGGTCAGATTGCTTTGGGACTCTTGTTGAGCTACTTGCGAGTAAATATTCAAACCTTAACAAATCTATAAGCTCTCTGATTGGGTGAACAATAGTCTTTTTCCGTACTATGGGACAATGTGATGTAAATATGAAAGCCTAATGAATAAAGAAACCTTTATCTCAATTTGAAAATATCTACTCATAATTTTCACCAAATTTTGTTCTATGCTTCTCCTAAAAACTTACGTCATTGCTTTTCTGAGTTTTGACAACGCCATCACATTCTTTCTCTATGATAAAAAATTTTTTGATTAATATTACGTTGTGCTTTTCTGAATTTTGACAACGTCATCGACATCGAATTCTACCTCTATGAATTCTATGAAAATTTTTATTGATATTACGCCAACTGACACTGATATCTAGGTCCGCAAGTTGTCAAACGAATATCGATCTGTGATGGCAAATCTTCAATGACAAAGCTCGGACGACTTCATGACATTTATATTTTTCTCCTGAGTAAATGAAAAAAATGATCATATCTTCAGAAGGGGGAAAGCCATCACAATGAAATTTGAGGATGAGTAAGACATCGGTAACCTCAATATATATACGGATTTTTATTTAAATCTAAATGAAGTCTTAGGAGATATTGAGTATTGAAAATTTTTTTTGGGGAATTTTTTTAAAATTTTCTAGCACCACGATTTCTGCGAAATTTTGCAAGCCGTTTCGTTTCAGCCTCCCTCAATAACATTCCAAGTATCAACTTGATCGGATGGATATTCTAGTAGTTATTGAGGAAACAAAATTTCAGATGCTTATAACTACTGAACCATCCGACGGATTTGGTCCAATAACGAACTTGACCGAGATATTTGGACAATTAACCTATTCTGAAAATATGAAAACTCTAGCTGATTCCTTTTGGATGCTAGAGAGGATACGGCCGACCGGACAGACTCAACTTTCGCCACGAATTCTTCATCAGGGAGTCGAACCCAATCGATTGAGACCATTTTCGGCTCGATATTCCAAAATTACAGACATTCGGGCAAAATGATAGGCACTCTGTTCGGGTGAACAAGAGCGCCAAAAACATTAGAATATGGAATTGCATCGGGTAGTTTTTTCTAATGAATCTCGAATCTCCTTGGGTGATCAAGATGGCCGAAGGGTTAGATGGCGGATGACGTCGAGACGAAAAACGTCAACCTGATACTGATCATCATAGTACAGTAGGTGTTATAGTCTGGGTTTCTATTGCGGATGCAAGTAGGCCACTTTAATCAATGACAAAACGTGTCGGGGAGTGTATAAATAAACATGATGAACAAACACATTAACAAAATTAATAAAAATAATTATAACCCCTTCTTTATTTTTCTTCAAATTCTTATCATTCACTCTTCCTAGACTAACTATTTTTCAAAAAATTAAATTAAATTTCAACAGCTTCTTCTAGATGATATAACACACGAAGAGTGAAATTATTATGGTAGAATTTTAAAACACAATAGTGGAACATCGAGCTCGAAATAACAATAAAAACCACGTCAATTTTTAGAGATTGAAACCTGCGGATAAAAATTGCAAAAATGATTATTATGATCTTACCGTCGTTTTGATTTCCATGCTGAGTTTTGCACTGAAGCTTGAGTGGAGGTTCGAAACCATCGACCTGTGGCCCTCCAGTGGGATCCAGGTCCTCAAGTGGTCGCTTCAAGAACTTCTGCTGCTGTAAAAAAATTGACAAATTAAACACTGAACCAATATTTACTTGATATTGCAAATATAGAAAGGTCTTCAAATTTGATTTCATCTGTGAGATCTTAAAACATAATCGCTTACTCCCGCTTGCACTCTTTGGGACTCTTTTGAATAAATATAATTAAAATTATCTAACAATAAACTAAAAAATTGGAAAAAATTCAGAAGCGTTCAGAATACACAAATGAACAATAATGTGTGGTCTAGTAATTTTTATCGCGATTTATCGATTAACCAACATTTTTTGTTGCATAAATAACACTACAAGTGAGATAATTGTTTAATTGTTGTGAAAATGTTTAGCTTTCGCGGAGCCATTTCTCCACGATCGCAAAAACATTCAAGATGGAATTTCGCCAATCCGTTTAGGTTTTTCGTCTTATTAAATCCTAATAAATTGCTTGAACTGAAGCGAATACTGAAAATTTATATATTATCCTGCGGAAATCTATGCTAAGTCCTTTGAAATAATACTCCACGAAAGTCAAAAATTGTGAGATGTATTGTTCAACAATTAACGAAGTTAATAATAATATTATTATTATATAATAAACCGATAAACAAGGGTTATTATTTAATCAAACGACTTTCACTAAAACTTGAAAAGGTAAATTCGTCCTAGGAATTTTATTCCTGACAGCAATGCTTGTTTACAATTGTCCAGATTTAGGGTTATCTTGGATTTTTCAACTCATTTTAGCTTTAATAAAAAAGTATAAATATAAAAACAATAAAATTATAGATGAGAGAATAATAATGACAAAAATAGAGAATATATATATATAAAATATAATAGAAGCTGAGTTACTAACTTACGATTGACTCCTTCCTGTTTACCATTATGATATTAGCAATATATCAATAACAGAATACACTAAAGAATAAATAAAAAGAGACGGAGAAACGAATCCGTGAAAGTACACTGGGTTTTTTATTAACTAGTTCATTTCTATGCAATTCTGCACAAAATTCACGTCTATGTGGTAGCATTTAAGAAACTAAATAAAGTGCCTACAACTTTGGGTGGGCAAACCACAGAATTATTACTAATAAGAAAATAGGCATGGTTTCAGTTCAATAAAAAATGTAGTACCTACTGAAAATTTTAGATCCTTACCAGTTATGCGCATGTACCTGTAGATAATCTATCATAAATTAGTATTTCTAGTACCCAACAAATACTGATGGCTTGAACGCTGCGCGAGCATCTGAAAATATTTTACAATATTTCACGTAGTATAAGTCTTGTATAGCGTTTGAGATATGGACATTCTGTTAAAAAATTCGACTCAATAAAAATATGAAACTTGAAATTAGTATTCGTTGCTGTTCAAAAATTAATCCAATAAACAGAATTGTTAAAGAAGAAGAATACCTGCATGGTGGAGGAATATGGGGGGACCATGCGCATGCGCTAGGTAGATACCTATCTGTATAACGCTATGACGTCACGCTAGTCGCCTCTTCGCGATTTGAGGTACACAACATCGGTGTGTACATACTATTTTCAAATATCATACATATTATATTTTTTCTATTTTTATATATATTATTTCTATTCTTTATATTTTTTCTATCTGACAAGAAATTAATTTCAATTGTGGTTGCAGAAATTCACGAAAATAAAAAAAACCTACTACCAAATTTGTTGTTGTCGGGAGATAAGGTTATGTGGTACTGATGATTCCTAATAAGGGTGAAACTAGTTTACCGCTACCCCTCCCGATAACAACAAAAATCTTAATATCTTTGTGCCTACGCAGCCTTTGTTGTATTATTCTGAAATTTCTATTTTTCTTGACAATGGTTCTGTTCGATGGCAATACCCAGCCGACAACAAATAACCAGATATTACGAATTCATAGAGAGTTCTGGAATGTGCTCGGTACGCGTTTAACGTGTGTTTCGTGCTATCACGAAATTAAATTTACTTTTGATTAAAAGTATAAACAAAAATTTTTTTTTTATTCATGGCAGATCAATATACTGTTTTCCAATCAAACATAGCAATAATAGACAATTTTTCAGAACATTTTACCAAGATAATTTTTCCACCAAGACACAAGTTAATGAATTCAGGCTTGAGGTAAACTTCCTTGATGAACCCCTAAATATTAAAAAAAAAACTTACCAGTTCTTGCAGCGATTCATCATATTTTTCAGATCCCTTACGAAGCTTCATTTTATTATTGAGGTGAAAGCGAATATAATGGAACAATATATATTAATTTATCAATATATTATTATATTAATGGCACGTTTATAATAACAACTATCGAATAAGCTTCTGTGTTCAGATTATTTAATAATAATCTGGATCATAGGATCATAGAAATTGAATTCTCCTGTTCTGTGATTGTTCATTTCACTCAGAATATAGGTGGAGGCACAGAGGTGGATTTTGGTAAGTAACTGATCAATAAAAAAATAACCCAAGATATAATAGCAACATAATATATATATCTTGGATACTTGAGGTTCCTCTGAGTACCTATACAATAAATTTGAAAAACCCTGACGAAAGCAGTCTGATGACATCATATCATTTCTGAAATGAATTCGATAAGTTCTTTTTTTTTTTAGAATCACAGATTTGTTGGACCAATTGTCAGAATGATCAATAAAAATTTTTTTCTGCTTCCCCTGAAGTGTTTCATAGCAGCTTCATCCCTCAAGAATGACCTCACGTCCCTTTTTTCTATACCATTTTTCTGAAATTCGGCTCCCTTAAAAAGGATGCAGGGTGTTGAAATGTCATTTAAAAAATTAATTTTTGTTATATTCCGTTATACCGACGGCTTGTGAGTGATTTTCGGCTAATTTTTCGGAAAGGACGTTTAATTCCCTTCAACATACTAAAAGTCAGTTTACACTGTCTGGTATTCACGCATGCGCGTATTCTACCTAGGGCGGTAGGAGGCAGCTGAAACATAGATATAGAAACTAGATGTCTAAGGCCCATTGCCCATTTGTACCAACCACACTTAGCGTTAAGCGTCCCTTAAAATGAATCCTTATTTTCAATTGCGTTGCACCAACTGTTAAGCGGCACTTAAATCCCTTAAGCGAGCCTTAAATTTAAGTGCTCATTCATGGCCACTTAACTATTTAAGGGCGGATTCTACCCATAGATCAAAGGTTAATGTATATTTATTTTGGTATTTATCTAGATTCTAACTTAAAATAATTTGATTTGTTTGGTTTTCCAAATATTTGTATTTCTTTGTGATTTTCGAACAAATGTGATGTGGATAAAATAATAATAATTGTAATTGTAATATATACTTCGAACAACACTATTGACTTGTATAATGGACTTCTTTCAAGAATTTGATGCATTTCATTTCGACTTGGTAATAATAGAAATTGTGGAAAGAGGATTTCCTAGGCGTATATACGTATAAAGTCTTTAATTAAAACCATATCGGGCTTGTTTATTTATATATTAATGTATAAACAAATATTTCTGCCATAGAATAGACGAATTATTTAAAACTTCTTTAACCGCAGAACATCAAATATTGCGTGTAGCCAATGAAATCGCTTTATTGATCTAGGGAGAAATGAAATACTGAAATGTCACTAGATTGAGAAAGTTAAGCGTCGCTTAGTTAAGTTTCTATTAAGTCCTGACACTGGAGATGAATTTAAACGACCCTTAACTTCAAGCGGCACTTAGCTAAGCGACATTTTAAGGGGCATTGGTGCAAACGGGCCTAACGGGCCTACACTCTCTCCCACTAATCGTTCTCAAGGCTGAACTTCACTCAAACCGAAAGTTCAATTTACAATTTATAGAGTCAAATAGTTGTAGTTGAAAGGCTTAAATTGACAAAAAACAGCTGACAAAATGGCCGCTGAGTTTTTTTTTTCAATCACAACCACAACAGGTCATAGAGAAATGAATAGATCTATGTTTGAGTGATGATTTTGCCATAAATAAAGAAGGTTTCTATATCTATGTGACTTTACTAAGCTTATTAATAGTAAATCAGATACATAAAGTAATTACATATAGAGTGGAAACTGAGAAAGGAAAATAATAGTTCAAATTGCCGCCGCATGGTGTCTCTGGCTTCCTCTGATTTTTGGTTTGTTGATACTTTCATAACCTCGTCATTTCTATTTTGATCCCTCGTGGGTGTAACAAGCGTAATCAAAATACAATACGAACACTACACGAAAACACTATCGTAATTATAGTTTAACTTCAACAATTCGTTCGAAGACATATCAACAACAACAGACGGCCGCCATTTTGTCAGTTCAATTAAATACCTCACTTTTTGACCTCGAGTTAGACATCTATGTCTTGTATATCTGTGGCTGAAACGTAGCGAGTCATAGAAAAACAAGTTACATAGAAGGCCAACTCCCCTACTAAAATCGTTGACAATGTTTGAGCGCCCTCTAAATTAGTGCGCGGCGAAAATCTGAACTAACTCTCAGCTAGTGATTACTTCACATAATTAAAATCAAAATTTAATGGTATTATTTCCATTCTCAATTTCATTGAATTTCAAGTGATAGAATTAGCAATTACTACTACAATACTGCAAGGACAAAAGAACATTGGAGTAGGAATTATTTAAGAAAATAGTGTTGAAGAAGAACCTTCATTTTTATTGAAATGAACTTTCATAAATGTTTGAGGTTTGTATATTTCCTTCTATTTGAAGAATTGTTAGTCTTCTCCCCAGCTAACTTAATCTACATTTGAGTCAAAATGCTTCAAACATGGCGTTAGCCATGAGAAATCCACTTCTTTTCGTAAGTGTGAGTGATTGTTGCCTTAATATTAGGAGGATGTGAAGCTTTATCGAGGAATTCATCAATTATGGTTACACAAGTTCCTACTGTTGTCGCAACTTCAAGAGACGGCCTTGTCAGATTTTCTCTGTCATCGTTATATTCCTTATAATTGATGAATTCATTAAAGAACTCCTCTTTTACTGAAAGTAATAATAAACAGCAATCACCACAACTCTTCTCGAGAATTCTTCGTACGATGAAGATAATTATGATTAAAAATTCACTTCCCTACCAACGAAGAAATAACAAGCGTAAAATTTGTAATATGAACAATGAAATCAAGTATTTTGTCTACAAATAACCACCACAGTAACATGAAGACGTTTTGTTTTTCTACATTTATACAACTTAATCTAGAAACTGAACCTCAAAATAATGGTTTACAGAAAAATATTATGTTATTAACATAGACAAATCCAATTTGCTGCGATACCAGCGGCCTCACAATTAGTGCTGTCTTTTTTTGCGAACTAAAAACATGGTCAAAATTCTGTACCGAGTTGAGTTGTCCGCGTGTAGTAGTGTTGTGGTGTACGTTTGCAGTGCACGAAAGAAGAACGTGTTAGTTGGCTCACTTCTTACCTAAAACTTGACGGAGATTATGCTGAATTTCGCCAGCGTTTACCAAATAAGCAAGTTTCCACCAGAAAACTGGTGCATAAACTGTATCGTAAATTCATAACTACTGGCTCCGCGCCGCGTTCAGGTCGCAATTTTTTTTTTTTTTGGAAAAACGGTATACTGACTTCTGCCGCACCCAGTATATCTCTTTGAAATATCTGATAATCTTGGAGGTAATTTAAATAGTGAACCATGGTGCTTTGAAGAGGTTTTTTTTTTTTAAGTTACTTTATGAAAATCATCTTGAAAGCGTAATTATAGCACATTTTATTACCCTGATCTTACGTGGTGGTACACAAAATTTGTCGCCAATCTGCAAGGAGGATTCTTCGAATCGGGTCTTGCGGTCCAAGTGACGATTTTTCAGATCTTCTGATGTTTGAAGTCTGCTATGGAACCCATTCAAAGGGAAATCATCATCCATAGTTGGCGAAGGTTGTGATATAACACTTATTTCATTTAAAAAATAGCAGAGGGAAAATTATCGACTGAATTATGACTGATGTCATAATTCCTTTACTTTTCAATTTATATCTAAGTGATTTACCCACGATATCATCTCAAAAATTTGTTTATGCTGACGACATTGCTATTGCTTTCCAACATTCGGATTTCCATACTCTGGAAAACATACTGTCATCTGATTTGGAAATTTAAAAGAATTATTTTATTGAGTGGCGATTATGTCCAAATCCCAACAAAACAGAGGTATCTTATTTTCACCTGAATAATCATGAAAAATATAGGAAATTGGCCATGTAACTTTCAATGATGCTCCTATAGAACATTTAATTATTTATTTATAAATATGAACCCTTACAGGATTATATCCCACTTACAAGGATTCACAGAATAAAAACAAGAATTTTTCCAGAAGAATATGAGAAAACAATAAGTAGGTATACAAGCAGCTCCAAATTTAAAGATTCCCAACATCTGATCTGAACAAAAAAAATGAACAACAACAGTAAAAATAGCACAGAAAATCCCATCTTACGGAATGCGGAATAAACAAGAGTTAATACTTCTCCTAAAACTAGCCATCGATACATCAAATATGTCAATCATCCTCAAAAACACAGAGTTGTAAAACAATGAGGTGCGAGCCCTAGGAACGGAGAAAAGCGTCCTCTGTCGGGTGTTGACGCTCAGAATATTGAATGTTATAAAATTAATAAGTGGAAAATTGAAATTTTTACTCAAAATTCGATAAAGAAAAATTCGATCAGAGATCATTCTCCTCCGCTCCAGGGTCGACATCCTATGCAGCACTAAGCTGCCTTCATAATCTAGTTGACACGGATGACGGCACCTATAGTTGAGATTCTTTATGAATTTTCTTTGTACACTCTCCACTCTATCAACATATTTATAATAAAAAGGTGACCAGATCGGCGTTGCATATTCTAAAGTGCTCCGCACTAAACTGAAATAAAGGGTCCTCAAAGCAGTCACACTTTGGAACTGCTTTGTCACCCTCAAGAACATAATTTCTATCCAAAATACTTATGTTCAAAAGAATATATATAGGAGTTAAATTAGATTCATCTCAATTACAAGGCTCATTTAAATGATATGAGCCTAAAACTGAAAACTAGGAATAGTATTCTTCTGATATTAGCTGGATCATCTTGGGTTGTGCTGATGCTCCCACTCTTCGCACAGCATCTCCAGCCCTAGTCTTTTCTGGAGCTGAGTATTATCACTCTGTTTGGTTTAATAGTGCACATACGCAAAAAATTGATGCACAATTGAATACATCCATGACAATGATTACTGGCACCATAAGATCTACACCGGTTCATTGGTTACCAGTTTTGTCTAACATTGTCCCTCCCCATATTCGCAGACAGACGGCAGCTCTGAATTCTTGGAACAAATATCATTTTTTTCCCAATTTATTATTATATATATTCCACAAAATAGAATTCCCAGATTGAAGTCACGTAAACCATTATGACATAAAACGTTCTTCAATATGAACATAAGCGATGAAGAATTATGGAAGATTGGGTGGAACTCTTATGAAATGTTCAACATGAATCTCATATGTGAGCCTTCTAAAAAAATTCTTGGTTTTTATTTTCCCAGAAAAACATGGACAGTTTTTAAACGTTTGAGAACAGGTCGTAGTCGTAAATGTGGAAAAGCACAAGCAACAATACCTCATCTCCTCAATAGTTGTCCCATATATATATTTCAAGATGGTTTTAGAGCTATTCATGATGTTTCCGATTCTTTCTTGGAATGGGTTATAAATTTCAAACGAATATGATACGTATTTTTGTTATTCAGTTCTTTTTTCTGCTTTTGTCTTTTTATTTCCAGATTCGATATGAGCAACTTGAAGAAGTCTCTGTCCCCATCAATAGAAGACCACTCTTGAAGAAAGAAGTCCCTAAAATATATTTCAGCTTATTTTTGTACTTTCACACTTAGGCGGGGAGCCAGGGGGTTTTCCCTAGGCTTTTATGTGATATGACATTTGTATGACAGCCCGTCACTAACCACTGATCTATATGCTTTTTTGTTTGCTAAATATAAGTGGTGGTGAAATATATAGACAACATACATAATGAAGTTTCTTTGAGTATTTGAAGGTGCTTCATATAAATTTGAGAAAAATTATTCTTGTAAAAAAATGGTGATCAAAACTTTTTTGAACTTCATACTTTATCCCTACCGATGTTGAAGTTGATTAAATTTTTTTTTTCGAATAGGTTTTCACAATACAGCATTTCATCGAACTGGCTCTCGTGTTAGAAACCTATTTACACTTCAAAACATGATAAACTTCTTGAAAACCATAACTTTGACATTTGTATTCTATGAATAAATAAAACACTGCAATTTACAGATTCAAAATAGGATATAGAAGATAACACAAATAGAAATCCGTGATAGTTATTCAAAATAAAAAGGTGTTGATTTGATGATCTAAAGAATTGGAATGATTCATAGGGTATTGGGAATGTAAATATTAGATATGAGTATTTTCTTATGAAATGTTGAATTAAATTTAGAACAGATTTCCAAAAATTTTAATATTTTCACCAATACTCTGCTGGAAAATAACCAACCATGAAATTTTGTATGATTTCAGCTAAAATAATCATTTCGATGTCAAGTTATGTGATATTATATTATTTGTAATAAAAATGTGTTCCATAATAAATATTAAACTTTGGAGCCTTGAACAGGAACAGGGGGCATAAACAAGTATGCTCCACATTTAAATGGAATTTTTGAACTTGAAACCTTAAATCGCTTATTACTTCGCAAAAGGCAGACTTAAAAAAGTGGTATAGGAATAACGTATAATATGTATAAATATATAATATAGTAATTATCATAATAGGAATGGAATTCATAAGAAGATCTGTCTTTTATAACTTTCTGTATAAGTAGTGATTTTTTCATTTCCTCAGATTTCCAATTTCCATAATAAAAAGCGAAAATTAGATGGGACGTTTTTCCTTCAAGAACATCGATGTTCACATCCAATCCAAAAGAAATGCACCCTTCAACTTACTTCCATAAGATCCGCATAACTCCTCGCGTGAACTCAAACATCCCTCCAACAAACAACTACTTCTCCTCTTAAATCCACCTTCGCGAAACCCCGGCTCCGCCACTGGAGACGAAGGGACCGCGAAAATCGCGATCTGCTCATAAGATCAGAGTGTTGTCTTCTCAGCGCCCGCGGCGTTGCACTGTCCGCGAGACAATGCACGCGTACACACTGTATACACACCACACGCACAGTTGCCTCTCTTTCACCTAGCGCGTCGGTATCATCGAATACACACCGCTATGATGCAAATATAGAAGGATTAATACTAGCTGGCGACACGGTGCTATCTTGGTGGGCGCCTCGAGCAACGACCAAGTCGCGACTGGTCCGTGCCTTATCGAAAATTCTATTCGAACGTGTGCGCGAGGCATAACTGACAGGAGGGACAGCCGTATAGCACACACGTGGTAGTGGAGCCACCAGGACGCCCGGTTGGATCACCTGGGCGTCGTCTGTTAATAGGTGGGCGACTAGAAGTTTGCGATCGCTTGAGGTATGGCGAAAAACGGTGTTCGAACGTTTAAACGGTTGATTTCCACATTTCCAAAACTGAATTGAAAATACTTCAAAATATCGTACATTTGGTGTTCACACTATATTGTAAGGACTTCAATTTGGTATAAAAAACGTAGCAGATATATTGCTTGTAATATTCACTTTTCAATGTTTTGTATCACACTTTGTTATCAATGGTTCGTACATAAATTATTTTAAACACAAAACCTACTGTGTTTTATCAAATTTGATGTAAACACTTCTTCATTGCTAAACCTAAATAAATATATCGCATTGTTTACTTCACTCTACAATGTGTTGCATCGAATTTTCTTCCCAAATTGTTATCAATGTATTTGAAACTCGAAATATATTACGTCTATATATTATGTCTCATTAAATTTGAAGTGAACACTTCCGATAATTTTTATATTGCTAAACCTAAACTCACATAAAATTATTATCAGTGGCTCGCACATAAATTATTAAAACCTCGAAATATGTTGTGTTTCCTCAAATTTGATGAAACGTTGTGTATAATTCTAAATCGGTCGATTTGAAGCTTAAAACGGGTTGAATATATAGTACAATATCTTTTGTTCATACATGGTGTTCATTTTAGTGATTTCTCCAATTTTAAATAAACACCTTAAAAATATAACCGTTTTGTATACTTCGCTCGCCAATGTGTTTCATCAAAATCTATTTCAGAGATATTATCAATGAATCGCATATAAATTACTTAAAACTTTAAATATATAATGTATTGTTGAACATAATATGGACAGCTTGGATTAATTTCAATCTGCCAAATCTGAAACAAACTGTTCACAATCAGTTCATTTTGTTAAATTCGCCAATTTGAAATATACAGCTCTGTACAGTCTACAATGTGTTGCATCGAAATTTACTTTGTTATCAATGTATTTGAAACTGAACATACATTAGGTCTTATCAAATTTGATGTAAACACTTTCGACAATTTTCAATCACCGAAATATGTTCAATTTTTACATTGCTAAACGTGAATATTCATTACAAAATTATTACAACGGCTCGCCCATAAATCATTAAAACTTCAAAATAAATAGTGTTTTATCAAATTTGATGTAAACATTTCGTATAATTTTCAACCGGTTAAATAAGGGTTAAAACTACTTGAAATTATAGTGAATCTATTGTCCATACCCGATTGTAAGGACTTCATTTTGATGATTTCACCAATTTGAAATGAAATTCGTAACACATATTGTTTTGTATACTTTGATATCTTATTTTTTGCATCCAAATCTATTTTAATATTATTATCAACGAATTGAATATAAATTATTTGAAACTCAAAATATATAGCGTATTATCAAATTTGATATGAACAACCTGGATTAATTTCAATCTACAAAATTCGGATTTAAAGGTATTTATATAGTACACAAAGTGTGCCTACTCAGTTGTAAGGACTTCCTTTTGTTTGTTGAGTACACCAATTAGAAAAGCAATCTTAGCAAATATATCGCTTTGTATGCTTCACTCTACAATTTGTTGCATTGAAATTCATTTTCAAATTGTTCAATGAGTTTGAAACTGAAAATATATTATGTCTTATCAAATTTGATGTAAACACTTTCGACAATTTTCAATCACCGAAATATGTTCAAAAATTGACAAATATCATTTTTTATGAATTAGAAAAATAGGTTTCCAACAGATCGTTCTCAATATAGTGCTCAAAAGAAACCAGTTTGAGAGTGATGCTACTGATTGAATCGAGCGATACACCTGATAATTGGTTATTAAAAATTTGCCAAAGATAACTTTCTAACGTAACACCATCAAGATAAAAACATCTAGGCACATTTGAAACCAATATGAACCTCACCGCTATGATGACCTAATTTTTACACTCTAATAATAATATTGACGATGCATGTTGCAATATAAATTGTCTTCGAGTTTCTACGTAGAGCGATTGTGCTATGGATAACACATTAATAATGGTGACCTAATATGTCAATGTCACTAAATGTCAAATTGAAGATGACTTAAACAACCGATTGTAACAGAAAACGAAATCTATTGCAGTAAGAAGAAAGATATACACACGTTATCACCTGATTAATTTTGTAGTGTTTCACTTGTTATTATTGTCATTTCGAATTATTTTGATTTGATGTTCACACCATCGTATATTTCTAATTAAATGGCAAGTCAATTTCTTTACCATATTATTCTTCATCTTGCCAAGATAGTCCATATGAATCGGCATTTTTGTTTTGAAATGAAGAACATTTTTTTTTCTTTCAATTAACGTTTTTCCATATAAGGTTATCACTTGAATAATTTTGTAGTGTTTTCATTTGTTAATGCCTTTTTGAATTAATTAATTTTGATGTTCACACCTTCGTATCTTTGTAATGAAGTGGGAGAGTCAATTTCTTTACCAAATTAGTTTCATCGTGTCATTCTAATTCTTACAAACGATTCATGTAAATTTTTGTTCAGAAAAAAAAACATTTTTATGATCCTAATTAATGTAAAGTTATCACTTGATTAATCTTGTAGTGTTTATATCTGGTTATGGTTGTCTTTTCTAATTGATTTGATATTCACATCGTCCTATTTTGGTAGTTGAGTGGGCGAGTCAATTTTTTCAACACATTATTGTTTATTCTGCCATGTTCGTCCTTATAAACGTTTCATATGCATTTTTATTCAAGTTAAATATTTAAGTATTTATTGTATTTTCGAATGATGATATTTTGATGTTCATCCCGTCGTAAATTGTGACTTTCAGCCTGAAGAAGAGATTGTCTCATTAATGTTTTATTCAAAAATGATATAAATCGATTGAGTTGTGAGTAAAGTTATACTTAACTATAAGTGAAAATGTCGAACTTTACAGTTGATAGATGGCATCTAACGAAGATATTTTTTTAAGCGACCTCGTATAATAAGAAATAACCAACTTAATGCGTTTTAAAGCTCTACCTCGATCTAAAATAATCGTAATAGCTGGCAGAGATTTGAAACGCCGTGATCTATTTAAGCAGAAAGAAAATGACCTTCGTTTTCGCAAAATCGATAAAGTATGCATCATCGTAGAATTGTAAATATGTATAGGCGATTGCGATATCACCGATAATAATAAATGTTTTTTTTTTAAACAAAGCGTGGTAGGCCATAGAGACAGAGAACTTCTCATCGCGGACCAATGTTAATTTGGGTGATATTGATCTGTTGTCAAATCTCGGAAAGTCCTAAGGAAATCGACGAAGTTCAAGATATATTATCATCCAGGAGGGCTATGAGAAATGTTAATCATGTTGGCAACAGTACCTACATTTTAAGTTTTAGAATTCATGTTGTCCGTACTGAAAATCACTTACTACTCCTAAACTGTAATTTGGTTCTTGGCTAAACGATAATCGATTATTTTCACATGAATTGTAAATAATATTATTACTAACTTTGAGCGAATTCTAGGAGAAGTTAATCTTTGATTTTAGTATTTCCGCAGTATTTGTCCTATAAAATTATTCTTACGCCTCTCGTTTATCAAAAATAGAACGCGAAGCAGTGTTTAGACACTACTGTAAATTCTTCAGAGTCTCTGCAGATACTAGCATTAATTGTGTTGGTCTTTTGTTCTAGATTAACATGTATTTGTAAGTATATTTTGATATTTCAATTTGCCATTATGTTTCAAATTTCTTTGAGTTTGTTCGACGATTTTTAAAGAAAGAGAGAGAAGGTACTTCGTTAACATCTAGCTCTTACAAATGAGCAAGTCAAATTTTAAAATAAATGTCTGAATAAAACTTTTTAATGCAAGTCAAGACTTAAATGAAACTCTCATAAAGAATACAGATTAACTCATGCATACTATGTACGCATCCTATGCAATAGGATTTTTTTATCGAAGGCTGGTCAGCAAGTTCTGAAATGTACTTATATAAATATATATAAAGAAATATGTCAAGTAAAGCCCATTTTGGAATCTTGGAAGATTTATATACTTCCAGAATTTTTTTACACAATAGGAAGAAACCGTTCGTGTTCTTTTCTTCCCCTGTCTCAGTTTGTCACCACTCTGGCAACTGTGTCATTTCCCTGATAACAAATTTTCCGCCGCTGCCTATAAAATCTGAAAAAATTGAAAAATCTTCTGTTCTTCATAACCTACAGAGTCAAATCAATGGTAACCAAAGGAATTTTGAATATTAATTCAAGCAGGTCACGTTTACTTTGGGGGGTCATAAAAAAATCAAATACCGTACATTGACTCATTTACAAACGGAATATTAGGTGAAATATATCTTTCATTCATCATTCATTCAATAAAACATTGGAATTTCCAACATCCAACAAACATATCTAATCGGAATCCAAATATGAAATCATTCTAAGAAAATTCGGAGAACTACTTCAGAATTTCGCGAAAGAAGCGACAACAACGCGACACAAAGTTATCGACATCTATTATTGCTACAATGCAGCACTAGTAGAGCTGCGTTGCGGTAATTTGCATGAACCAGTATTCAATATCCTATAGATTTAAGAACCAGAATACTACAGTCCACATTCAGCACCAGAAAATGGTTTCAAAAAATCGAAACCAATCGTGTTTTGACATTAATAAACTGAGAATTAGACAAAATTCTTCTTTCATTCAATATTTACTTTATAAAACGAAAGTTTCAACATTAAATATACATATTTAATAAGGATCCAAATATAAAATCATTACAAGAAAAATTGGAGCAGTAGATCAGGATTTCGCGTGAGACGAGGCAATACCGCGGCACTAAGTTATGATATGAATAAACTGAAAAATAGGCGAAATGCATATTTCACTCAATATTTACTCTATGAAACGTTGGAAGTTTCAGTATCCAACATACATATTTAATTGAAATTTAAATAAAAAATTATTCCAAGAAAAATTGGAGCAGAAGATCACTATTTCACGAGAGGCGCGGCAACACCGAGGTACAAAGTTATCGACATTATTGCTACGGTAATACACTAACGGCCTGTTTCTGAAACACTGATCAAACCTCATGTCAACTAACACAACAATCATCTTAACAGATATGTCAAATCAATTTGAGTTGCTGAAAGGATGTTCAGAGCATAATTAAGTAATCTTAATGTCATTTTCAGTTGACATGAGCGACCGTGTTGTCAAACTATCGAACCACAGATTCTGTGACAATAACTTATATTATGTGATCAAAGAGGTTGAGATGTATGATTTTCGAATGAGCATATATACAGAGTGTCCCGTAACTCAACTTCAAGCAATTACTTATTATTTTAAAAAAATAGAAATGAAACAATTGTACTTAACAATAGATTTGTGACTGTAATGAATAGCATGGTTATTTAAAAAAAATAAAAAATAAATAAATATAAAAATGAAACAATTGTACAACAACGGATTTGTGACTGTAATCAATAGCATGGTAAGTTAGGATTACGTTAAAAAAAATTACTGCAAAATTGGAGATTTTATGACTACAAAAATATACCTATTACCAATTAACCAAGTGACAGATTTTTTTTTATTTTAGCTAGAACTGGTATAACATATCGCCTAGTAACCGCTTGGAGTTGAGTTACGGGACACCTGTATATATATTAGGCATATATTATGAATTTCATTTCAAACGCGCTGAAAATTGATAATGAATGTGTTGGACGATCACTACTACGCATGCACTTTTTGAAATTTGGCGCGCATATTTCAGGCGAACTCGACCAGTAACATAATTATTTGGGGGAATAACCTCATGATTGTTGTCTACGTGTTTTTTTATAATATTGTTATCAGTGCGTCAAGCATAATTTATACCCGTGCATTACAAATAATATTCCTTCCGAATTAAGCAATTAGATTCGAGTTTCCCAACACGGCATTCGGGTAGGCGCATGCGCTGTTCAGACTACCCTACATATTCGGAGGCGTCCAAGCCTAGGTACAATGTTGACAATTTTTTATTACATTCCCAGTAATTTTAATTGATCGTTGAAAATTGGCGTCCGCTAGCTATAACCATGTTGAGGTTGAGCGTATGGCTCTGCAAGTTAATAAAATAAAATGGTAAAATTTTAAGGGTATATATTATAGATTTAAAAGAATTGTAATTTAATCTTTATACTTCAGAGCACTGATTCGCATTGGAATTATCGAATAAAATTAATTTTCCAAGAACCTATACCTTTCTTGACTAATAACATTTTCCAGGACTTCTTTAATCATTTTTAGTTAAAAAAATACTCAAATAATTGCCGTAACATTTTTTCGCTTCGTGGAGACTTTCTTGTATACCTATAAAATAAGATAGTGTGATAAAATTTCTAACAAATCCATTAACTGGGCTATCCCTCATAATTTTTTTATGTTAACAAAACAAATTTCACCGTTATGTTGTGAAAAATTTTCTGTTAATTTGTTACTTACAGTACGGGACATTCATTATCTGAAACAAAATTCTACAACAATTTAATTATACATTTATTATAAACAAATGGGCTTTTTCAGTGAAGTTTGTTTTTTGAAACTTTTTAGAGAACTATCATCTATCATGAAAAAATACTTTTTTTATTAATAGTTATTGTTTATGGACGTTTTTCTCATATTTGTATTATTCAAATAATTGGTCAATTTTTTTATATCATCAGAGTTCTCCATGAATTGAAAGAAAAAATTTTTTATCAATAATTTCATTGTATTACATTAACAATTTGTTTTAAACAAATTATTACCATTTCTTCATATGTGACCGATAGTTTTAGAAATTTCAAAACGTGTGCATTATAATACCGAAAAGTAACGAATCTAAATAATGATAGGAAAGGATATATTGCGGTGAAATTTGATATAAAAGAAAGATATTGGCCCTGAAGAAGCCAATAAGCAGAAACACGTGTCGGCAAGTACCTTCCATCCAATTCTTATATTTCCTCACTCCTGCGGTTTCACCCATTATCCTTCTTTTATATAAATAATGATCTCTTAGAAGTAAATTTGCCGAGCAGCACCGATCAGTTGACAACTTCTTTGACACCATTTTGACCCCTGATTTAGCCTTAATTTGCGTTTCAGAAACTCAAAGTAACACTTGATACACAATTTACCTGAAATATTTGACCACTGTGTTAACTGACCGGATGGTCTAATTAAACTAGTTGGCCATTCTTCAAGCAACTCAAATGACAGTTGATCATAGATTTAACAGCTGATTGTTAGATTTCTATGTTGATCAACCTTTCGGAAACCGACCGTAATAGAGCTGCGTTGCGGTAATTTGCTATGATACTTTTAAATGCCCTACAGATTTAAGAATGAAAATATTCCAGTTAACATTCAGCACCTGATGATGGTTCAAAACTCTAAACCGATCGTTTTCTAATGTGAATTAACTAAAAATGAAAAAAAAAACATATAGATGAGGCACAGCTCATAAGTAAAATTGGCCGAAAAGTAAGAATACCTTTGAATGGTGCTCAAAATTTGTAGTTTAAAAAGCAGGCGTACTTTTTTGAAGAACCCTGTACATACCGGAAAGAGCGACTTGAATGAAAAATTGATAAAAGTAAACATCCGCCAGAGCAAATACAGAATAATGGTAATAATTAAATTTGGAACTTCATCGTTTAACTTGAACTTTCATCACATCCAACCAAAAGCAAAGATGAATAATTTCCAATTTTCAGGAATTTTAAAGAAATATTTATCCTGACCGTAAGTTGGCGTAGGTACTACCGTGCACTTGGTGAAAATTTCTGAAAATTATCTGATGTCATCGGAGTACGCGACCAAAAAATCCGGCTATTTTTGGATTTTCGGGAATTTTTTAGAAAATGTAGGGTAGCGACGCGAGAGAGACAGTCAGAGTCGTATTCTTTCGTCCTTCAGAACCTGCTCCTCGCTCGCGAAATCGCAAACCTCCTTCATAGTCGCCCCTTCCTACACTTCTATCAGGCCCATTGGCTTATCCTTACGACATAAAATATTTAGATTTTGTATATATATATAGATCACACGAAATACATATTAAATTCAACATTAACTCTAAGTAGAGTTCCAACATCCAACATACTCATTCAATCAGAATCCCAATTTGAAATCATTTCAGGAAAAATCGGAGCAGCAAATCAGGAATCCGCGATAGACGCGGCAGCATTGCGGCACCCGAGTTAACGACATCTATTATTGCTACGATGCAGGTGCAGCCGTGCCGTCAAATCCGCGAGTACTAGTAGAGCTGCGTTGCGGTAATTTGCATGGACGACTAGATATCGGAACTTGAATCCGTTATCGCATAGCTGTGCGCGAATACGGAGCGACCCGAGAGCGTATCACGCCCGTCGACCCTGCCTTATAACGAGTCTTGATGTCGCTCGGGCGATTATTGAACCAGTGGCGTGCGCCGAAGTCGGTAAGATTGATAAATTTTTGAATACTGTTTGCGGTGCGTTCACCGTCATGGAACGAATGGTGTTTTAATAAAGACGATGATGTTGTAGGAACAGTTACTGTACGGTTTAATGTTGGTTTACTGGGAATATGAAGAAAGGTCGACCATAGATTCACGTTGCAATTATCTGGGTTTCGAATGGAAAGCTCCATTCAAAAGCCGTGAAATTTTGAAAATGAAAAGTAGTATTTTATTTTTTATTTAATTTAAGTATGAAAAGTAGAACCTTAGCCTATAAATTGTACTGGTTGTAACAAAGTGCACGGAATATATTTAAAAAAATGGTTATTGTGCAACCAGTTTGAAAAAAAATGTTTACAACCATATTCTTTTACAATTCTGAATAGTCTATGACTATTTTTTCCATACTTAACAATTTTTAATCCACGATAGTACAAATACTAATGTTGAATGATTGTTTGGGCTATTACCATCATCTATTGTGGATGTAATGTTTTCCGACGTTTCGATAGACACTTCTATCTTTATCAAGGAGAAAAGTAAGAAACCTTTTGAAAATTATCAATTTTCAAAAAGTCAATTGACAGAAGTCATGAAAGAAAAATGAACGATGTTATATACTCATCTGTGATATGATGATCTCTTTAAGTTGGATCGAACTATCGGCGTCCAAACTTCTGGTAGATCTATAGATGGAGCACTTATGGAATCAGGTGTTATTTTCATAAATGCTGCTTCTTTGATTTTTCTTCTTGCAAGTTTTTCTTCTTTGGATATTATTGATGCTTCATCCCATTTTATACGATGATTCTCATTTACAGCATGTTGGACCAACCTGGATTTGTCGCTGTCTAGTACTCGTAGAAGCTTCTGATGTTCTTTTATTCGTACATTCAGAGGGCGTTTAGTATCTCCGATGTAAGATCTTCCGCACTCGCAAGGTAATTCATATATGCAGTTCTTTGTCCTTTGTGTCTCATTATTAGGCTTAACTTTTGTAAGTTTAGCTATAAAAATAATGTATAATATATATAATATATAAAAAGCCAACGAACACAGGACACAACACACAAATAGCGCTCGTATGTCAAAACGATCTGACTACGTATAACCTCAAAAATGTCGAGCTCTAGGATAGAGCTGTCAGTTGGCAGATTGCAACACTAGGGTTGTCCGATCCCGAAATATAGAAGGCAACCCTCGTATTATCAATATCCTAAGAATATTGCTATTGAAAATCGATCTTAAAGGGACGGTTTAGCGTGTTACGGCACCCAAATTGGGAAAAAACAACCAGTAAAACCCAACATGGGCGAGAAACATCCTTGGACGGTCTTCTCGAATTTCCTATGGACAGTAAAACGTGACCCAAGAGAACGCGGGAAGGAGTTAGCCAATGTGTGTGTTTATTGATTTTTAGTCACACGCCAGCCGGTTCAATCTCATGCGAGTTACTTGGAAAAAAGAAGGCAATCGGATGATTAATCAAAACAAATACGAAAGATAGAATATTTCGTCGTATATTGAGTGTATTAGAAATCCAGCAACAAATTGTAAGATTCGCTTTTCGCTCGAATTTATAAATACAGTCAATTCAAGATAATCAGGGCTATTCACTAACTCAAGTTGCTATCGCCGTGGCTCTCCATAAGAACTCGTATAACAACTTTCGATAGCCACTGCTACCCTTTTTTGGTATTCTCTAACTAACCATTAACAACTGTTGTTATCATAACAACTTTTTTGAAGAGAGTCATGGCAACACCGCAAAATAGTTCAAATGTCCGTTTTCTCGATTCAACCATAGACAAATGATATGGATTTGTCTGTGGAATAAGCAAATACATAAGCTTCAAAATCAAAAGTAGTGAAAAGATTTCAATTATTTTCGTTGAAGCTGTACTATAACTATGGAAAAAGGATGAGGTTATATAAAAGACAATTTTCGGTTTTTTTATTTTAACATCTCTTATTTTAGACATAACAGGCTTAAAAAGGCAAGCAAGGAAGATATCAATTTATGATGAATTTCCTGAGCGAACATAAAGTGATGATGAAAGTAAAGCTTTCGCCAGCTGAATCAGTAGAAGTTGGAGAACTGTGAATGCAACTCACAAAAGAGTTGAATAATATGAAGGCAGCGTTAAGCCTTTGCATCAGTGGCGCATTTACCCTACAACACTCTATATTAATACCTTTGTAATTCCTGATTCATTAAAAGGTTCATTAGCACTAAAAATGCCATTCTGATTCGATTAAAACTTTTAATTGTTCACATGAATGAAAAAAAAACAATAAACAAACAGTAGCCAACAAGCAACACCTATAAAGCAGTTGCCAGTAAACTACTACTGACAGACACTAGTTGTTATGCATAGCAACTTTCATAACCACTTTCTTGAATAGTGAATACCGATTTCGCGTTTAGCAACTGACCTTGAAGATAACCACGATTTTCGATGGCTATTCATAGCAACTTAGGCTAGTGAATAGGCCTGATTGTGTCATCAGGGGCAGGGGGGTTGCTATAAATGAGCGAAATTGAATTGGCGACGGTCGATCTAGGTATATCTCAAGTTCTGGATTCAAGTTTTTCCTATTAAGAAACACTAGCTGCAACTGTCATTAAGTTCTTGACTTTTTCACATATTGTTCACATTACTGAGTTTGAGCAAGTTGATGGAACACATCTTCTTTTGATTTGAGTATATCCGCAGCTTTGTGGTCTTACAGAATGTATGAAATTATTCACGTTACCTCACGTTTATAATAAAAATAAATAAAAGAAACCTTACACCCAAACAAATACTTTCAAAATTTGTAAACCAATGAATACGATTAGGAACATCAATCACACAATTATTCAAAGGACAGCTTTAAATGACAAAATTTCCTTTTATAAATAGACTTTCTCAAGCAATTAATGGTGCACATTTAGCTAGCTTATTATAATTCAAAAAATACAAACATTCTGTTCACAAGTTTAATAGATCCAAAACCTTTAAGTAATTTATCTAATGTTATAATAATTTGTATACGGACTATCAGAAATCACCATCCGTTGATAAATGTGGAAGGCTTATGAATTCTATCAATACAAGCCAAAATAAGAAATGGCGATGTGTTGTATTAAAAATGAATTTCACACATTCGAGTGGGAGTTCATGGAATATATTGAGAAAATTAGGTGAAGCTACTCCCCCTTACCTCATCATCAAAAATTGATCCAAGATTAATCGCTCACCGCTTAGTTGTTGTATCTGAATCAGTTAATATATCCCAATCTAAACTGAAGAATATGAAGAAAAAATTACACATATTCAGGAGATCATCTCCTACTTTAGAACATGTGTCACATCCATTTAATATAGATTAATTGAGGGCTGCAATTAAGTATACCAAAACTTGGAAAGAGCAAGTTTTGACGGAATTTATCCTTAAAATGCCTTGTCTTGGTTATTGTCCTACAATATAACAATCCTTCCGAATTTCTTGAGGCTAAAGTAATAGGTATTTTGAAACGAGTAAAATATCCTTGTGATCTTAGAAGTAATCGACTATTCAGTTTATTCAGTGTTTCTTTTGAGATATTAGAAAGGTTAGTTCCAGGGAGGCTTTAGGAAAAATAGAAATTGTTCAGATCAGTTTCTCAGCCTTACAACTTTTATAGAATCAGGCTTCAATAATAGATTGAATACAGGAACTGCTTTCATTGATTTATCTTCGGCATGTGACACTGTGTGGAAAGATGGATCAATTTTCAATCTCTTTGTGTGGAAAAATGGTAAGAGGTAAGATGATTAGAAAATATGTTATCTAATAGAAGATTTCGTATTTTAGTTGACAATAAGCCTAGCAATTTCAAAACACAAGGATAAGTTCTAGCTTCTTTACTTTTCAATTTATATCTCAATGATTTACCAACATTCGGATTTCCATACTCTGGAAAACTGATTTGATTTGGACATTTTGAAGAATTATTTTATTAAGTGGCGATTATGTCCCAATCCCAACAAAGGAGAGGTATCTTGTTTCCATCTGAATAATCATGAAAAATATAGGAAATTAGCTGTAAATTTCAATGATGCTCCTATCGAACATAATTTCTATTCCAAATACTTAGGAGTTGAATCAGATTCATCTCTCAATTACAAGGCTCATTTAAATGATCTGAGCCTAAAACTGAAAACTAGGAATAATGTTCTGAAATTAGCTGGATCATCTTGGGGTGCTGATGCTTCCACTCTTGGCACAGCATCTTTAGTCTTTTCTATAGCTGAATATTGTTGCTCTGTTTGCTTTAATAGTGCACATACACAAAAAATCGATGCAAAATTGTATACATCCATGAGAATGATTACTGGCACCATAAGATCTACACAGGTTCATTGGTTACCAGTTTTGTCTAAAATTGTCCCTCCCGATATTCGCAGACAGACTGCAGCTCTGAATTCTTGGAGCAAATATTATTCTTTTCTTAATTTATTTCCAATAATTTCATAATACCATGTTCGTGCAACAAATCCTTTATAGCACAAAGAAAACAGTATTTGAAACAAAAATCAAGTCAACACAAAAATGTGTTCACTACAGGCCACAATTTCGAGTTTGAGATTATTGGTTTGAACGGAATATAGGGGAGATGATAGAAATCCAATTGACTTGACAACATCAACCTGAGAACTAACTGTTTGGGTTTGATCACTACAACTTACTGAATTTATTTCCCCGAAACAGGATTTAGACATCTGAAACTTCATTCAGAACAATTCATTTTTTCATATCTCATTGCCTCTTTATTTTATATAGCATTTATGTATTAAATTTTCAACAGTATTATTTTTTAGATATTTGTGGAGGTGAGAATGATCCAATCATTTTAGAATATTTTATTTCTATACCTTAACAGAACACTGAAATATTACTGATTGATGTTTGTCGTGAAAAATTCATGAATGTAAATTTAATGCACGTTTCCCACTTCCGAGGCATTTTCGAAGAAATAAAAAAACCTTATTCATATTAATAATCGATGTATCTCTTTGTTGCGCTTTGAAGAAGTAACAATAAAGTTGCAAAACGTTTCTTGAAGTCTATTTATGAACATTTTTATATATTTATGTATCGAGAAATTTCAAATAAAACGCAAAAATAATAAAATTTTTAAATTTTTATAGAATATCCTTCGAAATTTGCTCAATTTTAAGCGATACACATGTGCCAACGTTTTTCCAAATCATGGTAACATTTTTCATAGGAGCTTTCAGGAATGACCTTCAACTCCTTTTATGGCGTCTATGGAGTCAAATCTGGTCCCCTGGAGCGATAATTTCAATCTAGAGAAGGAAAAAAGTCAAAATAAGGAAGCTAGTCGTTAATAATCGAGGCTCGATGAGATGGTTCATTATTGTCATGCAGAATGGACATATGGTTTTACAAATCCGGCCGTTTATGGCCAATATTTCCACGCAAATGTCTCAAAATTGTTAAATTGAAGTCCTTATTGACCTTATTGAACCACACCACAAATAGCGAAGAAAACAATAAGCATCGTCTTGATTTTCGATCGACTCTTGCGAGGTTTTTTCGGTTTCGACTCATTTTTTCCCACCCGTTCCGATGACTGTTGGCTCGTTTCCATATGCCTATGTCTCGTCACCAAATATTATTTGTCCCATTAACGTGAGATCAAAATTCGAACGATCCAGCATACCTACATTCGGTACTGTTTTGAAGAAAATTCAGATCTAAGAAAAGAGCCGAGACAAGAAACGCTGCATGGCAATTAGTTCACCAAAATCAAACGAGCAGTTTCATGAGAGATGTTGAGATCACGAGATATCCCATTAACACTGGAATTACGATTTTCGATCACAATTGCCTTGATTTTTTCGACGTTATTGTTGGTTGAAGAGATCGACGGTCGTCCTCGACGAGGCAAATCTTCCACGATCTCCTGACAGTTTTAAAACTTTTCATTTCTTTCGTACATTTGAGTTTTCGATTAAAACAGATTCTCCATAATCCGCAATGTATGAGCACACGAAATTGCATTAGAAAACAAAATTCAGGACAAACTCTTTATTCAATATTTTTTCTATTGTAACATTTGCAGACTGCGCTCATGTTTGGGATAGTTATTACTTACAGTCATACCAACATACAGAAACTTCATATACTCAACACGGGCATAAAAATGAGCATTTCTGGATACTTTTATGTCAAAGTGTATATCTTGAACAAACTATAGCCAACGAATTGTCGGTACGTTGCATCTTCTTGGTGGAGGAGCACTTTTTCCATCTGCATTTGTGGTCGTTTCTTGAC
This sequence comes from Micraspis discolor, assembly GCA_030674115.1. Classification (NCBI taxonomy): domain Eukaryota; kingdom Metazoa; phylum Arthropoda; class Insecta; order Coleoptera; family Coccinellidae; genus Micraspis; species Micraspis discolor. The sequence continues at coordinate 301,673 of JARTUT010001765.1, read as the reverse complement.
AATCCACTTTTCGAACAGACCTCGTAAAAGTCACAATAGCGTTCCGTTTTTCGTCTTATCACTGCAATGATCGAAAGGAAACGTTGTGTCATACCTTGTTTGTCTTTGTAGTCGGTTCACAATGAGTTGTTATGCCACTCAAAACCAGTTTGTCCGACCGAATTCAACCTTCTGATGATCGCGTATTTGAATAAATGTCTCGACCGGTGCGAGCTGGCGCGATTCACCCGTCTAACATTACAAAGGACCACAGAGCGGAAATATTCATATTTCTGTCGAACGTCGACTGGATCGTTTCCAAGAAAATTCCAAAATCCGGTAGGACAATGGGCGATTATGAATGGTAATTGGTTCGGACGATGGGCAACGACAAGATATGGTTTGTTTATTGGTTGTAATTGCCGGAAATCGTTGGGTATTTCTATGTTAATAAGAAGGTTCGCAAGTTATATAGAAAATTATGGGGTTTACGTGAAGGATTTATCATTGGTAGAAGCGACAACACTGCTGATGTCAGTGGTTATGGTTTTTGTTACGACAATCAGGGCTATTCACTAACTTAAGTTGCTATGAATAGCCACCGAATATCGTGGTTATCTTCAAGCTCAGTTGCTAAGCGCGAAATCGGTATTCACTATTCAAGAAAGTGGTTATGAAAGTTGGTATGCATAACAACTAATGACTGTCCCTAGTAGTTTACTGGCAACTGCTTCATAGGTGTTGCTATCGATAACCACTCTTGTCGGCTACTGTTTGTTTATGGTGTTTTAATTCATGTGAACAATTAGAAGTTTAAATCGAATAAGAATGTCATTTTACGTACAAATGAACTTTTTAACGAATCAGGAAGTACGAAGGTATTAATATAGAAAATTGTAGGGTTAATGCGCCGGTTAGCCAGCCTTTTTCTTTCTGTTAATCTCAATGTGAGATATACAAAAAAAGTTCATTCAGTTATAGTACAGCTTCACAGAAAGTAAAAAGCTTAAACCTCTCTCTTAATGTAGTTCACCAAAAATAATTGAAATTTTTTTCACTACTTTCTGCAACGGTCATTTCTCGTGAGTGACCGTTAAGTATTTGCTTATTCCACAGACAAAACTATATTATTTGTGTTGAATGATTGTTTGGGCTATTACCATCATCTATTGTGGATGTAATGTTTTCCGACGTTTCGATAGACATCCTCTATCTTTATCAAGGAGAAAAGTAAGAAACCTTTTGAAAATTATCAATTTTCAAAAAGTCATCTTTTATCAACAAGAATTCGGAATGGCCATGGGTTCACCACTATCTCCAATTTTAGCTGATTTATATATGGAAATTTTCGAACAGAAGGCATTAAAAAAATATGTACTTAAACCCAAACTGTGGAAACGATATGTAGATGATACTTTCATTATTTGGCAACATGGAAGAGACACTATAGATGGATTCCTTCAATATCTAAACAATCAAGAGGAATCAATTAAATTCACAATTGAAATCGAGAAGGACAGACAACTTCCATTCTTAGATGTACTCGTACATAAACAAAATGGAATCCCAAGAACCACTGTGTATAAAAAGCCAATGAACACAGGACAATATCTACATTTTGATTCAAACCACCAACTAAACACTAAATTGGGAGTAGCAAAATGTTTATTTGATAGAGCAATAAATATTTGTTGCACTGAAGAAGACCAAAATGAAGAAATAAATAACATCTCGAAAACTCTTAGAAGCAATGGCAACCCCAAAAAGATATTAGAAAAAGCTAAACGAACAAGAGAAAGTCAACCTGAACCAACAGATATAAATCAGACCATTAAAACCGTAATTCCTTATGTAAAAGGTTTGTCGGAGAAAATGAGAAGAATTGGAAATAGATACAACATAACGACTGCATTCAAAACTCAAGACACTATCAGAGCTAAACTTACAAAAGTTAAACCTAATAATGAGACACAAAGGACAAAGAACTGCATATATGAATTACCTTGCGAGTGCGGAAGATCTTACATCGGAGAAACTAAACGCCCTCTGAATGTACGAATAAAAGAACATCAGAAGCTTCTACGAGTACTAGACAGCGACAAATCCAGGTTGGTCCAACATGCTGTAGATGAGAATCATCGTATAAAATGGGATGAAGCATCAATAATATCCAAAGAAGAAAAACTTGCAAGAAGAAAAATCAAAAAAGCAGCATTTATGAAAATAACACCTGATTCCATAAGTGCTCCATCTATAGATCTGCCAGAAGTTTGGACGCCGATAGTTCGATCCAACTTAAAAAGATCATCATATCACAGATGAGTATATAACATCGTTCATTTTTCTTTCATGACTTCTGTCAATATTGACTTTTTGAAAATTAGCAATTTTCAAGGTTTCTTACTTTTCTCCTTGATAAAGATAGAAGATGTCTATCGAAACGTCGGAAAACATTACATCCACAATAGATGATGGTAATAGCCCAAACAATCATTCAACACGAGCTCCATCATCAACAATATCTCGTCATCAACTATATTATTTGTCTATGGTTGAATCGAGAAAACGGACATTTGAACTATTTTGAGGTGTTGCCATAACTACCTTCACAATAAGTTGTTATGATAACAACAGTTGTTAGCGGTTATTTAGAGAATACCAAAAAAGGAGAGCAGTGGCTATCGAGAGTTGTTATCAGAGTTGCTATGGATAACCACGGCGATAGCAACTTGAGTTAGTGAATAGCCCTGAATGTCTTGTCATTGAATATAGAAAGATAATAAAGAAACCTCGTTCTTTAAAAAGTTTCGGAACAGATGAAGATACTAGTCCAACAAAACAGAGCCATTACCAAACTGAATGCATAGTAAACGAACACATGGATCAAAAGTCCCGAGACTAACAATGAAAACAAAATTTTTTTGTAAATTTTTTTTTATTCATCAACATAATCACCTTCTAGGGTGATACAATCATTCCAACGCTTGATCGACAAGAGTCCGGGTAACATTTTTCAATCCATTGTTTCGCTTGCACGGTGTTTTTACCCATTAAAAAACAGTGTTTTATCACAACACGAAACTCGGTTTTTTCCTGTTTTTAAACAAACTGCAAAACGACTCTACTCCAACCTCGATAACTCAGCTGTTTCTGGTTCGATCGACTTAAAATTTTGACACGTTTCAAGCAAAGGTTAGTACTTTACAAAGACGTGTTTACTGGTTTACTACGAGCGCCATCTCTGGGTTAGTCTCGGGACTTATTGATCTATGTAGTAATAGATTATACGTTTTTGTTAAACATTTTTAGGACTTCTTATATAATTAACTGCTTTTCCAGCTTTCTTTTTTTTAGTAATTTTCTTCTATTGAAGGCAGATTTACGAATTCACCTCAATGAAAATTCAAGAAGAGCTCGTTTTCAAAAAGTAGTCTGTCCTTCAACTCCGTCGAAATACTAGACCTTTAGTCCAAAAAATGTTTGACCTTGACTGATAAAATTGTAATTCACGTCAATTTGGCGATCATATCTTTGAATTTTCTAACGAGACGCTGGGTAAAATTTTTACATTCTCTTTAAGCAAGACAGGGACTCACTTGTAGACGACCAGATACCAGGACGGCTGATTGAGGGATCACTCTGATAATTATTCAATAACACCAAAGTTCAAGGTGTCACTGTAGTCAAGGAAAATCATGCCAATATTCTTTTGTGACTCTGAAGGGATTCTGCTGATCGATTACAAAGACAAAGGTGTCTCCGATTGAAAGAAGCCATCAATAAAAGGGGAAAACTGGCCAGTTGTCCCACTTCTACAAGCACTACAAAAAGTGGGCTTCCAAATTTAGCCTTACACACCTTTCAGACCTGGCCTGGCTCCCAGCGAATATTATCTTTTCCCAAACTTGAAACAAGAACTTCTAGTTAAGAAATTTTAAAGTGATGGAAAAGTGAAAGATGCAATTTCTGCGTATCTTTCAGAAGAAGATCAAACAATTTTTTTCAAAAGAGATAAATATGTTAATTGAAAGATCTTAAAATTATATGAAGGTTGCAGATGAATATATTGAAAAGCAAAAATAATTTTGTATTTTTATTCATTACCCTCCATTCCGCAAACGTCCCCTCGTACGTATTCGATTAACATCGCTCAGATTTATTATGGTTTTTATTAGAAGGGTATTTGAGCTTCGAACAAAACTTAACAAAAAGTCCTTTTTAATTCGGGGTTTAGGTTTGTTCATTCATTGTGGCGGTTGTAATAGTATCACACTGTCCCAGAGTACGAGAGAAGACTCAAATACTCCTGAACTCACTTCAGTGCTTCTAAAATTATTTTTTCAAAGATGAAAGTTCAAGTATACCACATTTCCAAGAGGTACAGTTTGTCCTGCAGTCCTAAAATTGTGACCTTGATTCATAAAGTTCTAATATACTCCTGACAATACGTCACCACTTTTACACGTTTTTTCGTAATTGCTTTCCATTGGAGACACTATTAAAAATTATCTTCAATGAAGTTAGACCATCTCGTGAACCTTAACGTTCTACGTTATCTAAGCTCATAATTTAAACTACTTTGAAGAAGATATACTAGCGACATCTGCAGTCGCATTAAACGTAACTACGATGTACTATAACTGTTCATCGAAAACGTAACAGCAGTGTAATTATCCTTCGGTAACGTTACCGAGAACTTAAAATGACTCCTTCTGGACTTCTCTGACTAGATTATGCCAATTAAATTATTTTTAATTCCACGGATGGACACGCTATAGCGCACACTGATGGACAGACAACGGAAATTGTACTCTGTAATGCATCGGGTATTGCCTTCAAGATGAATAAACTATATACAAAATGACCCTATCGTAAATGAAACAAAACTAATTCCATTTTACGTTCATTAATATTTAAAATAGTGGATTGGATGCTTAAAGTTCATTGTCAATTAAGTCTCCTTCAATTGTGTTACTGTTTTCTTTTGATCAAGAGACCACTCATTTAGGAATTTATAAAATTCCTGTTTAGAAGGCTATAATACTATATTCTAAAACAAGTTGCAGAATTGGCACCTATTCCAACACGAATGCGAAACGAGCGACGAAGGAGCGAGTTTTTGAACGCATGAGTGTTGGAATTCCCTTCTGCAACGAGTATTAGCATGTTAGCTATAGTCAATCTCTACATATTTAATTTGACATGCAATGACGCGTGTTGATATTCGAAAGGATAGGATGTCAGTGTTGTCAACCACAAAAAGAAAAATTTAACTAAAAATTAGACACTGGGTAATGAGTTAATTACAGCACTGTTTTTAGTACAGTAATGAACTCACATGACACTGAGTATTAGACGATATTTTCTCTATTTCAGTCAAGAATTGTGAGAAATTTATTGGAATTCAATAAAAATTTCAGAGTTGACCTCCTAGTACCTTTTGTATTTTATTTTCGCAGTTGGTGTGACTGATACGAAAATTGACAGATTATAGAATTTGAATAGTGCGTTCGAATCTCTACATGGTTTAATATTGACATGCAATGGACGCGTGTTGACATTCGAAAGGATAGGATGTCAGTGTTGTCAACCACAAAAAGAAAAATTTAACTAAAAACTGTAATACTGTAATGAGTTAATTACAGCACTGTTTTTAGTACAGTAATGAACTCATTACGACACTGAAATAGAAAAAATATTATTAATGTTACTAAGTGGTTGAGAGAGAGATACATAGATCAAAGTTTCATAGATAGGAAACTTTCGCGATATTCTGGAACATAGTTCACCACGACCTCTATCGGCCTGGTATGGTGTAAAATAAGGCCGTGCGCGGGAAAAGTAAAATAACTGAAATTTGATTGCAAAGTTAGCTATATTCCAGTCAGGTGCGTGTGACCCCAGGGCTTGAACTTCTGATGCTTCTCGCCCTCTTTATGAAGGGAAACGAGTTTACTGGAAAGGGCTACAGTAGATCGGATCGCTCCCGAGCCTTATTTGGTGACTGGAAAGCAGCTTATATGTTGTTTATATTATATCGAAAATTGTCTGATTTTGTCAATTATTCAGAACGATGTAATTATAAATTTTAACGCTGGTAATTCGTGGAATAGTTTAATTGGCGCGATATCAAATTTACCCTAACATCTCTATTAAAAATAGGGCGGCAGTAAGCAGTCAGATAGGTTGACTAATTCTTCAAATAAACTCATCAATTCTTTACCACGTTGAAAGAGGGCGCTGAAACTCGCTTCCAGGTCTTAGCAAGGGAGTTGCCAATATATATGTATTCATCTATGGGAAAATAAAAAAAATTGAATTAAAGACGATTAAATAAATAAAATCCCTTTCGCGTCGTCAGTGTGTAGTGCGTGGATACATCATGATTTTCAAATAACATTTACTTCACTGTACTAAATCTTGTTATGCCACCAATTTCTGACAGTATCATTCGATATCACCCCAGAACAACATAGACATTGTAACTGAAAATTGCAACCAGAAAATTTTTTATGCACTTCACGATCATTTCGGTGTAACAGAAGGTTTTTTTGCCCAAAATAATTTAAAACTGCTATTAACAGTGTAAGAAGAAACAAGAATGACAATACAGTGGTAAAATTCAAACTCCTAATGCCTATATATTTTGGGACACCATACGAGGGAACGTTTTGAAATTAGAGGAATGGGGGGTAAGGAATAGAAATAAAATACAACATTATTTTTTTTTTCAATATATTCACCTGCAACCCTTCTAAATTTTTCAGATCTTTCAATTTACATATTTATCCCTTTGAAAAATATTGGATTTGTATGGGATTGTTTAGTTAGTCAAACTGGGCAGAGCATGAAGCTCCGTAGACCAATGACATCTCTTCCAATATGGTTTGAACTGATATAACTTGCTTCAAAAGCCACTTAATGACAGCGCGGTATTCATACTAATAACGAGTTACTTCATTTGTAAAAATTTGAGAAAGTACCCTCACTAATCACCTTTCCCCCATTCCGCAAACTTAAAGACTCCCCCTCGTACAATCCAGTTGAAAATCTCCAGATCCTGATTGGACTAAATTGGAATTTAAATTGGTCCTGAATATAATTACGGTTAATATCCCAAATCCCCCAATAACACTTGAGGGGCTCCGATTCTGACCCCTGCGGCACCCCTAGCATATTCTCCGATAATTTGGTTTTCGAGGGAGGGCTAAATCGAAAATGGAAACTACCCCGGAAATTCGAAAATCAATTTTTAATTGGAACGATATGTAATTTTATTATCTTCCCGTGGAATTGAAAGAGGGGCTCACTCGATTTTCGAAAAGATTTGGGCAAAACGAAAATTCGCTGTTTCACTATGAACCAGAAATATCCAATTGATTTTTCTATGGTGCCAACTGTCAAAATTTCATGATGATTGTTTTATTATTCATCGAACATGTTGATCATTGTATGACTGAGCAACTGCCCTCGCGGAAAACGGCCGACATTAGAAAGTCCATTTATGGATTTCGTACTCGGTACCATCGTGTTGTTAACACGGTTCTTTCGGTATTATCTAGGACGTACTCCACCCACCGCCATCAGAATAATTGAATTTCGTGGCGATTATTTGAGCGAAGAGGTAACCAGGACTTGCTTTCGAAAAAGACGTATCTATTCCGATGTCCAATGATAAAATTCCAAACGGACGTGATTGTATAGGAGGTCAAAGGCACAAATCGCTGACTCAGAGATGATTGCTCCTCGTTCCGAAAAAAGAAGGAAATTAATCCCAGATGGCGTACTAAGACCACATCGTATTATTTCTTATACAGGACATGTATCAGATTTTACATACCTATAGGTTTATACAAGGCTTGAATGAGTCTTTATGAATATCTCAGTTAAATATGTATATCTTAGCTCAAAACGCTATATACGATTTCTTTGAGATTATCCGTTTCGCCTAATATAATAAGTTATACAGGGGCCTGTATTAGATTACTATTAACTTTTCGTGAAGAAGCCAGTGAAAATATAATGGTTTTCTCCTCAAATCAAGGCCTGTATTGGACTCAAAGAATCTTGTCATTCATTGATTTATACAGGCACTGATTTATACAGGTTCTGAACACAACCATGTGAATCTCATGGCTAACTAGTCTATACGTGGCATGTTGTTAGTCTCTGACAAGATCGCGAGTTAGTGGTTTATGCAGAGCCTGTGTTAGGCTATCTTGTAAGCGACTAAAAAAATTACGGTGATGGCGACACTATTCAGAGCCCTCTGTCTTTGAGAGGCTAAAGCGATTTGTTCGCACTACGTATTCTTTGAATAATATTTTTACATAAAATACCTGGAAAGATATACACAACTCAATTGACATTTAATTAATGATTATTGAGAAATTCTATATTCTGAAGATTATGTATTAGTCTAGGCTAATCTCTTGGCTTTCTGGTCCATAAGAAGTCTCTAGTAGACTAAGAGAATATTCTGATATCCTATTTATCTATCCAGGGTCTGTATTAGCGAATCTTCTGTCTAAATTTCTTATACAGAGCCTGTATCAGACTTTATAAAACTATTGTTTTATACAAGGCTTGAATATGCAAATCTTCAGGCATGCAATGTATATCTTAGCTCAAAAGCCTATAAACAATCTATCTGAGACTATCCGAATCGCCTGATATAATGATTTATACAGCCTATATTAGATTATTTATTAACCTTTCGTAAATAAGGCTGTGAAAATCATATGGCTTTCAAGTCAAATCAATGCTTGTATTAGACGCTAAGAATCTTGTCATTCACTGATTTAGGTATATTGTCACCAAACCCACTCGGCTCCAGAGAGTGCACAAAGTACCTCCTCGGCTAGCTCTAGAGCTGAGACTACTTATAAAGGGGCGCCACTCTCTTTTATGATAATACAAAGAAAAAAAAAAAAAAAGGAAAGTACACTAAAGATCTCAGGGTCGCAAAAGAGAGAAAATAACGAACGCACTCTCAGGATGCCAAACGAGCCCGATCACACAAGAGGGAGGTAGTGGCTGGTAGAAAGAATATAGAGCAATTATTTAATAATATAATGAGCCCAAATGAAATACACAAGGTCCCTCAAACGAGGATATATCTTACAGAAGGTAGATCACTAACTAGTTCTTACTTCACAACCCGAATATTCGATATAATGCTTTATCTCTTACTAAACAAACAGTAATATCACCCCAAGGTATATACTTGGAGCCTCGATGGTAATCGTTACAAATAGCTCTTTACTTATATCTAAGCGACCTTCTCGATAGGTCGGATTTTATGTACTAAGCAGTATTCACTGAATTGGGCCTCTTTGATACTAATCAATCTTAACTAAATTCTACAGACTAACCTTCTATAACAGTCTAGGTCGTGGCTTGACTGAAGTACAAAAGGATATAGTTTCTTAACCCATAATTATTCTCACAGTCTGGTAGATGGAAACTGGGCTCAAATATATTCCTGGGCCAACGTAGTACAATTTCTCACAGTAATGCGCCCTGGGTAGACGACAGATGTGGTATCTTAGATGGCAAAATCTGGTGGAGGTCCCCAAAGACAGCTCCCACGGCAGCTCGACGGTAATTCAAAGACAGCCTAGACAAACAGCTCGAAGACTTCAAAGACAGTTCAGAATCTGCGGTACCTCGCAACGGTACAATAATAATTCCCAATTCGAAGCAGAATGATGCTAAAATACGAACAAAAATCTAAAATACCTCGTGACGAACATAGGTTAACTCACCAATCCCACGTCGTTTTTCCAAACAAATACGCCACTCCGCTAAAGCGCAAAAATCTCACCAACGAACAAACCAAACCAACATGATAAGATTTCTCTCAGGGCTTCAGTTAAAATCTTGTTCAGATCCGCAAAATTGCGATTAATTACTCCAGGACATTTCAACCAAATATGCGGGAAGAACGATGTCATTGACAACCTACGTCACATAATGACAGACCAAGACCACCGACAACGGCGTCCATCGAAATGTACGAGATAAGCTGGTAAACTACTGCGACTAACGCCACCAGTTCGGTTTGCAGGTACTAACTGGGGCGAATTTTGAAACCGTGACAATATTAAGATTCTGTATAAAACTATATGAATATCGTGATTAACTAGCTTATAGAAGGCTTGTGTTAGTCCTATGAGAATATCGCGACTTAGTGGTCTATATAGTTGTAATATGATATGTCTAGCGATGCTGGATAATGGGTCTTGATAAGCGAAAGACCATATCTAATCGAAATTCCCAGACATTCCAGACAGTAATAAACCTCTCAAAATATCACACCAATAATCATAAAACCCAAGATTTAAAACAAAATTTATTGATCGGCTACATCGAAATCTTGATGGATATACGACGTGATAAAATTTGAGAAACTGAGGGGAGTTCGACCTATGATATATTTATTACCTTAAGGGCTTATGGTTTCGAATTAACGATGGGAAAAAGGTGGATCTTTAGTAAAATTAAAATTAAATCAGTAGACCAATCAGAGGTTTGTATCGAGAGACTAAAGCCAATGAAACTTAGATTTCTAATTAGTGGGGTAAATTTCGAACTATCGAAAAGAAGGGCACCAATTAGGAGAAATAAGGAATTCCGGACTATGTTCGATAACGCCCACGGACAAAGGGATATTAGGAAAAATTAGGGAATGGAAAGTCAGTTCAACGTGATCCTTAACCATGAAAACACTTAAAAAAAGTATAGAAGAAATCAGTATTTTAAATTCTAGAAAAATAGTAATTGTGTTGTAATTGAGTGAGTTCGAAATTTCGCTAGTGAAGTTCCGTGTTAGAAGTCCAAGGAAAAAGGTCAGATATAAAATTTATAAACAGTCAAAAGTCCATAGTCCGAAACCTCCAAAAATATTTTGTCAGAGATTGTTTTAATTATTTTTTTTTGTGCTTGCTATAATTGTCATTATGTTTTTTTGTGTGCTACGAATAAATTAGTTTTAGTTATTCAGGAATTTTATTGAGTTCCCCAATCTTAAGAACTGAAGACTCGTCCTTTCTAGCGACGAGCCGAACCCTGAAGATTTCTCCCGTCAGGAGAAACTCAAAATAAACAATATCTTTTTTAAATTTTAAATTTTTCTTTTGAACACCTCTTCGTCGGTGGAAAGCCGCTCTTCTACTAGGACGTTGGAAAGAGGTGTTCATTACATAGTGGCCGGGTTTGGAAGACGCCCATCTCCCGGCTTCAATCTTGTAATAGATTAAAAAACTAAAACCACAACGAAAAGATGGCGACCTTGAAAAATAAAAAATACTCCGTTAATCTTTAATGAAGCATGATTCTGAAATTCGAGATTTATAAAGGTTCAGTGTTAGTCCATGCTAATCTCTTGACTTTATAGTTTGAACGAGTCACTATCATATTAAAAATATCCTGACAATCCATGCGGAGCCTAAATGATCGAATCTGCTGGCTTCATTTCCTATACATTTCCTATATTAGACTTTACAAACCTATTGCCTTATACATGTATTGAATAAGTGTATGTAATCTCTGGTTTATAGGCAATAGAAGGCATGTAATACTCCAAAAACCTATACACGATTTGTTTAAGACTATGCTAACGGCTTAGTATATTAGTTTATAGAAGGACCTGCATTAAATCATTATTGAGCTTTCGTAAATGGGCCAGTGAAAATCTCATGACTTTCTAATCAAATCAAGGTATGTATTAGACTCTAAGAATCTCGTTATCCACTGATTTATACAGGCACCGATTTATATAGGTCCTGTATTAGCAAGCTTCTTGGCTTAATTGCTTATACAGTCCCTGTATAATCCCCTGAGATAAATAATTTATGTGAGCCTGTGTTCACAACTCTAAAGGCTTATTGGCGCGGTAGTTTGTTTATACAGGCTTTTATAACATTTTGCGAATCCCTTGGCTCAACAGTCGATACATGACTTATCTGTTCAATTCACGTAGATCTTCTCACATTATGGTCAACACGAGGCCGGTATTATAGCATGCCTATATTAAAAAATTCTTCGGCTTAAAAATCTATAAAGACCTGTATAAGAGTACACAAACCATATCTTGATATATGACGCGTCTATTAAACTCTGCTATGCGCTTATCAACATTCAGAACGGAACTGAAGGAAAATTCGTTGTCAAGAAGGCTTTTCATTGATCTTGGAGAACAACTTTATCAGGAAGTTGCTTTCCACAGTTTTTTGATCCTCAACTGAATAAACAGATACAAAATCTTGATTAACCTCTCATATTTGTTAATCTTCTGGCTTACTAGATCTAATTTATACAGGCCCTTTACAGGATACTGCGTCATGAGATTCACATGATCAGAAACTGGCCCTATCTGAAGTAGTAAGCAATTAAATTCGATAATTCAGGCTATACAAAGAATTCGCTTAGTCTGCAAAAATAAGAAATTAAGTTTATACAGGCCCTGTATAAACTTGTGAAACTCAGAGACTAATACAGATATATACTACTATTAGTTGAGGATCAAAAAATTGTTGAAAGCTTCTTCTTAATGAACTTGTTCCTCCAAGATCAATGAAATCATTTTTTGTCAACGGATTTTCCTTCAGTTCCGTTCTGGATGCATCGATATTTTCTATCGCCGTCGTGATTCATTGTTGAATTCCTGTAAGTGTATTATCGGAGAGGCAACAAAGCGATTTTATCTAGAACTCTGGCAGGCCGATGACGAATCGGGGCTTATACGTCGGTGGCATGGGCCTGTTTACCATCATCATGGTCCCTCGAGTACCGGATAGAGCTAAGAGCGAAGCGAGTGAATCACAAGACGGTATCGGCCAATCCCATCCTCCTGTTGCGCTCTCCGGTCCGATGACATCGACCGAGTGCAAAGGAAGTCGGGGAAAGACAAGGAGCGGGTGGCACAGTGGCGTAGAAAGGGAATTTTGTTTTTTCTACAATATTTCAACAAGAATGGCTGAATGTGAATATTTATATGAGGTTCTTCAATAAGTAAACGGAACAACTGCCATTAAAAACTGTTTTTTATTTAGAATTACTCCTTCACACTGACGGCTTGTCTCTTTTAAGAACAAGTCATCCAAATGAACCATACACAAATATACAGTGTGGAAACAACTAGTGAAAAAAAATTATTATATGATTATTTCAGAGAGTTATAAAGAATGCTGAGACACGTTTGAATTACTAAAATAAATCAATGGAAACCGAGCGACAAACACGTGCACACCCTTCACTACTACTATTATGACATTCGCTAGTAAGTGTTGTGGTAAACATTAAAGAATATAGGAAGATGCCATCTAAATGCATCATAGGTAGGGTGGCCGATCCTACCTTTAAAAAAACTGTTTTGCTACTTAAACTATTATTAACGAATATTTAGAGCCAAAATATCACTAAACTTCTCTCATACTTCGAGAATAAAAACTATTTTTTGATACAAATAATGCAATAATGCATTGATTACTCATGTCAATAATTATATAAAAATTGAGAATGAAAATCTAAAAAGATAAACACGATACTTCACAAAATGTGGAATAGGTCCATATTAATTTCTCTTTGTGTGTCATGTTTAAGAGAAACTCTTGGAGATATCGGATATTCAAACAAAATTTTCAATTCCATATGTGAAATAAACATCAATAACAAGAAAAAATAGTTAACGATACCGCTTTGTTTAGCTGGTAGGGTATTGTGGCGATCCTTCATAAGTCACTACATAGCGTGTATCAACATTGGTCTCGGTATCTTATTGGTTAGATTGAATTCCCTAGATAAGACCGGTGCCAGGTTCGAATCCCGGCGGCTTGCGTTCTTAATTATCACAAATAACCAATCCCCCGTGTCCATGGCATGGCGCACACAAGCCATATTGGTAGGTGCAAATGTGTGCGCCAGGAACGAAACGCGTAGGGATATAAAGCATAGAAATCCTACAGTATCAAGCAGCGACCTAACGTTGAAGAATTGCGCGGGGAACTTCGAAGAGACGTATGTGTAGGAAAACCATTACTGAAATCCGTAGCTCGGCTGGCCGATGCGGTCTAAATAGAAAGAGATGAGGGAACTTGGAATTGAAATTAATCAGGGTATCATGTCCTGTCGATCGAAATAATGTGTACTCTGATGTGACAATTAAAAATATGAGATATATAGAGAGCAACGGTAATGATACAGAAGGTATTTCTAGAGATTTGAATCAATCATTCAGATTGATATGTACCATGTACCTAGCCGAGACGTCACTGCTCCTCGACGTAATACCTCTAAAATCATACACTTTTGCGCATCGCGATATCATGTTCTGTATTCCTTCGGCATTGAAATCTTTACTGTTGCTGTCGGAACAACAAAAGGACGAGTTTCTGACGTCTTCCTTGTCTTCAAAACCCCACCGAGCAAATGGTTCATCAGCGGTCCAAAGAGGTGGAAATCGCATGCTTTTCGTGATCAATCCCAGACGTTTCGCGGATAATCGATCTCAACTCTTTGTCAACCACCCTACAATAAGAAGCAGCATGAACCGTACATCTGCTTTCCAAACAATGTCAATAACACCATGAGTAGCACTTTATTGGCTGACGCAGAATTTTTTCACCGCAGAAGACTCCAGATGTTCCCAAACTATGCTCTACCGTTTCGATTCGTGCTCGTAATGATGGATCCAAGTCTCATTACTGCTTATAATACTTTGTAAGAAAGACTCACCTCCTTCGTCGAACCGCTGTTCAAACTTCTTAAGCGATTTTCTTTTTGAACCGTCGACAGCATTTTAGTTCATCTGGTGCATATTTCTTGAAAATTTACCGTGTCATGAATAATTCTATGTATTCTACCTATGTTAGCACCTAATTTGGATAATATATTGTCGATACTCATGTAACTATCCGCAAAAGTCAGCCTTTCAGTTTTTTTCTCAACATCCAGTTGAAATCTCAATTGGTGGCTTACAGCGCTGTTCCGCCTCGACACTTTGACTAAAGCTTCTGAACTAATCAACCTACGAATAGAAACTTCACATGAAGTAACAGCTTTCGGTATATTTTACACAATTTAACAATTTCTGCGAGCAAAAAACGAATCACATTGTTCGTCATATGTACTTTTCTCCAGTGAATATACCATTGGTTTAGGCTTACTGAAACATTACCGACGAGACATTTCAACTGGACAACCTCACCGAAGTGTAGCCAAGGCATATACGAACCCCTCCCATTTTTTTCCGTTTACCCTCGTATTCTCGTAAATAGATAGATAGCTAAGATAGACAAAACAGACAGAAACAAGCAACAAAACCAGAATTTCTGCTCGTTTCGAATATTCAAAAGCTACAGACACGACCAACCCGTAGTTGGCAGTGTTGCAAGATAGTGCGCTAAACCCTAAACGACCTAAAGAAAAACCGACAATGTGCGGAGGCCATTAAAGACCCTGTTGACGGTTGATCAATATGAAAGCTGTACTGCACCGTCCTGCATGGCGTTAACCACGACGCCTCGGAGGCGGACGGTCCAGTGGCGTAGGTGGGCGTTACGCGCATGTTAGGGTTGACGTAATTCGATGCCCTTAACGCGAACCGATAGATCTCAGACGGCTGAGAGACACTTTCAATCTCATTACTTCCGATTAGTGTGCGATAAAAAGATACAGGGTGAGTTTCGGTATTTTCTTAACGTCGGGGGTTAGATTTTCGGGTATGGTACAAACGATTATCTGCAGACTCTGAAAAATCTCAACGAAATGTGTATGAAATACAATTGGCACAGTTCTTAATATTTTCGACTATGGCAAGGTTTCTGACAATATAAATCAGCGAAAAATGATACATGCTCTCACTGAGTGCAGAACGAACCACAGATATACGAGGATGGATTGATAAGTTCCCGTGTTTGGAAAGATTTTTTTTCTATTTTTCATATTTATTTATCAACATAGTCTCCTTTTAGATCGATACACTTAACCCAGCGATATTACAACTTTTTTTTCTTGCCTTTCAAAAAATATGATTTGTGGAACTCCCGAAAATGAGCCTCCGTTTCAGCGATGAACACCTCACGTGAACCTCTTTCCACCGAGTCACGCGGTGCCAGATCTGATGAATATGGTGGATGAGGTAGCAATTCGTAGCCCAATTTTGCAGTGGTGACTACTGATGAATGAACCACAGCAATTTTATTCAGTAGGGAAAGGTACGTTTTTCCATTAATGCAACCATATCATCCGTAGTAACTTCTTTCGGGCGTGCTGGGCGGTCCTGGCCGAACACCGATGTTCGACCCCGTTTGAATTCATTGAACCAGTATCTGATAGTGGTCATCGAAGCTGCACGGTCCTATTCGAAGAATTGGCGCGAAATAGTGACAGAAGATGAAATAGACCGTCTTATTACAAAAATGCCTAGACGTGTTGGGGAGTACAAAAGTTGGACCAACACATTATTAACCAATTTATCTAAACAAATTGTAAATCTTTCGTTTTTTTTTTTCTTCAAATTTCAATTATTTACTCCATGCTCTACTATGTTCTACAAAAAAGTCAAAGAGCGCCTTATGGGTGTTGCAATTTGTTCATCAGTTGCTGTACATATACTTGATATAACAAATTTTTGTTTTTTTATTTTTGGGATTTCCGAAGAACTGGTTGACAGTGGTCCATATGGACGATGTCGACGACTGCTTTCAGAGTGTTGTTTACTAGTGTTGGGTACCTCTTACAAAAGGCGGTTGTCCCGTATACGAGGAAATGTAAGAACGGCTCATTTTTATACAATGTATCACCTCACTTCAAATGTCCCACTTCGCCTCGATGAGGACCATGACGCGATGGAACCACGTGAGTCACGCGACAAATAAAGAGAGGGAGAGGAGATAAGACCTGGTCCTGGTCACCGGTACAAAAAAGTACAGAGACAGAGGTAAATGAGGGCTGAGGGGATGTACTGACTCATAGTAGACAGTACACAGATGTTGTAAATTATGGAATTACGGAGGGTTTTATGGCACGGCGGCGTTTTTGTCACTTTGGCACCTCTTACCAAATGTAATGGGATTTTAAAGGAACTTCTTTGAACAGAAAAACAATTTTATTTTCGATGATTGTATGAAAATATTGATTCTTCAGAGAAGGAATAAAACGCTAAGCTCTCGATGACTACTTGCTATTTTTGTACCAGTATCTCATGACATTATAGTGTTAATTTTCTCGATTTAAAAATATTAATTATCATTAGGAATTCTGTTCGTCATAGATAAAGAAAAATTGAAGACATGAAAAGTCGATTCGACGAAAAATTGAACAAGTTGTTATTATTATCAAAGGGCGAAATATTCAGTTTCTTACCAACCAAATTACACAAATGATAAAATACAAAGATGAGATTTTCGGAATAGTAATACTCAATGTGTGACCCTAATAAATGTTAAAATTGCGAATTGCGATGAGCCATAAATAAGCAATATATCTTTTTGGCATAATGAAGTCTCACGAAAAGAATTCAGCCCGAAATCACTAGCAATTGAATACATTTTTATAGAATCAGTTTGTTCTGAAACGAACAGGAAAACTGTGTATGATGTGAAAGGAAACTTCAAATTTTTTAATTACATAAGAATATATAATCACGGTCAGCTTCGATTATATTGAATAACAAAACCCTCATATTCAGTGAAATTTCCCATTACTCGCTCAACGTCCTAAAGTTTCAAAATCCAACAATTAATTTGCATTCAAAATTTTGCCTCTTCTATTACCTCAATTCTGTCGACAGTTACCCTCCTTTTGCATCGACATATTTAGAGTGAGATAGACCATCAACGTTCCTAGTTCTCACCTACCTCGCCCTCGCTACGCTACACCGCATCAACAACCCGTCATAAACAGCCAGACCCCCTCGTCTCATTTGAAGTGGTACAATGAACCGCTCCAGTACAAAAATGAGGCACTTCTTAGAAACCCAATTTTAAAACGTGTACTACCCAACACTACTATCTACCCATTTTCAGTTAAGATTGCCCTAACGGAGCTGTGGCCCATCTAAGGCGTCGCTTCGCTCCGGAAAATCACCATTTTTTCTTCAGATACACCCTTCTGCGCTGCCAGTCATATCTAAAAGGTTATCTTCTTACATTATAAACTTAAACTTACCACGTGTACGCTGCTTTGGATGGAAGCCGGCTGCTGTTGATCTGGCTGTTTCTTGTCCTTGGCCTTCGGCGGCCTCTTTGTCTTGGGGTCTAGGAAGCGTTGCTTAAGATGCTGTATATCCTGCTCGTTCTGCTCGCACAGCTCCGAGAAGGATTGGTCGTACCGGGGCATGCAGTCTGTCTGACGACGACGATAGGATTGTATGCGTCTCCGAAGCCTGTCGAAGAACGTCTAATTAAAAAGGTGTACCCCAAGGTTCAGTTTCGCGGAAAACATATTTATATTCTTACATAACAGATAAAGAGAAATTTTTGGTTTTAACGAATTCAGATGTCAAGTTTCCTTAAACTTAAACTTATAGTTTTTCTCCAGTTTTGTTCGAAGCCCAAATATAAGTTTTCGCTTCAACTGTATTTTCCTCAAAAATCAATATTTCATCAACACACGGAATTATTTATGATCCATGTTTTCACAATAACTAAAGTTGCTTCAATGAAAATTCTTTAATTAACGAATAAAAGGGCGTAGAGCTGCCAAATTTAAAGACGCATCGTAAGGGGTTAGGGCTAACTGAAAAACATGGATTTAATGCTAGCAACGTCATCCATGTCTCAGGCTGGGACTTTTCGAATGTCCTAATACGTTAACGGAGATAAACGCGAAGCTTACTGACGAACACCTTATAAAGAAGGGGTGCCCCAAGGGTCAATCTGAAGTGCGATTTTCTTCAATATGACCAGTGGGATGATTTGATATCAATGCACCACCATTTCCTGTTCGCCAGCGACAAGGTCGTGTGCAAACGGAGGTTCACAGAATATGCTAATCAATTTAATGAACTAATTGGGTCAATTTTCTATCTGCCTACGTAATATCAGAGCACAAGCTTATATAATCTTAGCGGGAGACTGGAAAAGTGATCTGCACAAGGTGAGGCGACTACATAGGAAAGGTTTCCATGGGAAATGAGAAGAAAATTAGCTTTTTTCTTCGGGTTTCTGTACTCAATTCAGTATTATGCCACGTTGTATTCAGTCTTATAAGGCTTAAATTAATCAAGATATTTTCGACAGTAAAACCACCCGGAAGAAAGAAGTCCCTCAAATATGTTTAAGCTTAATTTATACACACAATAATACTTATGCGGGGAGCCAGGGTTTTTTTCATTGGGGTTTTTTCTCTAGGCTTTCATGTTATACACCGAATTGTATGGTACCCCGTCACCAACCCCAGCTAATATTTGTTTTGTAAGCCGAAAGTTCAAAAGAATATATATATATATATATATATTATAACCTATTTCTATAATTCAATGATTTCAAACGAAAGGGATGGAAGGGATAATGGCGGAAAATAAAATAAAGCTGCCACTTTCGATACATCAAACAAAATGCAGGTTATGGTCCCAGAAAATCGTATATGGAACTAATCAATTTTCGAGAAGTTATGGCGCAGATGGTATTAATTGATGGCATAATTGTGTGCACCTTACAGTAAAAAGCGAAATTTCAGAGAAAAACAAATAATGTTTCTGTGCCCAACAGAGATATCCTGTTTTGGGAGATAACTTATCCTGTTACACTGCTTCGTGTCGGATTCCTAGAGATAAGAAATCACGTGATAAGTGGTCAATTGTTCAGCCATTCGTTTAAATGCTAACTCTATCTTCTCAGTGATTTATTCAAGGAAATACGATAATGTAGAAAATTTAACAAAAGCTGATTCCGATAGGAATGTGCTCATATTAATTCGTACATGAAATATTTTTTTAATATAATCCATTTTATTCGCAACAATTATTCACTCCTTATACTAATTTGGTAGCGTTGATCGATATGAGGATGTTTGATACAAAGAACAGGTTTTTTTTTTCAGAAAACCGTACATGACTGTGGAGTTCTTATTAAGGATTTCAAAAGTTCCCATGTTTTTCTTGTGTTACTGAGATATTTATGCTTGAAGAAAACATGGCCCTTTTCTATTAAAAAAGCGACATTACACCTACAGAAGCCCATATACAATTCATGAAAAGAGCAAATTCAAGTCGAATAAACAAGTTATCCATTCCCAATAGTGGTAGGATAAGAAATATATTTTCCATATTTGTAAACTAAAGAAAACAACCAAAAAATTTTAATATTCATTGAAATTGATAGTAACATGTTGAAAAATATTTTTATAGCAATTAGAAAAAATTGGAAATTTCGAACTTCCAAATTCCGGTGAGACTATTTTCAAGAAAAATACAAACACTTGAAAACCCCAAAAATTTTGAATGTCTTTTTGATCCTTTGATTTTTCTATTAATTATTATTAGTATAATAGCCACTTGGGACACCGTAGATCCATATCTTGTGTTTGCATCGACTGAAGTCCATGACATCAAACAATATTGAAAGTTCTTCCGGGAAATCAAAATGAAATTTCAGTTAAAAAATAAAAAAAACTCGTTGCAAAGCGCAAAACATCTCGAATAGAGTTGACGTGTGTTCGAAGAAGTCGTGATATGGAAAAAAGTTATGAATTATGCAGGAGTTAAACCCAATTGTTATCTCTACCAAGAAGGCATGTGTTTACCTATCGATATGCCTTAAAGTTCAAACGAGTTCATCTTTATTGTCTGTTTTATGCAGTGAACTGAGCATACAAGAGATATATCAGCAAGAATAACTCCAAACCTGTTAAAAACATGACCTCTTCAGCTACGTTCCTATTGTTTCATTCGAATAAGCGAAATAAAAAATAACTAGAGTAACGCATAAGTCCAAGTCCTACCAACTTGGATCCATCAAAGGCTAACACTTTATCCGTTGGGACATTGGAGAACAAACTCGAAACACCGAAGCTAACCATGATGTCTTCTTCAAAGATTTCTTAGTTTCTCATGATTTCTCTGAAATTTTTTGTATTTTTAATAAATGTTAAATGATTTCTTAAAGGAGATATAATTTCCAGAAGATATTTAGCCAATTGTCGACATGATGAACTCCTGAAACTCACAATGGGTCCCAAAGGAATGTTCATTTTATGCATTTTTGTATGTAAGTATATATTTTGTAATGTATGAATTCGGAAATTATTTTCTATCTATTACATCTTTCTTCAGTATCTTAAATTATCTTGATCAATGATGACAGTAGCATTTCCTTTGTCAGCTGGAAGTATCTGATATAATATCTTTCCGAGCTCTCTGTTCTGCTTTGTTTATATTAGAAAAAGGGTTTTTGTTGTTTCTGTGTAATAGGATTCTGATTTTCCATCATTCTTCAGCTTTCTAAGATTTTGAATTTTTAGTGTGTCATCACCTTAACGTTGGCGCACCATATAGTGTGAGAGTACCTTTAGCCACTTAATCTTAACCTAAACTACTTGGATTTCTCCGAGGCGTGTCATGCTCATGAACAAGTAGTGCTTTGCTCTAGGCTAATCCTTTCGCATATTACGTGTAGCTATACCGCCCGCAAGAAGGAGCTAGAGATAGACTCGGTACACTCTTTCCCAAGTGGTTAACCCGTTATACGTCTACGTCCCTGGTATTTCATACGTACAGGCACTTCCTGTACTATACGCTCTTTGTTCTCCGTTGCCAGATCTCGGATGACGTTTCGTTTGCAACAACTAACATCATCAGAGACATCGGTCGATTTACAATAATTTTTAATACTGTTGCGTCAAGTTTGGAGGTCACTTTTCCAGCAAACGAGGGCCACTATTTATATTTGTAGTGTTTCAGCGGGTGTGAGATCCCGCCTTATCATGATGCAGATTGATTCATCTTCAGGGGATAATTTCCTTTTTATTTCTTATTTTTCGACAAGTCAACGCTTGGATACCACGTGGAATTGATTGTTCTACGCTCTAATACAGGATCTGCTGTGATATGTTCATTTATTGTGAACAAAGAAGCCGTCATTCGCTTCGAAGCAGTTCGTTTACGAACAAATCAACACGTCAGTCAATAAACTCAAAGCCTAGATTGGAAAACAAAATTTTTTTGCCAAAATTTATTTTTATTCACCTATATAATCTCATTTAGAATGATACAATCAGTCCAACGTTCGTCTAGCATTTCGTTACCAACGTACAAAATGTTTCATTAAATAAACATATGAATCAATAGATCGATTGCGAATTCATTGGATTTGGAAACTTGACTCATTAAAGATTCAAACCACCTAACCTAGCTTTCAAAACTGTTTTTGATTTGCCGTCAAAAGGAGGGTAGAGGAAAGGAGGAACCCCTCGGTATGTGTCCATCGAAATTGCACAAATGTAGATGTCGCTTGTGTCGTGACATAACAGAAGTTCGATCAGAATGGATTATGGAAATTTATCTGAAAACTGAATGATCAACTTTTAACAAGTGTTTCTTTCCTAGAATTTTATTTATAATTGATTGAGAACTACAAAAGATTGGTAATTAATACTGGGTCATCATGATATCCATGCAGCTGACTTGAAAAAGATCAGCTACAACCTACAATAAAAAATGTCACATCAACATACAAGCGACATCTACCTTTATACAATTTCGATGGACACTTTTATCAGCTGTTTCATTAGATTGATTCCTCCTTATCTCTACCCACTATAAAAAGGAACATTTCCTTCAAGATTTCGCGCATTAACGTGGTAAATTTCAAAGTTTTCTGTATTGAATACACAATAATTGTGGCAACGTCGATCTTGGGCCTATCACGATTGTCAGTGTCAGGACTCCAGGTAAATTTTGGGGTTTTACTGTTTTAAATACGTGTGCCTTGTCTCTCATTTTCATGCGCGAAAAACGTTTAAACCTGCCGAAATTGATGTTTACCTGCCTGGACGTTCAACAGGTAGTTAAATGTGGGTGTTGCCCACAGAGAACAAGAAACAGAGATGGTCTTTTTGTCGATTTAGGCCGATCGTATGGCTCTATAAGCTATGCGAAACAGGTTGTTGAATCGAAGACTTGTTTGATATCAATCTTTCAAGAATAGGAATTTCTATGCGGTGCGAGGTTTCATTATGAAACAAATTCATGAATTTGGAAATGGAACACTTCGAATAGTTCAATTTGAGAATTTAAACGGTTTTTCTATCACGCCACTTCAAATAACATTGTACAGGGAATGAAACCACTAATTGTGTATTTCCACTGCAATCTGATGTTTTGAGAGCAATTTTCATGTAAAACGGCCTACAGAAACGTTCGTATCAAGAACATCAATAATGAATTATTAAAAGAACTGAAATAATCATTGAACTCAATTTTGATGTTGAATTTTAATTTAATGGTTTGTGACATTATCTGTTACAGTGCACAGGAGGCAAATGTTGGTTATGATTTTGAATATTCTTTACTTAGATTCAGCATTTTCTTAATTCTATTCCCTGTAATCGATGCATTGATTTGATCAAATACTTCGAAGCACCAACAAATTGTCTTTTTTAGTTTGTTTTATTATCTCTTTTCGCAGCCGAAATTCTCTTTGTCTAAACAATATTTCCTACTGATTTCCTACTTTGAGCATATATCAACAATTAACTAAAAAACTGGGGAATCTTTTAGGTTATAAGTATATCCAATTAAGTTCTATGATAAACCACAGAAAATCTGGTATCTTGAAATCTGAGATTATTGTAGATTTCAATGATTAACTAGTTATCATTGCAAGGATTATTAATAAAAATTTTCTTTACGATAACCTTAAGACAGCAAAATCAGATCGATTTAGTAAATTTTTCATAACTGCAGATCTAAAAAATTTGCATTTCTATGAAAAGAGTTCGAATTTGTGAATTAAAGGAGTATCTCAAGAGAATCTTATATTTCTTAGTGTGGAAATTAACACCAATAATTGTTCATAAACATTGTCTACATAGCTAAAAGTCTGTCAAGTTCATTGGAGCCATAGATTAACTTAATAATTCTGTTTATTTAATCTATGATTGGGCAACATCTTCACATTGAAATATACTGTCTTCGTTGTAACTATTGATCCTGTATTTACTTCATCATTTAATTCAACACGAATTCAGAAGATCCTGAAAAAACATGAACGTTTTCAACTAAGAGTGATGAAAAGTATACATTTCTTACAAATAACACAAATTCTTCTGTTCAATCTTCCAATTCAATGGTTTCATTAGGTATTTAACGTTGATATAGTTCCTCCACCAATCAGTTATACTTCTAATTTACTTCAAAATCATTCTCTCCGACATACCTGTCAACTACTGCCTGTCTTTTGGGAGTTATGACTTCTTGATGCAACGGTGACAGTACTGGGGGCTGGGGAACGACGGGGGGTACAGGCCCACCACCGTCTAGACAACCCCCTAAACCAGAGCCCACTCGATCCAGTGTGTCAATCAGTCGAACCTAACTCACATCGCCTGTTTAATTAAGAAATTACAACTTTCCAGTCAACATTCAGTCACAACCGAAAATTTCACTTCAAAATGTTCTATTTTGGTTTGGGGCATTCATAATTTACAATGGAAAGGGATGGGTCAATGGGTGCACCTAAAATAAAGTATGAGATCTTGTTCGGTGGGTTAAGTCTATGTCCTAAGATCACAAGCACTATCACATTCCTTCAAAGTAAATGAGGATTATATGAAAATTATTTATATAATATGCAGTAGTGTATCCATGTGCATTTTTCCAGGTTTACTTGAGTACATCCCTTGTGTCAGATGAAATCTCACTGTAGCTCCTTGAATTTCCAATTCATCTCACATAAACATTCAAAGTTCACTGTACTTCGACAAGTAACTCTTAACTACACATGTAGAAGGGGATAAAATTCAATACGATGAATTGAAATTAATTTATATAACACCATCTTAACTCAATTGTTCGAAAATATAAACATCTTCTGTGTTGTTATTTTGAAAACACAGAACCAAAGAATAAGGTTATATCCGACTGTTGGTAAGAATGTTGAAACTTTATTGTTGGCTATATTCCCACGCCTTTCGATTCATATACAATAGGTTTTCGCGACGGGTTGTTACATTAAAGTTTCGAAACCGTTTCAAGATCGTCGCACAAGAAAACACTTTCTTTCTATCGGTTAGTAACTTCACGCAGCCATCTTAACACAGAGCATCGCTGCTACAGCCACCTGTCACACGCGAAATGATGGGTGTCTGCGTCGATCTCGTCGCGTGCGCGTCGGTACGATAATGCCCGAGTAGCGACGAAACGGGGTGTCCCTGCCCCATCAATGGATATCTCAACTGAAATTGGAAGACTGGAAGAGATTTTCAAATCCGGTCAATGAAAAGGTTGGATAGTCCTTGAGATAAACCACAATACGGGTTGTGTATGGGATCTTTTCTACCTCTATTCCGATGAGTAAACGGTATTGTTTTACTGGCTCTGTACATACCATTAAAAAATGTCGAAGATATTCTTGCGTGAATCACAGAACACTTTAACGTCTAACGATTTGCTATTATTCTTGTTTCGTCTCCAATGTTATCTTTATCTTCTTCCAGAACCTTGATTGATAACGTAGTGTTTTCCTCTTGTACTCGCATATTTAAACCAAGTCGTTTATTCAGTTGACCCTTCGAGCTGTCCTTGTAGAAATTGATATTAATGTACAGGGGACATCCGAGAGATGGATGGAATTGAATTTCTCTAGTTATTTCATTTTGAGCGGTTGTTCTGAACTATCCTTATGACCGTGTAGTTTTGAAAATTTTAGATTCAAGATATAGCTTTGTTGATTCTTTCCTATTCTTTATGGCGAGAAAAGAATGAAACTAACGCGTAAAAGCTCTTAACCTCACGTCAATACTTTACGAACGCAGCCGTTTGGAATGAATATTTGCAACTTTCAGATATTGTTTCACTAGGAACAAAAGCTCAAAAATACTTACCGAATAGAGAACACTTAGACAAGAAAACGTGTTTTGGTGACGTCCATTGTACCTTGTTCTTCAATAAGCCATATACCTGGAAGTATCCAATTAGACGTTTTTGGCTTTCTCCGGATATTTACAACATCATAAAACCATCTTCAGTGGCCATAAAACTAGCTCAATCGGCGGTACAGATATAATGTTCGATGTTACTACAGATATAATGCATTTTTTTGCAGTCGACAGAGTCAACTATCATAAATCATAAAATAAATACAAATACAGCAGCGGATCTGCCCAAACACCAGAAAGCACGAAGTTTTAGGATTCTAAATTCTAATAGTACATTCTAAAACAAGTTTCAGAAATGGCACACTATGCCCTTTCATAGGGCACTATGCACACACGAATGCGAAATTCGAAAACGAACCACGAAGGAGCGAGTTTTTGAACGCATGAGTGTTGGAATTGTCTTCTGCAACGAGTATTAAACGATATTTTGTCTATTTCAATCAAGAATTGTGAGAAATTTATTGAAATTCAATTAAAAATTCATATTATACCTCCTAGTGCCTTTTGTATTTTATTTTCGCAGTTGGCGTGACTGATACGAAAATTGACATATTATAGAATTTGAATAGTGCGTTCAAATCTCTACATGGTTTAATATTGACAATTGACATGCAATGGACGCGTGTTGACATTCGAAGGGATAGGATGTCAGTGTTGTCAATCACAAAACGAAAAATATAATTGAAAACAATGCTGTAATGAGTTCATTACAGCACCGTTTTTAGTACTGTAATGAACTCGTTACCACACTGAAATAGAGAAATAATATACTGATTTTGAACCCAAAATCACAGATTCAAAGAATTTATGCCTAGGTTTATTGTTTCATTATAATTACTACTAGTTAATATTTGCCTTTAAGAACAACGTATAAAAGGGCAAATGTTAAGTATTTGTAAGCTCTTATTTTTGAATATTGATACCAAAATGGTCTCAACTATTGTGTTCGATGCCGCGATGAAGAATTCCTACTTTTCTAGATCTTTTATGGAAATTTTTACCCAGTAAAGTTTTTTTTATGTTTTAATGTTAATCTATTCGAATAGTAAATGTTAAAGAGTGTAATCAACGTTTTTGAAATATGAGAAAAACCAAAATATACATGATGCTGCAAAACTGTTCCACAATCTAAAAGAAGCGAACATTTTGGTATGAAAATGAAGGAAAGATGATTAAGAGGGCTGCTTGGAGATGCTCGTGCGAAATAAAAAGGACTTTTTATGTTCGGAGCAACACAATGGAAAAACAGTTGACTTCTACTATTATATGGGTTTGTGTGACCTTTTCTGGACATATTTATAGGGCGAAATGTTTTATTTTACGTGTAGAATACGCCCCTACAAGGTTGTCAAACAGTTTCTTAACACCCTGTATAATAAGAGGTTTCTATTGGAAGTATTATTATTCATTGATCAAAGAAGGAATACATAAGAAAAGAATTTCAGACCAAACAACGAACAAATAAACGTCTACTTGGAGTTACTTTACCCTCAAATGTGTTATTGGCTGAGTGTAGACCCTAGTTAGTGATACCTTCGGAAAATGAGGAAGGTCATTAGACAAATAACCAGAGACGTAATGAGCCCTATTTGCCTCTTACACAATTTATCAATTTATTTAGACGACTTTCGATCATTTTTTTATATATTACTGGCAATGATACATAACACACATACAAATGGGAAAAGATTGAACTATTGGAATCAATAATAAATCATTTTTATCTATACGATTTTTTCATGGTAATATTCTTTTGGAATTGAAAACATTGTAAAGGAAGTAATTAGAATCAATATTGATATTTTTATTTATAACTTTTTAGGGATATTTACATTTTTGGCTTATATATTTGGTTTTTATATAATTTATGACAACTTAGCGTACATTACAACGACATCTGAGCAGTATAATTAAATAGGTACTTTTTTGTAGTATTCAATTATCTAGTACATAAACCTGTAATTCTTTTTCTATGTCGATTGGTGAATTTGAACGAATTGAATTCATTTGAGCAAATAAAAAATTGATTGTAATTCCCGTTGTGCCACATGAAGGGTAATAAAAAATATGTTAAGAAATATAATCCTCAATAAGACTTGAAAATGGAACAATTAATTTATCCACTCATACTTCGTTCGAATTGTATAGGAAAAACTTATTTTCTCAACTGAATTGTTGTTGAATTATCAACATCATCAAATATTCAAAATTATTCAATACAAAAATAGTACAAATATACAATATATTCTTTTCTCACTATATTCAACATCCTCAGTTAAAAAAAATCACCACAGCATCGACTCGATCTCATTCTGTCTCAGAGTATAAGTGCTCGTGGGCAAGAAAATGCCCTTCAACCACCATCATACGGTATCCACCAGTTTATAATTCTGCCTGAAACTGTCTGTCATGGCATACGTCTCGTTACTGTAAGCGGCCAAGGGGGACCTCCTGTGGAACTCCTCGTGTTGTCTGGTGTTTGGTTTCATAGCTTGGGGAGTTCTAGCCCCCACCGATTCCTTGCACTCCTGCTTGTACTGGTAGATCTTCGCGCAATTGAGGAGGGTGCTGAGGAGTACCATGAACTCGACGAGAACCAGAAGGAGACCGGCGGCGAACAGTATCATGTACTGGTCGGTGTACCACTTTTCCAGTGAACTCTGGCAACCCTAAGAAAAACAACCATATCGGTGAATCGCAATAGTATGGCACAATTTGCAAGATAGTACAGATTAGTATAGTAGCAGTTATACCGGTATGAAGTGAGCGTCAAGATACAAATGTAAATGTCTCGATAGGGAACATTCGTTCTGAACGAGTCTCTATTTGTTTTTGTTTGTTTGCTATGACATCTGTGAAACATATTTAGTATACATCAAATCATTGAATAGACAACATCATATTTTTTCATAGTGTTAAAAATGTCGAATTTTGTACCAGAAAGTGATGATTTGCGGAAAGTATTAATTTTTTGTTTCATTTGAAGAAAAGTGCTGCAGAGTCGCATTGAATGCTTGTCGAGGCATATGGTGATCATGCTCTATCAGACTCAACAAGCATAAGATGATCTCAACGGTTCAGAAATAATATTTTGTTGTGAGAAATGAAGAACGTGGAACAGGTGGGCGAAAGAAAGAGATGGATCGATAAGTTGATACGACATGATGAAGAAACTAGAAAATAAAAAAATAATATTATAATAGTAAATAATATACATTTAGATGTACTCTTTTTGGTGGGGATTAAGTTGTAGATCGCGTGTGCGTCGTGTAAACTGAAGTGGTATTCTCGTTCAGTAGTGTCTGACATTTCATAATGGAACGACTTAGCCCGGCACAGGGTCAACAAATTGTTCAGCTTCATTACGAAAATGAACATTCTCCGATTAATGTGTATTATTTGGGGGCTTAGGGCACTTAGAGCAACTCACGGTCCACATAATCGGCCTACCGAAAGCACAATTCGCTCTACCATTACTATGTTTGAAGCTCAATATGTGTTATTTGATAATACTCGACCAAATAGACAACATCCTACTCGTAGTGAAGAGAATATAGCGGTGGCAGGGGAGAGTGATGACCCTGAAGTGTCGATTCGTCGCTGTTCCCAACAGCTTGGCCTTTCGTATTCAACGACTTGGCGGATTTTACGTAAGGATCTTTCTTTGAAAGCATACAAAATTCAATTAGTTCAAGAATTGAAGTCAACCGATCTAGCGAATGGTTTAAGTTTTAGTCGTTGGGCTCTTGACAAATTTGCAGAGGATCTACTCTTTTCGACAAAAGTTTTGTGAGGCCCATTTTTGGCTTAATGGGTTTCTGAACAAACAAAATGCCCGAATCTGGGGTGATGAACAACCAGAAGAGTCACAAGAATTGCCGTTAATTCCAGTAAAACAACTGTTTGCTTTGGTTTATGGGCCGGTGGAATTATCGGTCCATATTTTTTCAAAACAGAGGACGACCGGAATGCTACTGTGAATAGTGACCATTATCGCACCATGATAACAGACTATTTGTTATCCGAAATTGAAGCCTGTGGTCTCGATGAAATATGGTGCCAACAAGATGGTGCTAATTGCCATACAGCCTGTGAAACATGGCTTTAGTGCGAGAGCATTTCAGCGAGCAGATCATTTCACGCTTCGGACCAGTGAATTGGCCGACTAGATCACATGATATCACACCTCTTGATTTTTTTTTTTGGGGCTATGTGAAGTCCAAAGTCTACATGGACCAGCCGGCTACGATTGAAATATTGGAGGCTAATATTACTCTAAAAAATAATTGTAAAAAATGATTCTTTTATTTGTTGCTAAAGATTATAAAATAAAATTGTTTCTATAATTATTTTTTAAAGTACCTCTAAATGAATCACCCTTTACTACTATGTGGTATAGTGTGAAAATTTATGTTAAAGGTCTTAAAAAAATTGTTTTACCTTGATGTGACGATAGTTTTCATGTCTTCCAACTTCCAGAGCTTGACAAAGAGTTGTGTTCACAGGTATAGGATTCAGATATGCTTTGGTATCGTTGAAGTTACTCAATTTACAACAGGTTAATGGCACAGCTAAAGAATGACTCAAAGATTGCAACCTCCAAAGCGAAGTATCATACTCATTAGCAGATTCGATCCCACAGCAATTGAACTGCAAGAAAAGTTAAGAATTTCTTATAAGATATCCGTTGTATTTAAATCAAAATTTGTGAATTTATGGACGTTATTGAGATCTTACAAAATCTCAAATTTCATTGTCGTAGCTTGATCACACGATATTTAGTTCGTGTAGACTCGGGGCTCATTAAAACTTTGGGACAGCCGTCAAACACGAAACTACAGGGAATTTTCCATCTCCCGGATCAGCCTATTCTACTTAAACTTATGGAAAATCCCCCAAAGTGTTTCGTAAAATAGGAAAAGAGAAATGTCACAAAATCTGTCAGAAATTTGAATGTTTGATGCTTCTACTGATACGTATTCAATTGACATCGGTTGGACTCATTAATTCAGATTCAGTTGGTGGAAAATTATTCGAAATGATTCATTAACGGTGAAAGATGAATAGTCACTTAGGATTGAAATAACACATGGATCAATAAGTCCCTAGACTAAGAATGAAAACAAATTTTTTTTTGTAAATTTTTTTTTTATTCCTCAACATAATCACCTTCTATTTTTTATTTTTTCAATACCATGTTTATAAAAAAAAAATAGCTTTCGCTTTAAAATAAACTTTTTTCAGCGATGACTTCCTCATTTGAGCCAAATCTTTTTCCCCGGAGCATATTTTTAAGATCAGCAAAGAGCCAGTAGTCACTGGGGGCTAAATCTGGCGAGTACCTATGGGGGGTGGGGAAGCAGATCAAAGCCCAAGCTTGTGACAGGGTGGAAAAGGATTTTTTTCTCTGCATGTGCGGTCGTTTTTTGCGATATCCTCCTTCAAAGGCACTAGCAAGTCAATATAATAATCAGTGTTGATCGATTTACCTTTTTCGAGGTAGTCAATGAAAATCACGCCATGCGCATCCCAAAAAACTGACGCCATGACTTTGCCAGCTGACTGCTGCGGGCGCTTCGGACGGCTTTCGCCAGCTGTGCGCCACTCAGATGACTGCCGTTTCGACTCTGGAGTGTAGTGATGTATCCATGTTTCGTCCATGGTCACGTAACGACGCAAGAAATCTTTTTTGTTGCGAGTTAATAGTGATTTGTATTATCGAAAGCAATCGCGACACCCATTTGGAAAAAACCTTTTTCATGCTCAATTTTTCATGAAGGACAGTAAATACACTTCCATATGATATCTGTGTCATCTCAGCAATCTCACGGAGCTTCACTTTACGATCCTTCATTATAATTTCTGTCACTTCACTCACATTTTCCGGCGTAACGACTTCCACAGGTCTTCCCGAGCGTTCCGCGTCATTTGTGTCTGTACGACCACGTTTAAACTCGGCAAACCACCGACAAATCGTTGCTTTTGATGGATAAGAGTCCGGGTAACATTTTTCAATCCATTGTTTCGCTTGCACGGTGTTTTTACCCATTAAAAAACAATGTTTTATCAGAACACGAAACTCGGTTTTTTCCATTTTTTAAACAAACTACAAAACGACTCTACTCCAACCTCGATAACTCAGCTGTTTCTGGTCCGATCGACTCTAGACTCTAGAAAGACGTGGTTACTGGTTTACTACGAGCGCCATCTCTGGGTTAGTCTCGGGACTTATTGATCCATGTAGTATACTTATATTACTTATATAAGGACAAAGATAAATTTTCCTGATCATGTTGCCATATGCATTCAAGAGATCATGTTTTGAAGTAGTACATTTCAAGTTGAACAGGATTGTGGCTGTAATGAAACGGTAAAGTTGGTTATTTTTAAGGAAGGTATGTGTAATTTGGACCTTACTATATGAGATATTTAGAAAGACAAGAGCTTAGTGAAAGGAATATATTCTGAACGGTAGTCGATGGAGTTGATTTGCCTACCTTTGATTGACTTTTAGGGGAAGGGAATTTGAGCTTTCGAAAAAAATGAAAGAAAACTATTAGGTGTTATTTTAAATTTGAGATATAGGTTTGTTCATTCATCGCGGTGGTTTTATTAGTATTACAATATTCTAAGAGTTCGGAAAAAGACTATAGAACAAGTGCGCAAAAGGTCCTGACCACCTTCAAAGTTTTTCCTTTTTTGGCGCTCTTGTTCACCTGAACAGAGTGCTTATCAATTTGCCCAAATGTCTGTGACTTTCGAATTTTTGGGCAAAAGTGGTATCAATCGTTTTGTTTGCACCTACTGATGAATAATCCGTGGTCAAAATCGATTCTGTCCGTCCGTCCGTTCCGTGAACACGATAACTCTCGAACGGATGAAGTTAGAGAGTTGAAACTTTCAGAATAGGTTTGAGGTATAAATATCTCGGCTAGGTTCGTTATTCGGTCAAATCGGCCGAATAGGTTCGGAGTAACAAAAAAAAATTTTTTCAAATAAAAATTTTTTTATGGTGCAGTTTTATCAGACGTGTACAAAAATACCACTCTCGACTTCGACAAGCTAATAGTTCTGGAGATATGATTTTTCAAAATTTAAATAATTGTAAGTGGTTTACAAGAGCGCCTAAGCCAACTGACCTCACGTCAGTGCTTTCTAAATTTATTTTTGTAACTAATGAATCAATTAACACTAAGTATAATTTGAATATGATATAATTTATTGGTAGAGAATCTGAGTCATGTTGAATTTTTTAATTTATGTGTATTTTCCTATATTCGACCCTTTTGGAACAGACATTCCTTCTCTCTGTGAAAATATTTGAATAGTCATATGCCGAGTGATCGTAAGATAAGGCCATATGGAATAAAATAGTCTGAAAACACAGAGGGGTGTAAATGTGTCGGTTCCACTAATTAGCGTATCCCTTGATCAATAACTATATACAACATCCGGTTAGTGTCAATGAACTTAACTCCCCAAGTGATTTTCAGTCAGAAATAATATTCTCTCCTAAAATCACCCTAGCTTTGTTCTTTTCTCTCACTTTTTCATTCCCCAGATCGTCAGTATACAGGACGTTCCAAGTTCGAATGTCCATTAGGTTTTTAGGAAACCCGACCTATTTGAAAACTGAAAATTGGAATTCTGTTATTTAAAGAGATAATTGAGTGGTTGAATTCGATGGTGAGGAATATCAGTCACAAGGAACAGTTGTATACCATTTATTCAATGGCAACGTTTCTGAGTATTTATCTCCTTTATCAGGCTTAAAATTGAGTGGTTATTTTATTGGGAACTTGTTGCATTGGTTATAATACGTTGTTATGGACTCACCCTCTTCGTTGAACAGTTGTTTTAGCTTTGAAAAATTCTTAAGCAATTATTTTCAACTCCCGAAAACATTGTAGGCATCCATCTGACGCATCCTTTTTGGCGCTCTTGTTCACCTGAACAGAGTGCTTATCAATTTGCCCAAATGTCTGTGACTTTCGAATTTTTGGGCAAAAGTGGTATCAATCGTTTTGTTTGGACCTACTGATGAATAATCCGTGGTCAAAATCGATTCTTCCGTCCGTCCGTCCGTCCGTTCCGTGAACACGATAACTCTCGAACGGGTGAAGTTAGAGAGTTGAAACTTTCAGAATAGGTTTGAGGTATAAATATCTCGGCTAAGTTCGTTATTCGGTCAAATCGGCCGAATAGGTTCGGAGTAACAAAAAAATTTTTTTTTTCAAATGACACTGTTCAAATAAAAATTTTTTTATGGTGCAGTTTTATCAGACGTATACAAAAATACCACTTTCGACTTCGACAAGCTAATAGTTCTGGAGATATGATTTTTCAAAATTTAAATAATTGTAAGTGGTTTACAAGAGCGCCTAAGCCAACTGACCTCACGTCAGTGCTTTCTAAATTTTGAAAATTAAACTTGTCAAGTGTAATACCACTAGAGGTGAGAATTTCTTGAGAACACTCTTGTTTTTGAGGAATTATGCGTTTAAATTTAAAAAAAAATTCGAATCTCGTGTGGTATTTGGAAAGATCATTCAACAATATAAATCAAACAAAATAAAAAATAGTTTTTTATTCAAAAATAACCAGATAGAAGCATAACAACAAATTATTCATCTTTATTCTCATAATAATAATTATTGATAGTACAATTATTATACACATTACGAGCATTATTTTCGAATGATGAAGTAGATACTGATGTTGTTTCTTGAAGGACATTTTTTTCATTTCTTACGGCTGTGATTACTTTTTTGTGATGTTGTTTGCCCAGTTTCACTGACGCTGCAGAAGAATGGCCTGTTATCTTTATAAGCTGTTCCTCGCCAATCCCTGCTTTGGCTAATTGGCTGACAACAGTAGCTCGATGCGAGTGGTTGGTTATCTTCGACTTGGTTGTGTTGATGCCAATGAGTTCTGCCGATTCTTTTGTCCATTTAGCTCTCATATTGGGACCGACTGGGGGGAGTTTTTGAACCATGAACCATATTTCCAATTCTTATGTAGAGTAAGGAATAGTATTTCAGTGGTTATGTTTGCAGTTCTTTTGGATACAAGTAGCTTATATAACCTCACCGGACAAATATCTTCTTAAATATTGGGAGTTAGCCATTTCGTTTCCGCACATTTTTGGGCACCACCTTGTCTTGTTTTAGAAATTTCGGATTGTAGGCAATTCGGCCCGTGGGATTACCATCGTTTTCAATTTCGAATTGGAAATGCGAAATTAGGAATGATGAACCCTCTCCTCCGCGCCAAGCAATAAAATAAAATTTTCTGTTCAAAGCGTCTGGATTATCTTCTTTACATAAGTTGACCATCTTTTTGTGTTGCTCCCAAGACAGCAGCGCCTTGGCACTAACTTTTCTTTTCTCAGGGTCCACTTGCAAAATACGCCTCTTGGCATTTCGTACATCCCGCGCCGTTTTAAAAGCCACGTCTGTGAATGGATCGAACCTAACGCCTCATTCGGAATAGAATTTTTCCTTCAGCTCTTTGGCTGTATTATTCCACAAGGTTTTCACGACACTTTCCTTTTAGTCTGATCCATCTTTTTTTCATATTGAAAGCCCAGTCTAGCATAATATTATTGAGCTCTGACAAACTTGTTTTTTCATTTACAAGGTATTCCCGGGCAGCACAGAATTCTCCAAATTGTTTCCAAATGTAGGATCTTGACTTCACTGTATTGAGCGGCACACTTTTCTTCACACTTTCCTCTATTGAAGTAACATTACAATTCCCAAAACGTTTCATTTTTATCTACTTTATGGTAAAATACGAAAATAAACTGACAGAACTGCCAAATGTGCTGTTGAAGTTATCGCTAACAACTGCTTGTTTATCCTAACCATGACGACCGCTACTTCCACCAACGGCCAAAGCTATCTGGACGTATTAATATTCCTATGTAAATTAGGCATTTGATAAAAACAAATTTCTAAAAGTGAAAACACTGTGAGGTTGAGTGTTTTCAGATACAGTTTGTTTCTATTGGTCCGTTTTCAAAAATTGAGCGATTTCATTGGACGATGTAGTATAGTGTTGAATGAACATTCTAATTTTATGTATTATACTAAAGCTAGCACCTAATTCGTAGTAGATAATAATGCGACAGTCTGCCAAATTCAGGCGTTTCATTTTTCATCGCCGGAGTTGAAATCTCTTTTAGTCGCCCATTGCGCTGTCCCTTCTGGACCATTTGACAGCCATTTTTGAACTGATCGACCCATTAATGGAAACTTGACGAATACCATAATGTGCAGTCATCCTACAGTATACTCTACACGAATAATTATTTTCTGCAAGGAGTGGCAGTACCACTGGTTTAGGCTCACTGGAACGTAACCGACGAGAGATTTAGACAAAACAACTGCACCGATTTGTTGCAAAGACATATACTATCCCAAATATACCATTATCAAGCCGCTACCTGAAATAGATCCCCCCCGTATATAGAGATATTTTAGAAAATCTGTAAGGACAAGTTTTCAAATCACTTGGTGTACAGATCATTTTTTTACTCACCAGAGTTTGTGCTAAGTCTACAGCCGCTGTGAATTCCTCTTCTGATTCTTTACCAAACCTTCCCTGAACTGACTTTGTGAGTTCGTAAGGATCTAACACCAACCCAAGACAGTTTGGCCACGCCCAGATTGTTGCAAAAAGAACACACTCGAAAATGAGGACTACGATGATTATCAGGAAGTACTAAAAAAAAATCGGTGGATATTTACCATAAGTTCAAAAGTTACATTTGTCGGTCAAAAGAAGGCTGATAAAATTAAGGATGAAACCGAAATTGTGCAATAACGGATGGAAGGTTTTATTGTCTCTTTAATCTTAATACAAAGCGACGAAAATCTCCAATAGTATCAAGGCCAAAAAAACAATAAATCTGATGTTTTGAATATGCCAAAAGACCTCAACCGTTTAGAATTATGTTTTACGATATATTATTATTGGTATAATCTAGAAATACGATGTTTAGGTCATCGGACGCCTGATTCAATTGACGATAATAGGGACCGAATATATATTTTATCACTTACAATAGTCAACATGCAGTAACTGTGCATGCAAGAAGCCCAACATCCAAGAACTCCAGTCATGGCGAGGATACATCCCATTATAGTTATTCCAATGGATGCGTAATACATAAGAGGATAGTGCAGGTTGGCCTGTATCCCAGAAACCAGCAATTTTGACAGGAGAATCCTATCATTATCGAACAAAAGCAGTAAGCCACCACTGACCAATGTGAATCCACAAACCTAAAAAAAAATAATATATTTCAATCATTTCTTTTCTCCAAAACTACTTGGCCCATTTAATACAACTACTGCAAGCCGGAGTAAGGAATGCATTAGATTCTTTTTGAAGTCAAGAAATTAAAATAACGGTCAATAACTTCGGAGCATAGGTAGGACATAATATCTAAAAATTAGTAAACAGACCGCGCTCATAGTATCAGGATTTCCAATGGGGACTTGACAACTTTGAATTTAATTTGTGAACGCACCTCAGACCAATCATCAAACTGTCAACGTCAATTCATTCACTGAAGTGAGCATCTTCATCATGATGAAGTACACGAACGAACAATATTTGCAAGTTATAACAATTTACTACCGAAATTCGGAGTCGGTGACCGCAACTTTAAGAGCCTCAACTCCAATTTTCGGTCATAATTCGCGCCCTAGTGGACAGGCAATAACAAGTTTGATGCAAAAATTTGAGTCTACATATTCGCTGTTGGATGTTGTCGTACCAGTGAGACAAAGGACCAGTCGCAGTAACGAAAACATCGCTGTCATTATGGACTCCGTAGCCGACGACCCAAATCAGTCAATTCCACGGCGTTCTCAAGAATTGGGCATCCGTCAGACCACTCTATGGCGAATTTTGCGCAAGAATCTTGGTTTACACCCGTAAAAGATCCAGCTGGCTCAAGAAGTGAAGCCATTCGACCATTTGAAGCGACGTACGTTCTCCGATTGGGCTTTGGAAGAGCCACGATCATGATTTTCATCGAAAAATCATCTTCAGCGATGAAGCTCAATTTTGGCTCAATGGCTTGGTCAATAGGCAAAATATACGTTATTGGACAGGCAGCAATTCACACGTGATTCACGAGACTTTCGAGAAACGGCCCCAACGATTGGCCGCCTCCTTCGTGCGATTTGACGCCTCTGGACTATTTTCTTTGGGACTACGTCAAATCACTGGTCTATGCCAACAAGCCGACGACATTGCAAGTGCTCAGAGACAACATTGAACGCAAAATAGCGGCCGTTTTGGATGAAATGTGTGGCCGAGTCATCGAAAATTGGGTCCAGAGAATTGACCGCTGCAAACGGGCCCGTGGTGGCCATATGAACAAAGTCGAGTTCCATTCATAAATGTTATGTTTGTACTTCAGGCCAATAATAAAGATTTTGAAATATCTAAAATAGTTCGTGTTTTATTTAGATTCAAAGTTGTCAAGTCCCTATTGGAAAACCCTTTATTATTATTATTATTAGGGACAGTCCGGTCAATATACAGAAACTTCAAATACTCAAGAATACTCAAGGCGGATGATTTAAATGAGAATTTCCGGATCTTTTTGTCAAAGTGTATACTTTAAAATTGGGGATGTATAAAAGAAAATCTATATTTTGCTTTGAGTACGTCTCTGGCGAAGCCATTCTCAATCAAATACATCCACTAGAATTACTCATTATTTGATTGTTTTTCATCAGCTTTAATTCGTTGAACATTTCCTGTGCTAATGAAATCGGCGTAACCTCCGTAAGCTGTTACATATCTGATCTAGCAATGAAACGTAAACACATCTCTTTCATCCATATCTCCTATGACGACAATTTAACGAAAATTAACTGAAAAGATTGAGAACAAAACAAGTGTTGAGGAGATTGAGAAATCTATCGATTGCTTCGAAAATAATCGAATCTATTGTTTTACAACGAGGTAACTTTCATTCGTGGAGTGGAGAATTATCAATCTTTCGTCTATTTACAGGGTGACGTAAAGCTAGAGAAAAAACTTATTGGTGATCTTTGAAATATTATGTTGCAACTATTTCATTGAAGTTTCTGTTTGTTTAATATGTGTTTGGTGAAAGCTTCAGCAACTGATGGTATCATAGAATTTGGCGTATGATACAAGAGCTTAACGAAAACCCCAAGTAAAAACCCTGTCCTGTGATTTGTATGTGTTGAAATATTAATGAAATACAATGAAATATTGAATGGTGAAGAACTTTTATCTTCAAAGTGATGTTCTATTAAAGAGCACATAGGCTTCTCCAAGTTGCCACGTCGAATTTGAAAACAGAAAGACAAAAGCAGAAAAATGAAATGAATAAAAATTCGTTGGAAACTCACAATCCATGATATGTAAAAATAATCATAGAAGAATTTTTTTGTTCCAAGAATTCAGAGCTACAGTCTGTCTGCGAATATGAGGTGGGACAATGTTGGATAATACTGGTAACCCATGGACCGGTGCAGATCTTATGGTGCCAGTAATTATTCTCACAGATATATTCAATTCTGCATCAATTTTTTATGTAAACTATTAAACCTAACAGAGAAACAGTACTCAGCTGCAGAAAAGACTAACACTAAGGATGCTGTGCTCCTATCAGCAACCCATGATGATCCAGCTGAAGAATATTATTCTTATTTATCAATTTTAGCTATAAAATGGAGAGATTAATCTAATTTAATCCTTAAATAGTTTGGATAAAATTATATTTGAAAGGAGAATCATCAAAAGTTACAGCTAATTTCCTATATTTCTCATTACTATTCAGATGGAAACATACCTCCGATTCATTGTTAGAACAAAGAATAATTCTTTAAAATCTCAAAATCAGTCGATAGAATGTTCTACAAAGTATAAAAAGCCGAACAGTGGTAAGCAATTGCAATTTTGGGATATTTTGAAGCATATCCAAAATCTTCAAGGCAAGTAGCATTAGAATGAGGATTATCTCAATCGTCAGTTCTAAGAATTTTACATAAACACAAATATCATCCCTATGCAATTTCATTAGTGCGGCATTTGAATGAAACTGATTTTCCAAGAAGAATGGAATTCAGTGAATTCATAATACTTGAAGATTTTTCTTTTTTGGATAATATCATTTGGACCGACGAAGCCAAATTTACAAAGAATGGTTTTTTAATCGACGTAATTGCCATCATTGGAGTGATAGAAACATACACCCATTTAGGGAACACAATTTTCAAGAATCCTGGCAATTTAACGTTTATTGTGCAGTAAGAAATGACGGCATTGCTTGCTTACAATTTTATCAAGAGAACTTGAATGGTAAGTTAGGTCTTTTGAATAGTTCTAATATAAAACACATATTTCAACTTATATGAGACCGATACCTCAACATCTTGCGGAATTTTGATGCAATATATATATATTCTTTTGAACTTTTGGCTTACAATATTTAGTTAGCAAACAATAAAGCATATAGATCAGGGGTTAGTGACGGGGTCTCATACAATTCGACGTATGACATAAAAGCCAAGGAAAAAACCCCAGTAAAAAAAACCCTGGCTCCCTGCCTTATTGTGAAAGTACAAAAATAAGCTGAAATATATTTTAGGAACTTCTTTCTTCAAGAGTGGTTTTCTATTGATGGGGACAGAGACTTCATCAAGTTGCCCACATCGAATCTGGAAATAAAAGGACAAAAACAGAAAAAAGAACTGAATAATAAAAATACGTATCATATTCGTTTGAAATTTATAACCCATTTCAAGAAAGAATCGGAAACATCATGAATAGCCCTAAGACCATCTTGAAATTTATATATGGGACAATTATTGATGAGGTGAGGTATTGTTTCTTCTGCTTCTCCACATTCACAACTTGCGCCAGGAACTGAGTGCCATCTGAATGGCATGCTATTGGGACGACCATGACCTGTTTTCAAACGATTACAAACTGTCCAAATTTTTCTTGGAAGATCAAAACCAGGAATTTTTTCAGAAGGATCAGAAAAGAGATACTTATTGAACATTTCGTAAGAGTTTTACTCAGTCTTCCATAATTCTTTATCGCTTATGTTCATATTGAAAAACGTATTATGCCATAATGGTTTACGTGACTTCAATCTGGGAATTCTATTTTGTGGAATATATGAAATAATTTGGGAATAAATTGGAAAAGAATGATATTTGTTCCAAGAATTCAGAGCTGCAATCTATTGCAATAGCAATATCATAAGCTTATACAAATTTTTCAGATAATTTCAAAGGTAAATCACTGAGATATAAATTAAAGAGCCAGAAATGATCCTTGTGGAGGACCGTTTTTCAATGTGATAATTGCTACTTTTACCAAGACAGTAAGAGGGTGTGGAAGAAGAATATAATAATTAATACTAATCTTTCTTTCCCAATGCATAAGGGGCATATAGTTTGAGGTTTGGACAAAAAAATGTTAACTTCTCAACATGTGTTAAACCACATATATCCAATCTGACACGTTAGAGTACTAAATGAGGTGAAAAGTCCCGGGCCAAACACATAGATGGCGCTAGTTTTATTGCAGTCGCCGTTTTTTCAGTTAATTCTAACCTTCAAAAGCTGTTAAAATTTTATACTATTCTATCACAGTATAGATACCAACCAGTAGTCTCACTCCGTGGATTTTCTTACACCAAGTCTGACCTCATATTTTGGTCCTTGTTCATTGTTTTCATCAATAATTCTAAGATGTCTGGAATAATGTTATTATTATTATTTTAGACATCTTAAATAATACCTTTGTATAATTAATTCGTTAAATATTTAGAAAAATATAATTTTTTTGAGATCTATTTAAAATTCAAGTTGAAGAAAAAAATACAACCTAACCTATAATTCAGTGGAATTTCTTTGAGTCAAAATCTAGCATGAACCAGCAGAGCTCATTTATTTAACCATTTATTTTCATTCCAGTAAGTGTTCTGTTTCAATTTTGTGTTAATTTCGAATTAATTCCAAAATGGTTAACAATTGTAGCGTATACAACTGCAAAAACAATAGTTTCAATAATCCCAAACATTCCTTTTTCTCAATACCATTAGATACCGACAGGTGAGTGATACATATAGTATTGTAGAAAATGTTGTTTATTAAAAGTTCCGTTATTTGAGTGCTTCATTCAATTAGTTGAGACATCAGGAACCAATGGAATTTCAGGAGGTTTACGCCTACTGTCGCCATTTCTTTACGATTAATTGAGATATCAGGAACCAATGGAATTTCAGGAGCTTTACGCCTACTACATGCGTACGCAGAAGAGTGAAATTTTTTTAAATAAATATTTGAGTGTGTATCTATATGATTTTCAATTTTATAATATTATATATTTTTTATATATTTCCCCGCTTTTCACTCAAGATCAGTTCAGGTCCCTCGCTAAAACTTGCCACTAATTCTAGAATTCATAATCAAATTCCTCTTTTCATAAATTGAATATAGTAAAAAATAGTATCAGTTCAAACTGAATCATCAGAGAATTCATTGAAAAAAATTGTTCGAAACAATTCAATATAAAAAGAAAGTTAATTTTCATGGACACGAAGATTAATGTTTCAGTGAAATTTAAGTATTGACGATTTTCTATTAAACGCATTCGATGCTTTCAACCACCAACTACTTATTACTAATAATATATATATATTATTATTTTCCATTCAATACCCACTCTTAAACTCAATCTTCGTTTAGAAAAATTTTAATGAGTCATTTCACTTACAAACCTAAGGTACCTATGAATTTCAAAAAGTTTCAGGGGATGTTCTTCAGTAAACTATTGAGTAAATTTAATCACTAATTACTGTTTCTTTCAAAGTGATATTAAAACCACAATAAAACAATATATCTTTTATTGAATGCGTTCTGTTAATGAGGAAATGTGATTACATTTACGGTTACATTATGAGAGGAGTCATAACTTTTATACGAATATAGACTAAACAATGGTCCATACACTCTAAATATCACTGTGAAAACTTATTACCAGCTTAAATCAAAATATTTTAGTTTTCAGATAACGCAAATAACCTTTCTAATCAATTTTTGAATTCACGGTCGACAAGATTAGATGCGCAGGGAGGAATGCGCGAGTTCCCTTTGGTGTAAACGATTTCAGTTCAAAATCCACGGAGTGCGACTACTGCTTGGTCCCTATACTGTTCTATCCTATTCATTAGTTTGTGAGTTATTGTGCTAAGGGTGACGCTACTTTTGTTATTTTCAAAACAATATATCTAAAACAATTTCTTTAGATGGCGATCTAATTCCTTAGAATTGTTGAAGACCCATAAAAAGCAGGATCTGTATATACGGCATTCACTTACAACTGAAGGGTTTTGAAGGGGAGCACTGAAAGTGACAATTTCGTGATTTCTCAAAAACAATACATTCCAGGGGCGATTCAGTTCTTTAGTAGTGTGGAAGACCTATAGAAAACAGAAACTGGACATACTGCGTTCACTTACACCTCAAGAAATTCGGAGGGGAGTACTAAAAAGGAACAATTTCGCTATTTCTCAGAAACTGTACATCTGGATGGCGATCGAATTCAATAGTAGTGTTGAAGACCTATAAAAAACAGGATTTGTAAATATATACATAGAATACATATAGAAATTTACACTGCCTGTTTATGAAAAAATAACGTTCAAGCGAAACAATGCCTTGAAAAGTGTTATAGGCACTCCGCTCCATCAGAAACAACAATGAAACGTTCGTAAGCTGACTTCTAACGTAGTCGTAGAGACACCGATGATGCAGAACGCAGTGGATGTTCAAATGAGGCGGTAACACCAGAAAACATAAAAAAATCCTCAAAATTGTTTTGAATGATCTAAAAGTGTGAAGTTGTGTGAATTAGCTGCCATCGTAAAGATATTACAAGAACGTGTTGGCCGCATTTGACTATGAGAAAGCTCTGTTCAAAGTGGATGCAGCTTTTGCTCACTGTTGACTAAAAATAAGAACGTATAGATGATTCTAAGCAGTGTTTGGCCATGTTTGAACATAACAAACCGAAAATTTTGCGTCGATATGTGACAATGGATGAAACATGGATCCATCTGAGTGGACAGCAATAGATGAACCTCGTCCAAAGAGCCCGAAAGCACAACAATCGGCTGAAAAGGTTATGGCTTCGGTATTTTGGGATGTGCGTGGTGTAATGTTCATTGACTATCTTGAGAAAGGAAATACCAGTGAATGTTATATAGCGTTATTGAAGAGTTTGAAGGCCGAAATAGCAAAGAAACGACCACAGATGGCAAAGAAAAAAATGTTTCATCAAGATAACGCAACGTGTTACAAGTCAATCAAGTCAATGGCGAAACTACATGAATTAAAC
Source organism: Micraspis discolor (assembly GCA_030674115.1). Lineage (NCBI taxonomy): Eukaryota > Metazoa > Arthropoda > Insecta > Coleoptera > Coccinellidae > Micraspis > Micraspis discolor. The sequence goes on along the minus strand of JARTUT010001765.1, from coordinate 257,186 downwards.
TTCGAATTGCTTCCACATCCACTGTATTCACCAGATTTAGCTCCCAGCGTCTACTAGCTTTTAGCAGACCTAAAAAAAATGCTCGCCGGTAAGAAATTCCGCACGAATGAAGAGGAGAATGATGGCTACTGCGTTAATGAATCACGATCACGAAGAAAATCTGATTTTCGAGTAGTCTAACGAAAAACTCCGCCTCTTGAAACAGAGATCTTTTTCGCAATCCACAATATTTATTGACTTGAAAAAAGACACTTTCAAGGCCTGATTATAAAGTGATTAACTGATCATCTGTCTATTTTGTGGTTTTCACTCTACTGACTACCAGTTTTCTTACAAGATAACAGTTAAATAGATCATAAAAAATCATTGTGATTGACTGGAGATGATGTACAGATTTCTGATTCACTCTAGAAATTCTCATTATTAATGATGACGAATTAAAATTACTGATTGAAATGAAGAATAAATTAATGACAATAATGAAGCTTTTCACGACAGCCAGTACGTTTGGTTTCCTCAATAACTTACTTAAAAGATGTTTGAATGAGGTTGGATCAAATAGGTTCGCAAAAATTCATGGAAATTGGAAAACTACAAAATTAGAAAAAAATTCCCAAGAAATTTTCTTTCTAATACTTGATATCTTAGAAAATATTTATCAGAGATCCACTAAATTTTGAATGTACATCCTTGATTATCAGAATTATACCATTTTTTTTTCAAGAAGTTAAATGTTTTTAATATAAACTCTGACAAATAAGTATCCATAAATTCTCGTGTTTGAAGTTTCTGTATGTTGGTAGGATTATCCGGAATTACTATGCCAAACGTGGTTGCGGTCTTGCAACCAGTTTGTTTACGACTGCTGTTGAAACCAGTCGACCTCCGTGATAGTCTTCGAATGTTGCGATGGAAAAAAATATTGAATAGAGAATTCGTTTCAAATTTTGTGTCTTGAAAGATATTTCGTATGCTTAGTCGTTGCGGATGCTGAAAAACTCTTATAGAGAGTCTGTTTCATCGAAAACTCAAGGGTACGAATGGTACATATACTTAGAAAACGGTTGGGAGATCGTCAAAGAGTTGCCTCGTTCAAGACGACCGTCGTCCTCTTCAACCAAAGATAAAGTCGAAAAAATCGAGTAAATTGTGCTCAAAAATTGTTATGCCATTATTAGAGAGATAGCTCGTGATCTCAACATCTCTCGTGAAGCCGCTAGTTTGATTTTGGTAGACCAGTTTGGCATGCAGCGCGTTGTCGCGTGGCTCGATTCATGTGTAGCGTATGCAGTAGTGTTGGGTACCTCTTACAAGAGGCGACTCATTTGTCCCGTACACGACGAGGAAATGTATGAGCGGCTCATTTTTATACAATGTAGCTCACTTCAAATGTCCCACTTCACCTCGATGAGGACCACGCTACAAATACAAAGAGGAAGAGGGGATAACTCCTGGTCCTGGTCACTGGTACAAAAACGACAGAGGTAAATGAGGTCTGAGGGGATGTAGTGATTCATAGTAGAGAGAACACAGATGCCGTAAATTGTAGAATTACAGAGGGTTTTATGGTGCTGCGGCGTCTTGGTCACTTTAGCACCTCTTACCAAATATGATGGGATTTTATAGAAGTATCTCTGAACTCAACAGAAAAACAATTTTATTCTCGATGATTGTATGAAAATACTTATTTTTCAGAGAAGGAATAAAACGCTAAGCTCTCGATTACTACCTGCTATTTTTGTACCGGTATGACATTATGGTGTAAATTTTTCCGATTTAAAAATATTAAATACTATTAGGAATTCCGTTCGTCATAGATGAAGAAAAATTAGAAGACATGAAATGTCGATTCGACAAAAAATTGAACGAGTTGTTATTATTTATTAGGGGAAATATTCAGTTTATTATCAACCAAATTAACACAAATGATAAACTACAAGGATGAAAATTTCGGAATAGTATTATTCAATAAATGACCCTAACAAATGTTAAAATTGCGAATTGCGATGAGCCATAAATAAGCAATTTCGGCATAATGAAGTCTTACAAAAAGAATTCATCCCGAAATTACTAGTAATTGGATACATTTTTATAAAAACAGCTTGTCCTAAAACGAACAAGAAAACTGTGTATGATGTGAGAGGAAACTTTAAACTTTTTAATTACATGAGAATATATAATCACGGTTAGGTTCGATTATTTTGAATAACAAAACCCTCATATTCAGTAAATCTTCTTCTCACTCGCTCACCGTCCTAAAGTTTCAAAATCTATCAATTAATTTGCATTCTAAATTTTACCTATTTTATTACTTCAATTCTGTCGACAGTTAACGTTACCATTCTTTTGCATCGACATATTTGAAGTGAGACAGACCATCAACGTTCCTAATTCTTACCTACCTCGCCCTCGCTACGCTACACCGCCTCACAACCCTGTCGTCTATACTAGTACAAATTTTGTCCCGACATCGTATCGCGTCATGAACGGCCAGACCCCCTCGTCTCATTTGAAGTGGTACAATGTACCGCTTCGGTTCAAAAATGAGGCACCTTTTACAAACTCAATTTCAAGATGTGTACTACCCAACACTAGTATGCAGGTAGCTGCAGACATGCTGGATCAGACGAATTCTAACCTCTCGTTGGCGAATTATAACTGGTGACTAGACATGGGACTATGAATACGACACAAAAACGAGCCATCATAATGGATGGGGAAAATGAGCCGAAACCTAAAAAACCTCGCAAAAGTCGTTCGAAAATCAAATCGATGCTTATCGTTTCCTTAGAAATACGTGGTGTATTTCATCATGAATTCGTTCGGCAAGGTCAATGTGGATTTCTATCAAACTGTTTTGGCACGTTTGTGTGAAAATATTCGCTGTAAACGGCCGGATTTATGTCAAAACAATAACGCAATATCTCATCGAGCCACAATTATTAACGATTTCAAGACTAAACACTCGATAAATACCATCGACCAGCCATCTAAATCGTGTGATCTAGCTCTGTGTGACTTTTTCTTTTCTTCAGACTGAAATTACCGCTCCTGGAAACTAGATTCGAACCTATTGACGCCATAAAAAATTGACGGAAGGAGCTGAATGCCAGCCTCGAAGGCGCTTAAAAAAATGTTACCATTATTGAAAAAACATTGGCACATATGTATCGCTTCCAATGGAGTATATTTTGAAGGAGATTTGAAGAAGTTTAATATTTTTGCGTTTTTTTTTCTCAGTTCCAGATAATTTTTTGACATCGGTCGAACTTTCAGTTGTCAAAATTTAGAAAGCGCTGAAGAGGGTCTTCAGGAAAAAAATTTGAGCTTAATATAAAACTTATGAAAAACTATGAGTAATTACTTTTAATATGAACTATAGATTTGTTCACTCATCGTGGCTGTTGTATTTCTATCACATTGTTCAAGAATACGGGAAAAATTCTATAGAACAAGCGCGTGAAAGCTCCTGAAATCATGATTTTTTTCTAAATTTTTTCATTATCATACGGTTGCTGCTGCCTTCCCATATATTATAGATTATTAGTATTGAATATCTTACTCACCAACAGGAAAAAATTAGTGATCGCCAGCAGCGCCTTACTGACTCCCAAGCTCAAGATTCCCATTCTCCAAACAATACACCACAAAAATCAAAATCAACAAAACAAAAATTTAACATTCATCACTGTCTCGTCGCTCCATCAAATAAACAAGGTAAATATAAGAGATACGTCACAGTACTGCAACCTTTAACAGGACCAATTTGGTCTCATTACGAGAACACTAGACAATAAAAAGTTGAATCCAAAGGGGGACAAGCGAGATGTTCGATACCGAGGGGTACTTCTTGCAGTGGCAGAGCTTGATAGAGATTCATTCGAAAATTCAACACAGGAAGGAAATAGGAATTAGCAGAGCATAAAGAATTGAAGAGGTGGAACACAGGGGTTTCATGGTCAGTGCATGGTACTGCGATCTTATATGTGATGAAAGCTGAAAGAATTTAAATTTATGGATGCTAGTTTGGGAGGACTTTGTTGAGATTGAAAGCCTGCAATTTTTGCTCTCATTGCGAAATGAGGAAGTTAGTTTTGCACATGATATGATTGGTTTATCGCTGTAGGATGTCCGTAAAAAATTAAAGGAAATTGGAACGATTAGAAGATTTATTATATGATGACGACGAAGCAAGCTCTTGAAAAAATGTCAGAAAGTACAGACGAGTGGTCAGAACATTCTAACGTCTTTTCCCGGAATCTGCAATAAAGTGATACGAATTCAACACCCACGATAAATGAACAAATCTATATCTCATATCAAAAATAACTTTTCATAGTTTTATTCGAAGCTTAAATTCCTTTTCCGAAAAACCTTCGTCAGTGCTTTTCTAAAATTTGAAATTTCACCGTAATAACAAATCGCGATTATGGTAACATTGTTAATAATTATGTTATCTTATAATGTTTATAATATAATATATAATATTATAATATATAATATAACAATATTATACCACGGCAGTCTTAATAATGTGTTAAGACGGCCGTGATTATACATAATATTATAATGTTTATCAAATATGTTATCTGAAAGAAGGTTTCGTGATTTTGTTGATAATAAGAGTAGCAATTTGAAAACATTGAAAAACGGTCTTCCACAAGGATCAGTTCCAGCTCCTTTACTTTTCAATTTATATCTCAGTGATTTACCTACGACATCATCTCAGAAATTTGTTTATACCGACGACATTGCTATTGCTTACCAACATTCCAATTTCCATACTCTGGAAAACATTCTGTTATCTGATTTGGAAATTTTAAAGAATTATTTTATTGAGTGGCGATTATGTCCAGATCCCAACAAAACAGAGGTATCTTGTTTCCATCTGAATAATCATGAAATATATAGAAAATTAGCTGTAACTTTCAATGATTCTCCTATCGAACATAATTTATATCCTAAATACTTAGGAGTTAAATTAGCTTCATCTCACAATTACAAGGCTCATTTAGATGATCTGAGGATAAAACTGAAAACTAGGAATGATATTCTTCAGAATTTAGCTGGATCATCTTGGGGTGCTGATGCTTCCACTCTTCACACAGCATCTCTAGCCTTAGTCTTTTCTGCAGCTGAGTATTGTTGCTCTGTTTGGTTTAATAGTGCACGTACACTATGAGAATGATTACTGGCACCATAAAATCTGCACCAGTTCATTGGTTACCAGTTTTGTATAACATTGTGCCTCCCCATATTCGCAGACAGACTGCAGCTCTGAATTGTTGGAGCAAATAAAAATAGAATTCCAAGATTGAAGTCACGTAAACCATTCTGGTATGATACCTTCTTCAATAAGAACATTACCGATAAAAAATTATGGAAGATTGAGTGGAACTTATGAAATGTTCAATAAAAGTCTCACTTCAGATCCTTCTGAAAAAATTCCTGGTTTTGATCTTCCAAGAAAAATTTGGACAGTTCTTAATAGTTTGAGAACAGGTCATGGTCTTACCAATAGCATGCAAATGTATAAGTACTCTGTTCAAGTAAACAAGAGCGCCAGAAAAGAACCTAGCCTTTTCTTAAGGAAAACTGAAACTAAATTAACTCTTCAATGTTTCAATCATCAATCTCTAATAAGTATCAATCGTAATCTAAACCTCTTTATGAAATCAAATTTTTTATCCATTTAACGTCTTCATACCAATACTGAACAAACCTAGCTCTCAAAATAAAAATGTACGATGCTGAAATTCATTAATATTTTGTTTATGAATGACCTTGATATACTTTCCAAATTTTGTGGATATCTGATGAATATTTTTCGAGATATTAAGAATAAAAAAACTTTTGGCCCTTTTTTTTTCGAATTTTGTAACGTGAAGATTTCCACTAAATTTTGCGTTTAAATCACATTCAAACATCTTTCAAGTTACAAATTGATCGGATGGATATTCTAACGAGACATTTGGACATCCCGTTTGGATAATAGAGAGTATACGGCCGGATATATTCAAGTTTACCCCCAGATTTCTCATTAGGGAATCAAACCCAATCGATTGAGACCATTTTTGGCTCGATATTCCAAAATTACAGGCATTTGGGCCAAACGAACCATTCAATGCATTTGCAAAATCGAATATGGCTTGTCATATAGTAATTTGTCATACTGAATATAATATGAATAAACTTTTGCAGTAATTTGGATATAATTCGTAGTTGAAGAATTAAACAAAATCAATAAATACTCTGTACTTCCATAACACTATGTGAAACATTAATAACAATATTTAAATTTTTCATGCAATATTCCTATAACAAAACTCAATCTACCTATAAGCAAATTTTATGAAACTTGCAATAAATTCCCACAGACACAAGTAATATCTATCCATTGACAAATATTGTAAGATCTTTTTCAATAAATAAATATAAGATTAGGTGCAATAAGGCACGATTGACTCAATGTACACTCGAATCCTCTGTTCTGTGTAGATATGAATTATGTGTACTTCTAAGTCTGGTTTTTGTTTTATAACTATGATCAGGTGTTCTACATATAAGCATAGCCTATATTGCAGAAATAACAGCATATAATTCTGTAGGTTATTTGATCATTACTCTTCTTCATAAGTTCATCAGTCTCAGTTCAAAAATAAAATTCACTACATATATCAAACTCTTTAATTCCAATTGTTATAATCCACAGAACTTATAAGAAATCTTCAGCAGACATGAATATCATCTCTCAATGAATAAAATAACATTCTATATGGGCTTAATTTTAAAATGGAGTCCGATCAATGAAAACACCAAACACTTCAAATCTTGGACCAAATAATAGAAACATCTCAGTCCTTCGGGATCTTTGGACTGACTTACATCTACCAATGAACCAGTTTTCGATGTGGTGAATGAAATATGCTCGTCATTAATCACAATTTCCAATTCTTGGCGACCTATCCTGTCTGGTGGAGGCCACAACGAATCATCTTCTTGCATTATTTCTGAGTCCACGATGATTCTTTTCAGTTCTTCCATGACGCACTGGTGTACGTATACTTCTTTACGAATCATTGTATCATTTTTGTAATTCGAATTGTTGGCGTATCTCAGTTTGCCATCAGGTCTGAATTCGAATTCTAAGAATTCGTGGCCAAATTTTCCTTTATGGCCCACATAGTAGCGAATGTAAAAGTCTGCAGTCATAATGATCTAGATTTAGTTATTCAATCAGTACAATCAAGCTTGAATTGATTTAATTAAAAACTTTTGGATTTGTTGGAATAGAAACCAAACAACCCGTTACTTAACCTAGAAATATACGGTATCTGTCAAATGTGTAAAGGCTAAAGAAGAAGAAAACATCGATACATAAGTATTAAGTACAGATTATTAATTGTTGAAATAATAAGAAATAATCAATTCCTCAAAATATTACAACTAATCTAATGCTCGTTTATTAATATTAATATTTTAACACATCAGGTTTATAAGTATCTTGGGTTGCCTATATTGAAAGCACCATGTCACAATTCTTATAAGTTTTTCCATTAGCTCAGATTTAGAGCTTTTAATGAAGAATCTGAGTTTTAAGTCGAAGCTTAAGCGAGGGTTTCCGTTTATAATTTGAAATCTACCATTGAAATTAAAAACCCTTGAGAACAGTGTTCCACTTGCATCAAAGGATCAATAAATATATGGACATGTATTGTTAGTTGCCTGATTTGATTTGAAATAAAAAAATTTGGAAAGTCAGGGACGTGAGATCGGGAGCTTTTGCACGATTGAACAAACCCATATCTCAAATTAAAAATAACTACTCATAGTTTCCCCTTATGTTTTGTTTGGAGCTCAAATTCCATTCGATAGTGCTTTTTTCACAACCAACTCGATTAATTTTTCCTCAACTGAAACTAAATTTATATGATATCAATCGAAAACGTATTTGTTGAAGTATCGATAAATTCAATTTCTGACGGACTTCAAGACATTTCTCTGTTCTTTTCTGGAATATCGACCTACCAGGTTAATTAGTTTTTGATATTTCAAAATTGAAAGTTGAGAAACGGTAACAATTATACGAGGGCCGTTCAGAAACTAACCTCCGGTTAATTGAAAAAAATACACCAAGTTAAGTAAAAATATTTTAATATATACATCTTACAACTACATCTTTGCACTATTTTTCGACATAGTCTCCATTACGATTGAGGCACTTATCGTATCTCTTCACAAGCTTTGAAATTCCTTCTGCATAAAAATCACCCGCTTGTGCCTTGAGCCAGCCTGTGACCGCATCTTTGAGCTCTTCGTCGTCATCAAACCGCTGGGACCCGAGCCATTTCTTCGATTTTCACGAACTTTTGCATCAACTGTCTGAACGAGTTCGTCAGTCACCAATGATGGTCTACCACTCCTCTCTTCATCATGAACATTTTCTCGTCCACTTTTAAATAAACGTACCCATTCACGGACAACTCCTTCACTCATAAATTTTGGTCCGTACACGGCACAAAGCTCACGATGAATAGCTGCTGCAGAGTATCCTTTGGCTGTAAAAAAACCTTATAACAGCACGCACCTCACATTTGGCGGGATTTTCTATTGCAGCACACATTTCAAACTGCCACAAAAACTAAACTAGCGCAGGTACGATGTTCACTCGACTACGGCTTGATGCCGACTGACCTGCTGAGCGCGTGAATGCACAGATGGCGCGCTACTCCCCCCCACTACCCGCACTGTGACCAATCGGAGGTTAGTTTCTGAATGGCCCTCGTATAATATTTTCCTTTTGTTGATTCATTGGAAATCCCCATTCATATATAGAAAAGACCTCTATATAAAGAATTGATAATTCAGGGTGTCTCATTTAAAAGCGTCCACTCCCAATAACTTAATAAGGTATCCGAATTTATGGAAAGACTCAGACATGATTGTTATTGACAGTTTTCTTCTACAAGCAACCCCATCAAGAATTAGAATAGAGAATCTGGGTAGTTTTGTAGTACAAATGTACTACATGCATGGCTTCAAATTTGTCTAAACTTGAATTAACGTGACAACTTGTTATAATTCGACGAGCGACGAAGAGGGACGATCGGCTTGCGCGTTCGACATCTGTTTCTCTTCTACTTGAGTGAGCGATGCGTTCGCGTGGACAGCTGCTATACAATAAATCATTCACATGTTTTCGTCAAGTATGAAGTGCTGTGAAAAGCGAATGTGGTGTCAATTGTTAATATAATATAATAATATATAATAGCGTTGTAGATAGAAGACCTCACATTGAATAAGGTAATATAGGGCGGTTTTTGAAAAAATGCTGGAACTTTAAACTTCCATATCTTCGTCAATACGGCACATTTCTGCTGATATTTGGCAAGCTTGTTATTAAAGCTATTCTCCAAAAGATTGAGAAAAAAAATAAAAAAAGTTGCAGGTCCATATTCATAAATTTCAATTCAAGTGTCAAGCGTGAGGTATCACTCGATATATTGAGTTAATTGGGTCAAAATAAAATCAGAAATTCAAATGGAAAATTGGAAACCGTAAAAAGCACTGAGTTAAGATCTGTTTTTCGTTTGAAAACCACAAATTTATTATTGTTTTTATGATATGTAGAAAGTAGAATTTAAATATATTCATATCCGCTTGATGAAAAAAAGTATTCCTTAAAAAAATCAATTCGAGGGAATATTAATATATTGAAGAGGGCGCCATCGTTAAGGCAAAATGTCTGTAATTTTCGAATATCTAGCATAAAATGGTCTGAATAGATTGGGTTTGACTCCTGATAAAGAATACAGGGTAAAACTTGAGTATGTCCGTCCAGCTTTCCATATACTCTCTATCTTCTGAAAGAGATGAACTGGAGTTTTCATTTTTCTAGAAGAGGTTAAAATATCTCGCTCAGGTTTGTTATTGGACCAAATCCATCCAATGGTTCAGGAGCTATGGCAGCTGAAATTTGGTTTAGATGGAAACGGCTGCACGCACGAAAAAACATGACTTATGCGGCGTTTCATTTAAGGCTTGCAAGGCAAGCCAGATGAACGGAACGAGTGACAAAGAGGCACATTCGGCTTCTGTGTTCAGCACCGTTCGACATCTGTTTCTCCTCCTATCTGAGTGAGCGATGCGTTCGCGTGGACAGTTGCTATATAATAATACATTTACATGTTTTCGTGAAAAGTTGGTGGTGTCAATTGTTTATAACAATCATGATTGCGGCGATAAATAATAATAATAATAACATATATTCATCATCATAAAATTTTACATATACATGAATTAAACAAAAAGTCATCAAATTAAACTATCGATTTATATGAAGGGCTAATGACATGAATATACCAAAAATAGAGAAAACCAAATGAAATGGTTTTCTGTGAGTAAATGTAATGATTCTTTAGATTTTAATTATATGTTCAGTGATATATTATCGAATATTTGTGTATTCATCAGTAAAATAAATTGCATCGGTCCGCTTGGGCAGTGATTGTAGCGTATGCTATAATAGACAAAACTATAACAATAAGTTAACAGAAATATTTCACGATGATTAAAAAATTAATTGCTTTTCAATTCGAGCGAATTAATTATCTAGTGTAGGTAGCTATGATTTAAAAAAAATTACAACATAAATGTTAAATCTTCCACATATTATAACAACATGTCTGAAATGACAGGTTGGACCAACCAGTAGTCAAGAAATTAATTATCACACATAGTTGAAAATTGTGAAACAATTGCGCAAAAAACATTCATACTTGTAAAAACTATTGTACAATGTAAAAAAAATACATCAAAACTGACTTAATTGTACAAGGTGTCTAGAAAGGGTATTGGATATTTTTAGTTCAATAAAACAAAAAATATTTGTGTGCAATAAAAAAATTTATTGTTTATTATTAACATAAGAATTGGAAAATTGGAAGAGATTATGTTATCCAAATGATAACCGTTGTGTTGCTGGCACTTTTCTAAACGGGAACGAAGAATGGCGATAACACTGGCACGACAAGGGCCTTTGAAAACTAAACGAAAACGAAATAAAATTAATAATGAAATTCTGATAAGAAAAAATGACCCGAAAGAAAATCGAATGTGGAGCACTGACTTTTGCCTACCTGGTTTCACAGTACGGCTGAAGCAACGTGTCACTCACGAGCGAGAAATAGTCACTTTTTTCACCAGAGTTCTAATTTGTAGAAATTGAGAAATTCATTGATTGCGAAGAAAGTGTTGCACGACGATGTGTGGATGAACGACGACTTCGTTCTCTCTTTGTTTGACATAGGTCATATGCTCCAACATATGTTACGCGTTAATCGGACAATGAAATGAACATATACGTGGGCCGCACGAAACGAGCAAGCAACTTGGAATAAAATGAATGAACTCAACTAATAACAATGAGTTGCAGTAACAAACACGTTGACATATATTGATATTGCTGCCATTTCTGACCTGATATTTTGCTTCAACTGGGTTAGATTCGTCGGATTATTTTGTTGAAGTTTACTTTTGAGGTATCCCCATGCAAAAAGTCAAGCGAGCTAAGGTCGGGGCTTCTGGGAGGCCAGTTGATGATACCCCTTCGCGAAATGACTTCATTAGGGAATAATCCATCTGCAGTGCGCACGACGTTTGTTGGTGGAGGGACCGAGAATGGTATTAACCCTCTACCGTTTGGTGGGAGGGTGAGTGTGAGGTTCGATCGTTGAGACCGAACGACGGCTGCAGGAGGGCGTTTAGGCGTCACGTCCTTTACGAGTCCTTTATCTGGGTGCCGAGATGAGGAAACCTCAATCGTCCCTAGGTTGTGGACCGTTTTACCTCGGCGGACTCCTTTTCTCGAGCTGACGTTGATGTACGAGATGAGGAAACTCAATCGTGCTTAGACCGAAGCTTTCCGTGACGTGGGCTGCTGCGCGGTGAGGGTGGTCACGGGTGTCGGCTGGGTCCTTTAGCCGGTATTGCGTATCCGCCGTCTGGGTGCCGAGATGAGGAAACTCCAATCGTCCCTAGATTGTGGGCCGTTTTACCTTGGCGGACTCCTGCTGTCCATCTCGCGGAGCTGACGTTGATGTACGAGATGAGCAAAGCTCAATCGTGCTTAGACTGAAGTCTTCCGTGGCGTGGGCTGTTGCGCGGCAGGCACTGGATTTGCCCGATCTTTGAGGGTGCGGGATTCGTCACGGGTGTCGGCTGGGTCCTTTAGCCGGTATTGCGTATCCGACATCTGGGTGCCGAGATGAGCTAAGCTCAATCGTCCCTAGATTGTGGGCCGTTTTACCTTGGCGGACTCCTGCTGTCCATCTCGCGGAGCTGACGTTGATGTGCGAGATGAGCAAAGCTCAATCGTGCTGAGACCGAAGTTTTCCGTGGCGTGGGCTGCTGTGCGGCAGGCACTTGGTTCGACCTCGGTCCTGTCGTCATCGCGGGTGGACGCGCGGTGGTTTGCGCACTCGCACACCATACCGCCGGTCACCCGATTTGGGCTGGGCCTTGGCAGTTCTCTTCGAGGGTTTGTTGCGCACGGACACTAGTTGCGCCGTGCGGAATCGCCCCAGGGACCCCCCGCTTGGATGGTCCATGTTGGCCTGAGTGAGGCTTTGGTTTTGCCCCCTTCGCTTTTACCCCGAGACATTCTCATTTTTTTATCACACGGCCTTAGTCATTTTTATGCCTGCGTCATTTTGCTTGCCTGGTTCTTTCTGATGCCTAATACGTCGGGTAGCTCGCCACTGTGGTCGCTTTGTGTGCACTCTGAGCCCTTCACGGAATGTTGCTGGACTTTTGGTGATTGACAAGTATAAGTACTGTGAAGATTTTGTGATATAGATTAAGAACTGTTGCCCTGATACGAACTGTTGATTAGTTTTAAGGACTGGAAGACCTATTATTTTGGAATGTTTGTTTATTTAGTATGAACAGAGGTAGTATTTTTAGTTAATCGCGAGTTTTATTGGTGACACTCTCTACCTCCAACAGCTACCCACTCATTCTCCACTGGAGTCTGCCTAGCTCAAGCTTCTGGACATTCCGGAGGAGTTCGATAGGTGAGGGTGACGCCCTCAGAAGCTTAGGCTTTTACATGCTGCACGTAAGGGCGTTACAATTCTGGCGCCCGAGCAGGGACGTTGGTTGTTGGAGTTTGAGGTTGTTGGAGATTGGACGTTGTTGGATATCCTGAGGAAGTAAACATGTATATGTTCGGAGTGACGAACCTGATGGGAGTTGCGTGCCCGGAGGTTGGAGGTTGGATCCACTGCGGATGAGGATAGGCTGTTGCTGCGAAGAGCGCTGTCGAGAGGGATAGACATTCCCGAGGATGGAAGCGGAAACCTTAGTAAGGCGGCTGGAGGCGTTGCGTCCAACCACCGTAGCGGTCTCCACGGTGGGACCACCCGAGATGCCAGGTGCCGGACCGTCTAACAAACGTGAGATACTAACGGTGAGTGTTAGCGTGCAACGGTATCTAGAAGAGCACAGACCCCAACAGTGGTCGGCGGAATTCGCGAGGCGCATCCAGGCGTATCGGCCTCGATGGCGGCCGGACCAGAAGTGCCGAGCGAATTGGATGCCCCTGGGCGGCGCGGTAAAACGGATAATCATACCGGCGCGAGACCAACAATGGACGCATGCCGCGCGCGTCACCACCCCCCAAATGAACGCAAAGTTCTTTCCCCGCATGACGAGTGCGCGTCACCACCCTGCCAAATGAACGCATAGTGCGCGTCTTTTCCCCGCATGACAGTCGCGTCACCGTCCTCCCAAATGAACGCATAGTGCGCGTCTTTAACGACATGACAGTAGTGCGCGTCACCGCCCTCCCAAAGGAACTGCGCGTCACAAACGCCGACAAACAGTAGAAGAATTGCTGATTTAGGCTAAGATTTCCTCTTGTATGTTATCGTTGATTTTGGCTAAGATTTTCTCTTATGTTGTTGATTGAGGATAAGATTTTCTCTTATGTTGTAGATTTAGGCTAAGATTTTCTTTATATTGTTGATTTAGGATAGGATTTTCTCTTATATTGTTGCTTTAGGATAAGATTTTCTCTTATATGGTTGATTTGGACTAAGATTTTCTCTTGGGTTTTATTAGGCTCCTTTCTTCTTTTTTTTTGTGACCAGGAAGGGATGAAAAAAATTTTTTTTATGGAAGTGAGAGTGTAACGAAGTGGTTTTGTTTGCGTGGCGGAGACCCGTTGACCTTGATCGACTCCAGCGAGATCACGCTGAACGGTGGGGACACCGACCGATCATTCCACCTCCATCTGCAGTGCGCACGACGTTTGTTGGTGGAGGGACCGAGAATGGTATATATAGGCGAGTCGAGCACTGGAACGGCAGTTCCTCGCACGAGCGGAACTCAAAAATAAGGGGAAACCCTCTACCGTTTGGTGGGAGGGTGAGTGTGAGGTTCGATCGTTGAGACCGAACGACGGCTGCAGGAGGGCGTTTAGGGCGTCACGTCCTTTACGAGTCCTTTAGCCGGTATTGCGGATCTGACATCTGGGTGCCGAGATGAGGACTCTCAATCGTCCCTAGTTTGTGGACCGTTTTACCTCGGCGGACTCCTGCTGTCCATTTCTCGGAGCTGACGTTGATGTACGAGATGAGGAAACTCAATCGTGCTTAGACCGAAGCTTTCCGTGACGTGGGCTGCTGCGCGGTGAGGGTCGTGGTGTGCCCCCCCCCCTGTTGTCGTTTGTCGAGCCGACCCCTGGAAGGCACGGGTTCGTCACGGGTGTCGGCTGGGTCCTTTAGCCGGTATTGCGTATCCGCCGTCTGGGTGCCGAGATGAGGAAACTCAATCGTCCCTAGATTGTGGGCCGTTTTACCTTGGCGGATCGCCGAGATGGAAACTGTCCCTTAGGTTGTGACCGTTTTACCTCGGAGCTCAATCGTGCTTACTTTCGAAGTTGATGTACGAGATGAGCAAAGCTCAATCGTGCTTAGTGGGCCGTTTTACCTGGCGGAAGTCTGACGTTGATGTGCGAGATGAGCGTCAAAATCGGCGAGACCGAAGTTTTCCGGGCGTGGCTGCTGCGCGGCAGGCGACCTGGTCCTGTCTCATCGCGGGTGGACGCGCGGTGGTTTGCGCATGCGCGCACCATTCACTCCGATTTGGGCTGAGCCTTGCGGACACTGGTTGCGTGCGAATCGTGCCCCAGGACGGGTGTCGGCTGGTGAGGCTTTGGTTTCGCCCCCTCTCGCTTTTACCCCGAGACATTCTCATTTTTATCACGGCCTTAGTCAGCCTGGTCATTTTGCTTGCCTGGTTCTTTCTGATGTATCCGGGTAGCTCGCCATCTGGCCCTTCACGGAATGTTGCTGACTTTGGTGATGCTGTGAAGATTTTTGCTAATACTGTCCTGATACGAACTGTTGATTAGTTTTAAGGACTCCTATTATTTTGGAATGTTTGTTTATTTAGTATGAACAGAGAGTATATTTTTAGTTAATCAGTTTTATTGGTGACACCTCTACCTCCAACAGCTACCCACTTCATTCTCCACTGGAGTCTGCCTTCAAGCTTCTGGACATTCCGGAGGAGCTCGATAGAGTGAGGGTGACAAGCAAATCTGGCGCCCGAGCCCTTCACAATTACAATTCTGGCGCCCGAGCAGGGACGTTGTTGCGTTGTTGGATATCTTTGGACGTGTGGATATGCTTCGGGTGACGAACTCGTATGGGAGTTACGTGCCCGGAGGAGGTTGGAGGGTTGGATCCACTGCGGATGAGATTTGGCTGAAGAGCGCTGTCGAGAGGATAGACATTCCCGAGGATGGAAAGCGAAACCTTTAAGGCGGCTGGAGGCGTTGCGTCCAGTTTCTCCACGGTGGGACCACCCGAGATGCCACCGGACCGTCTAACAAACGTGAGATACTAACGAGTGTTAGCGTGCAGATCTAGAAGAGCCTTGGTCGGCGGAATTCGCGAGGCGCATCCAGGCGTAGATTACCAGAAGTGCCGACGAATTCGGATGCCCCTGGGCAACGCGGTAAAACGGATAATCATACCGGCGCGAGACCAACAATGACGCATGCCGCGCGCGTCACACCCCCAAATGAACGCTGCGCGTCTTTCCCCCCGCATGACAGTAGTACCACCCTGCCAAATGAACGCATAGTGCGCGTCTTTCCCCCATGACAATACGCGTCACCGTCCTCCCAAATGAACGCATAGTGCGCGTCTTTACGACATGACAGTAGTGCGCGTCACCGCCCTCCCAAAGGAACACAGCGTTCACAAACATAAACAAACAGTAGAAGAATTGTGATTTAGTAAGATTTCCTCTTGTATGTTATCGTTGATTTAGGCCTATTTTCTCTTATGAATTAGAGAGTTTCTCTTATGTTGTAGATTTAGGCTAAGATTTTCTCTTATATTGTTGATTTAGAGATAGGATTTTCTCTTATATTGTTGCTTTAGGATAAGATTTTCTTATATGGTTGATTTGGACTAAGATTTTCTCTTGACACCTTTCTTCTTTTTTTTTTTTTGTGACCAGGAAGGAAGTGAAAAAATTCTTTTTTTATGGAGTAAGGAGAGTGTAACAACGGAGTTGACCTTGATCGACTCCAGCGAGATCACGCTTCACCGACCGATCATTCCACACCTCCATCTGCAGTGCGCACGACGTTTGTTGGTGGAGGGACCGAGAATGCGAGTCAGAGCACTGGAACGGCAGTTCCTCGCGCGCGCCGCGAACTCAAAATATGCCCTCTACCGTTTTTGGGAGGGGTGGTGTGACATTCGATCGTTGAGACCGAACGACGGCTGCAGGAGGGCGTTTAGGGCGTGAGCCGGTATTGCGGATCGACATCTGGGTGCCGAGATGAGAAACTCAGACTCCTGCTGTCCATTTCTCGAATGTACGAGATGGTCTGGCGGTGAGGTCGAATGGTGTGCCCCCTGAGTGGAAGGCACCACGGGTTCGTCACGGGTGTCGGCTGGGTAGCCGGTGTTGCGTATCCGCCGTCTGGGTGCCGACTCAATCGTAAGGCGGACTCCTGCCTTCCATCTCGCAGCTGACGTGTCGATGAGCAAAGCTCAATCGTGTGCCCAGACTGAAGTCTTCCGTGGCGTGGGCTGTTGCGCGGCAGGCACTGGATCTGCCCGATCTTTGAGGGTGCATTCCTGATGTTTCGTATCCGACATCTGGTTCTTTCTGATGCCTAATACGTCGGGTAGCTCGCTTCTGGACTTTTGGTGATTGACAAGTAGATTTGGGACTTGGGTTTTTAGAGTTTAAGTACTGTGAAGATTTTGTGATATAGATTAAGAACTGTTGTACCTGATACGAACTGTTGATTAGTTTTAAGGACTGTAAGACCTATTATTTTGGAATGTTTGTTTATTTAGTATGAATAGAGAGTATATTTTTAGTTAATCGCGAGTTTTATTGGTGACACCTCTACCTCCAACAGCTACCCACTTCATTCTCCACTGGAGTCTGCCTAAGCTCGAGCTTCTGGACATTCCGGAGGAGCTCGATAGGTGAGGGTGACGCCCTCAGAAGCAAATAGTCTGGCGCCCGAGTTTACTGATAAAGGTACTGCACGTAAGGGCGTTACAAGTGTCGCACCTGTATTCTCGAAGATCCTGATCCATTTCCTAATGCTATCGTCACTTGGCGCGTACGATATTCCGCACGATAGAGACGTTGAGCAGTCACTATTGAATCACAATTACGATAATACGTTCGTACGCAAAATGCGCGAGGCGTCCCTGAGTACTGTTCCATCGTGACTAAAACTCCACAAAATGGCGGACGCCACGAATCCCTCCCCGCTCCTTTTAGACGCCCCAGACGAATATGGCGCGAAAACAAATACACGATACCCTTTCTGGACACCTTGTATTTATGCGTACAAATAAATGGAACTTGATTTATTCAATTGTGATTTCCATTTTCTCCTTCACTATATCCATTCAAAATATCTATCAGACAAATAAAATTAATATTTACAAAGTTACAGGGTGTTTTGTGGAATTATGGTATCGATAAAACTGAACTGAGATCGTATAATTTATATTAAAAGGAATATTTTTTAACAAACAGTATTAGTAAAAATTCACTTCAAATGCTTAAAATGTTCTTTAGATTTATTTCGATTATCCTGTCACATTTCAAGGATAATATTACGACATTAGGCTTCAGTTTGGACTGTAAGGTGGTTTATTCAATAGAAATTATTCCCTGTTTCATTTTGCTTTAATGGTACCATAATTCCACTTAAAACACTGAGTAACTCTGTGAATATTCACTTGATGATCATAAAAATTTGAATCTAAGCATAGATTTGTCCTACTAAACTACCCGCTTTTCTTATTCAAAGTCCTGGTGGGGTTGCAAATATCTTTAGGAAGTTTCTTCTAGAAACATGCTCTGTCATAAAAAATCGAACTGTCTGAGTGTTTTCACCAATTCTGATTCGTTGTTGAGTTATTGAGGCTAGACACTTTCAAATGAGACACCCTGTATGAGCCTGTAAAGGCGTTTTATTTCATTCAACTTCCCAAGCACGTTTTTAGTGAACTTTACCCTCATGATCTTCCAATTTATGGTTGGGACAGCGAAGATGATGAATGAAATCACTCAATTTTCCAGCATAAGCGGCCTGGAGAAAAACAATTTTCAGGAGTGAAGGTTGCCGGATCGCTCAAGTTTCGCAAGGATATCCTACATGCGTCGTTGAACATGGTAGGATAAAGGATTCCCTCCTCAATTTTATTGTTAAGTTCGCACCGTTCTCTGTGTAACTGTACTCTGTTTTATTGCGCTCCTGTTGATTCAGTGCTTTTAAAGTGTTCTCAAAGATGTATGGGATGCTGTTGGAGAGTGTACAGCATTTTGTGCAGGTTGGTAACCCTGATAGTTCAATCTTTTTCATGTAATTGCGGTGGTGTTTATAAACGATTTTTTTGTATCATAATTCGCACTCGCTGATATAAACGCGAAGGAATGAGACTTGGAGACGTTAAAAGAAGCACTGGCGGGAAGTCAGCAAGTTCTACTTTTATGCTAAGGTCATCATCATCGATACGAAGTCTGTTGAAAAAGTATCGGGAATTATGTATTCAGTGATGGGCAAATATGTGGAACCAAGTAAATATCTCTGGAGTCATTAGAGATATCTGAATCAAATTTGAAAAATGGATACTGCAGTAGATTGCCTATTTGTTTTCTTATTTAAAATTTTTTTTTTTTTAAATTTCAATTTAAAAATTTGCAATATAACACCCTGTATATTATTTTAGTTTGTGATGAAACATTTCATTATGAGTAGAAAAATATCAGGTTCGATGTTTTTTATTTCAATACCTAAAGAAAGAATTAATCTAATATCCATTAAAGAAATAACTAATTATAATTATTAACTAAAACCAAGTGATTTTCAAATCATTGAAACTTAACTATACTAAACTTAATGTATTAGATGTTCAAAATGAGCACCGTTTACTTCTTGACAATAAGCAAGTCGGTTTGTAAATTCTCTAGTAACATCAGATATTATTTCTGGTGGAATTCTCTGTGTCTCGTGAGTTATTCCTGCAGCTAATTCTTGCAAATTATTTGGTCTATCAACATAAACCTTAGAATTTTCCATTTATGAACCCGATACTGATATACGTCAAAAAAATTGTTGTCCCAGATATGTTTATTCTATTATTTATTAACAACCACGATTTTGAACGATGTTTCATAGGAGAAAATCTATTTATCTGATATTCATAGCCTGAGGAAGAGACTAAAAGTCTCGAAACGTAGCTAATTGAATAAATTGTATAAAAACTGAGGTGATTGATATACCCTTTCACAACATACAGGGTGGCCATTTGAAAACGAAACAGACGAGATTACAGACGAAATAAGTTTTTTCGATAGAAATGCTCGGACAGATCGATTTCTGTTTCGAGGGGTACAACTTAAGATGTAGGTTCCGGACGCATAGCGCTTCAACCCTAGCTGCTACAACCCCCACCCCCAATTTTTGAATAGGGAAGATGGGGTGAGTGATACCTCAATTCAAAAGTATTTTTATACTGATTTCAGCACAGTAATTGTTTTTTCATTTTATGCATTAGTTCTCGAAATATTCATGCCTCAGTTAATTTTATCACTTCAATTAATTTTTTGCGAATAATTGACATTTCGTGCTTCCGAAGCGCCAAAATTTCCGTACTTGTATTTGAAATTGCAAAACATCTACCACTGGCAAATAAAGTCATACCGTACGTGTTAATGCTACTAGGGTCAGATGTTCGACTAGCTGTTTTATTCACTGAAATCATTCTCCAACTGTACGGTATCAGAACGATTTGAAGTATTGATCTAAGAAATAAGACTTTTCAAAGTAAAGTAAATAATTTATCAAAAACTCACATCAATTAATTAAATATTCAAATTGTTCACCATTAGCTTCCATACAATGAAATAAGTTTTGTTCGAAACGATGGCGCACATTTTGCAGCATTTCTGGAGTGATTTGACGACATTCGTTCATTATACGTCTTCTAAAATCTTATATGGAATCGGGCTGTGTAGAGTAAATTTTACTCTTCAAGTGGCCCCAAAGAAAGAAATCTAGTGTTGACAGATCTGGCGATCTGGCTGGCCATTCAGTGGGACCCCTTCTTCCAATCCACCGATTTGGAAATCTTTAATCCAGATATTCTCGAACTGGTAAGGCGTAGTGTGGAGGAGCTCCATCCTGCTGAAACACAATCTGATCTTTCACATAATTTCCAGCATTGTTTTCAATAATTTCCGTCAAAATTAGATCAATGTGATTTTCCAATAGGTCCAAATACATACCTATCGCCAATAAGATTACCAGGTAAAAAGAACGGGCGGACAATGTTGTCACCACATATTCCAGCCCAAACATTGAGGTTTTTTTTTGGTTGTTTTGAAGCTCAAAATGTCGATTTTTCACAAAAAAACACTACAAATGCCATGAAAACATCACTTCATTTTCAAATACTTAGTTAAGAATATTTCGAGAACTAATGCATAAAATGAAAAAACAATTACTGTGCTGAAATCAGTATAAAAATACCTTTCAAATGAGGTATCACTCGTCCCATCTTCCCTATTCAAAATTTGGGGGTGAGGGTTGTAGTAGCAAGGGTTGAGGCGCTATGCGTCCGTAACCTACATCTTAAGTTGTCCCCCTCGAAACAGAAATCGACCTGTCCGAGCATTTCTATCGAAAAAACGTATTTCGTCTGTAATCTCGTCTGTTTCGTTTTCAAATGGCCATCCTGTATAACATAGGAACGATATAAAAACCTAGTCTATTAACCTTAGACTTCAATTAACCCTACAGAAAAAAGTCCAGTGGATTGAGGTCGCGACATCGTACGGACCATTGATATGTACACCTTCTTCCAATCCATCTGTGATGAAATGTCCTATCTAAATAACCAACAATGCGAGCGTAAGGGGGTGGTACTCCATACCGCTGAAACCAGATATTATTTGGTAATTGTCCATTTACCTCCAATGCCAGAATCACTTGTGTTTCTAACAGCTCTAAATACCTATCTCCATTTAAAGTTTGTTGTAGGAAGAAGGGTCTCACGATTCTATTTTTATAAATGTCGATCTAATTGTTCAATTTTTGGGCTATTTTGTGTATGAGCCTCTTGAACCCAATGGGCATTAGTTTGTGACCAGTAGCGTCAGTTATCTCGAATACCGTTTAAACAAAATTTAGCTTCCTCTGGAAACACCACATTTCTGATAAAATTTTTATCACGATTGCAAAACAATATAATATTTCACGTTCAAATTCAAACACTAATAACTTATTTTTAAATTTTTTCTTTCTTCAATTACTTTTCTGTTAATATATCTGTAGGTATTGGAATAAAAAATATGAAACCCGACATTTGTGTACTCGTAATAAAATGTTTCATTAGAAACTAGAATAATATACAAAGTGCTTTATTGCAAATTTTATAATTGACATTACATCCGGTTCCACACATTTGCCCATCACTGTTTATTTATTCATGAATATCTGTTTGGTCCCCTGGAAATTATCTGTCTCGGATATAATAAACTTCTTAAATCCTCAAACCACTTAAATTAGTTTTTACGCCCTTAATAAAAACAGCGTGCTATCGATTTGCACACATGTCTATAATTTTCCAATATCTACCCCAAAACAGTTTCAATCGATTTCGTTCCATTTCTTGATGCAGGCTCTGGGGTCAAACTTGTATGTTTTCAGAACCTAATGTTAAGTATTTCAAGTTTTAGCAATGAATATGTCATAATATATGTGTGTCATTTTGCAATCATTGTGGGCTGAATCATGAAGTCTTATTCTTCGTCTTTTATTCCTCTTCAATTTTTTTTCCAGAAGGAATATGGCGATGACGTGTGGTTGGAAGTTTTGAAAATATCTGAGTGTAAATACAACGTTTTCAGCACCCACCAGTGTATCCAGATCATATCATGGCAGATCTTGCAATCGCATTGGAGTCGATAACATCACAATCGTATGATGATTTCATGACTTTTTTCGGAAAGTGTTTCGTCAGATACTTCAGCAACTATGGGTGAGACATTCAAAAAAGTTTGAAGTGTTATTATGAATTAGTGAAATATTGAAAAGAACCTAATTACAATACCATACGAGGGCCTCAATTTATATGTGGTGTCTATGCAATACTAGTGTGATACTTCCATTCCTCTACGATCAACCCCTAGTTGGCCCAGCTACTTCACAGACAATTCTTCAATTTATAATTTTTTTATTCTGCTTATGCTGTATTTATATATGTTCGACTAGCTGTTTTATTCACTGAAATCATTCTCCAACTGTTCGGTATCAGAACGATTTGAAGTATTGATCTAAGAAATAAGACTTTTCGAAGTAAAGTAAATAATTTATCAAAAACTCACATCAATGAATTAAATATTCAAATTGTTCACCATTAGCTTCCATACAATGAAATAAGTTTTGTTCGAAACGATGGCGCACATTTTGCAGCATTTCTGGAGTGATTTGACGACATTCGTTCATTATACGTCTTCTAAAATCTTATATAGAATCGGGCTGTGTAGAGTAAATTTTACTCTTCAAGTGGCCCCAAAGAAAGAAATCTAGTGTTGACAGATCTGGCGATCTGGCTGGCCATTCAGTGGGACCCCTTCTTCCAATCCACCGATTTGGAAATCTTTAATCCAGATATTCTCGAACTGGTAAGGCGTAGTGTGGAGGAGCTCCATCCTGCTGAAACACAATCTGATCTTTCACATAATTTCCAGCATTGTTTTCAATAATTTCCGTCAAAATTAGATCAATGTGATTTTCCAATAAGTCCAAATACATATCTCCAATAAGATTACCAGGTAAAAAGAACGGACCGACAATGTTGTCACCACATATTCCAGCCCAAACATTGAGTTTTTTTTGGTTGTTTTGAAGCTCAAAATGTCGATTTTTCACAAAAAAAACACTACAAGTGCCATGAAAACATCACTTCATTTTCAAATACTTAGTTGAGAATATTTCGAGAACTAATGCATAAAATGAAAAAACAATTACTGTGCTGAAATCAGTATAAAAATACCTTTCAAATGAGGTATCACTCACCCCATCTTCCCTATTCAAAATTTGGGGGTGAGGGTTGTAGTAGGAAGGGTTGAAGCGCTATGCGTCCGTAACCTACATCTTAAGTTGTCCCCCTCGAAACAGAAATCGACCTGTCCGAGCATTTCTATCGAAAAAACTTATTTCGTCTGTAATCTCGTCTGTTTCGTTTTCAAATGGCCATCCTGTATAACATAGGAACGATATAAAAACCTAGTCTATTAACCTTAGACTTCAATTAACCCTACAGAAAATAGTCCAGTGGATTGAGGTCGCGACATCGTACGGACCATTGATATGTACACCTTCTTCCAATCCATCTGTGATGAAATGTCCTATCTAAATAACCAACAATGCGAGCGTAAGGGGTGGTACTCCATACCGCTGAAACCAGATATTATTTGGTAATTGTCCATTTACCTCCAATGCCAGAATCACTTGTGTTTCTAACAGCTCTAAATACCTCTCCATTTAAAGTTTGTTGTAGGAAGAAGGGTCTCACGATTCTATTTTTATAAATGTCGATCTAATTGTTCAATTTTTGGGCTATTTTGTGTATGAGTCTCTTGAACCCAATGGGCATTAGTTTGTGACCAGTAGCGTCAGTTATCTCGAATACCGTTTGAACAAAATTTAGTTTCCTCTGGAAACACCACATTTCTGATAAAATTTTTATCACGATTGCAAAACAATATAACATTTCACGTTCAAATTCAAACACTAATAACTTATTTTGACCGCTACTGTCACTTCTACTATGAATTTCATGGACTACTAGATACCATTAAATTTTTTCTTTCTTCAATTACTTTTCTGTTAATATATCTGTAGGTATTGGAATAAAAAATATGAAACCCGACTTTTGTGTACTCGTAATAAAATGTTTCATTAGAAACTAGAATAATATACAAAGTGCTTTATTGCAAATTTTATAATTGACATTACATCCGGTTCCACACATTTGCCCATCACTGTTTATTTATTCATGAATATCTGTTTGTCCCCTGGAAATTATCTGTCTCGGATATAATAAACTTCTTAAATCTTCAAACCACTTAAATTAGTTTTTACGCCCTTAATAAAAACAGCGTGCTATCGATTTGCACACATGTCTATAATTTTCCAATATCTACCCCAAAACAGTTTCAATCGATTTCGTTCCATTTCTTGATGCAGGCTCTGGGGTCAAACTTGTATGTTTTCAGAACCTAATGTTAAGTATTTCAAGTTTTAGCAATGAATATGTCATAATATATGTGTGTCATTTTGCAATCATTGTGGGCTGAATCATGAAGTCTTATTCTTCGTCTTTTATTCCTCTTCAATTTTTTTTCCAGAAGGAATATGGCGATGACGTGTGGTTGGAAGTTTTGAAAATATCTGAGTGTAAATACAACGTTTTCAGCACCCACCAGGTGTATCCAGATCATATCATGGCAGATCTTGCAATCGCATTGGAGTCGATAACATCACAATCGTATGATGATTTCATGACTTTTTTCGGAAAGTGTTTCGTCAGATACTTCAGCAACTATGGGTGAGACATTCAAAAAAGTTTGAAGTGTTATTATGAATTAGTGAAATATTGAAAAGAACCTAATTACAATACCATACGAGGGCCTCAATTTATATGTGGTGTCTATGCAATACTAGTGTGATACTTCCATTCCTCTACGATCAACCCCTAGTTGGCCCAGCTACTTCACAGACAATTCTTCAATTTATAATTTTTTTCTTCTGCTTATGCTGTATTTATATAATCTGATCCGCCTTTTAACTACAAATTATGTGGTGGTACTCCAGGCAATTCCAATGAATCTAAAAATTCTCTAGCATCCTGGTTTGTGGCTGTATCAACTGATGGAAAGGAAATTCTAACTTTTCGCATTGAGATTGTAGACATCTATGGGTTTTGCCACCAAATTTTTTTTTTCGAAAACAACTATGTTTATTTTATTGTTGTTTATTTTCCAGAAAAACACTCTAAATAAGCTCTTTTTTTGAGCTTTGTGAGCAAATTAGTATTTATGCTTCAAGTTCATCAGCAATTGTTGATCGGAAAATCACTGGAATTGTCAACAAAAATCCCCTAACAACAAATAATATTTTGTTTGTTTCGTGAATACTTCAAGAACTTTACAATCAATCACATGAATTTAGAAATTCTCGAAATCTTCCTGTACAATGAATTTCATGGTTTCTTCATCATCTGCATAAACTGTAGAATGTGATATTACTAATTGTTGTCATTTAGATAATTGTTTCAGTTACGAAAAAACTATAAAAGCTACAGGACGAAGCTTTACAGATTTCTTGGGTAACGTTGACAATATTCATTCCCAGTTCAGACTCTCTTATCCAAAAATGAAGAGTCCCTCGATGTACTTGACAGAAATTGACGAGAATGGTGTTGTCTTAGTTTATAGAAGTATAAGACAAGGTTTTACGCATTATTTAATGGGTGAGTATGCTCTATATATAAGTGGAACATGTAAATAATTCAAAGTTTCGAAATTTTTCTTCTATGTATAAAACATGTTTAGTGAAGTACCATTTGCAAATCTTCGCTGTAACCGCAGCTGGAGCTGAGACATAATGATTCCGGCTACAAAAATATAAGAAATATTACTGAACACAATTATATGTCTTAAATTGGATATCCGCTCCATTAAATAATCATAATAATAATACGTGGAAACAAAATTCGAATCATTTACTACTCGTGCTACTGGAACATCCGCAAACGGCTAGATTCTGACATATCAAACCAATCCGAAGGAAGGACATCCATTATTGCACATGAGCTGCTACGCTCTAACTTATACCTGATAGCGCTAAGCGAAAATTGATTTCTAGAAGAGGGCAAACTTGTGGTTTATGCCAGTTATACATTATTTTGGAAGGATCTCTGAAACTGCAGTTTGTACTCTAACTGCTTTTCAAGACAGGAATTAGACAAGTCTACTATTTCTTTCAATACTATTTCTCTTGATTTTCAGGTCAGCTCCAAGAGATCGCAGATACTTTATTCAAGCTCAAACTGGAGACCAAGCTTCTGTCGACTGAAATGTCAGAAGCGACAGGCAAGAAAATCACTATTGTTACATTCCGCTTGAATTTCGACAACAGTCTTTATGTGAGTATTAAAGAAAAAATGATGACTTGGCCTCACAATTCGGACGAAACGGCTGCTGTTTCGCGTTTAGTGTTGGCTCTGGGATTTGGGAACGTCTTCCGGTTATTGGCATTGAAATAGCCCAGAAAAAAAAATCTAGAGGAGTTAGATCGCACGAACAGGGCGGCCAATCGACTAGTCCATTTTTTGAGATAACACGCTTATCAAGTTTAGTCTTCCAAAATCGATTATAATGTGTGCTGTGTGGCACCGTCTTGTTGAAACCACATGTCGTCTAATCCCAATAACGCATATTCTGCTTATTGACGAATCTTTGACGCAAAAATTAAATTGATCATCTTGGTGCATCTTTTACAACGTCCAATCGTCACTTTAAATGGTCCATCGGCCTCAATTTCTGAGTCAGCTTCATCTTTTATTGGTGTAAACCAAGATACTCACGTAAAATTCGCCATAAAGTGATCTGGACGATGCCCAACTATTGAGAACGTCATGAAATTGACTGATTTGGATCATTTGCCGCGAACGCGTCAGCGAATATAGTCAGCGATATTTTCGACACTTCGATCAATTCGTTGTCTCACTTGCACTCAAAGAATATGTAGACTCAAATTTTTGCACTAAACTTCTTACTGCTGGACTAATATGGCTGAAATCCTTGAATGGAATTTACTGAATAAATTGACAGTGACAGTTTGTAATTCCTGAAAGGATGAATTCACAAATTGACTTCAAAGTTGTCAAGTCCTTATCGGAAAACCCCCATTTTATATTTCTCTCATTTATCCATTTTAGATGAAAATGAAAGCGGAAAAGGCAGTACACATGGAAACCACCTCTTTGTCACCTTTCTCCTGCGACTTACTCTTACGTCTTTTTCCCTTTGGCATCCTATTCAACCCGGCCATGGTGATAACTGGATGTGGAGAGAAGATAATCGAAGTCGCCGGTAAAGGAGGCAAACAGAAACTGTTGCTAAAACCTTTAACCAAATATTTCAGATTGAGGAGGCCCAAAGGAATCAGTTTCACATGGAAAAACGTGAGTAACCCCTTTAATTTTGCTTATTGTATGTAAATTTATCGTGAAAATGGATTAGGAATCTGCATTCTTCTTACCCCACTTTAATTTTCCAATGTTCCTGAATAATTTAGCGTAATGGCTTTCAGCCATATTTCTCTTGATTGGAACTGCTGATAAAGGATGCCAACAAGTGATCCGTATTTGGATTTTCCGCCATTTCGTTTGTTGGAGATGAGTGATGTACTTATCCTTGGAAGAATGAATTTTTTTAACTCCGAGGTTTAATTTTATTTCAAATCAAACGATAGCCTACGTTGTTTAATTTCAATAATTGGTTTCAGTTTCTAATGTGATGATCGATCAATAATTAGCGGGTCGAGTTTGGAAAACAACATTTTTCTAATTTTGACAATGAAGTAAAACTTTTCAAAACTCATCGACTTCTTGAAACGTTCTTGCATAACTTTTGGTAATCTGGTGATGAAATTGTACATAGTGTCTCAAAGGCAGAAAAAATTCATTTGTTGGCCAGAGGCTGTTTGATATCTGTGCGAAGCGAGGACAATAGGCAGCTCAGGGCCAACAAATGCCTTTCTGTTGTGTGGCACATAACTGTTTTTCGTTTCTTATACAGGGTGTTCGGCACATGGACCGTCAAATTGTTTTGGGGCGTTGGTAGGGTCATTTGCTACCTTTTCAGTCTTGGAACCTGGGTCCTTAGTATTACGGTTATGGAGGTATGATTTTTTTATTAGGTTTTTCTAAATTAACCAAAATGTACCCTTCGAAGCCCCATAACTTTTTTTGCGTGTGCTTTTACATGCATTTTTTTCATTGTATTAAGTCTACATGAGTGTGTGTTAAAAAAAAACGTATTTATTGCTACAGATAACACGTTGATGACGAGATATTGTTGATGATGGAGCTCGTGTTGAATGATTATTTGGGCTATTACCATCATCTATTGTGGATGTAATGTTTTCCGACGTTTCGATAGACATCTTCTATCTTTATCAAGGAGGAAAAGTAAAAAACCTTTCGAAAATTATCAATTTTCAAAAAAGTCAATATGACAGAAGTCATGAAAGAAAAATGAACAATGTTATATACTCATCTGTGATATGATGATTTTTTTAAGTTGGATCGAACTATCGGCGTCCAAACTTCTGGCAGATCTATAGATGGAGCACTTATGGAATCTGGTGTTATTTTCATAAATGCTGCTTCTTTGATTTTCTTCTTGCAAGTTTTTCTTCTTTGGATATTATTGATGCTTCATCCCATTTTATACGATGATTCTCATCTACAGCATGTTGGACTAACCTGGATTTGTCGCTGTCTAGTTCTCGTAGAAGCTTCTGATGTTCTTTTATTCGTACATTCAGAGGGCGTTTAGTTTCTCCGATGTAAGATCTTCCGCATTCTCAAGGTAATTCATATATGCAGTTCTTTGTCCTTTGTGTCTCATTATTACGCTTAACTTTTGTAAGTTTAGCTCTGATAGTGTCTTGAGTTTTGAATGCAGTCGTTATGTTGTATCTATTTCCAATTCTTCTCATTTTCTCAAACAAACCTTTTATATAAGGAATTACGGTTTTAATGGTCTGATTTATATCTGTTGGTTCAGGTTGATTTTCTCTTGTTCTTTCAGCTTTTTCTAATATCTTTTTAGGTAGCCATTGCTTCTAAGAGTTTTCAGATAATAATAAATAATAATAATAATAAATAATATTTGAAATAAATAACATCTCGAAAACTCTTAGAAGCAAATGGCTACCCCCAAAAGATATTAGAAAAAGCTAAAAGAACAAGAGAAAATCAACCTGAACCAACAGATATAAATCAGACCATTAAAACCGTAATTCCTTATATAAAAAGGTTTGTCGGAGAAAATGAGAAGAATTGAAATAGATACAACATAACGACTGCATTCAAAACTCAAGACACTATCAGAGCTAAACTTATAAAAGTTAAGCCTAATAATGAGACACAAAGGACAAAGAACTGCATATATGAATTACCTTGCGAGTGTGGAAGATCTTACATCGGAAAACTAAACGCCCTCTGAATGTACGAATAAAAGAACATCAGAAGCTTCTACGAGTACTAGACGGCGACAAATCCAGGTTAGTCCAACATGCTGTAGATGAGAATCATCGTATAAAATGGGATGAAGCATCAATAATATCCAAAGAAGAAAAACTTGCAAGAAGAAAAATCAAAGAAATCAAAGAAGCAGCATTTATGAAAATAACACCAGATTCCATAAGTGCTCCATCTATAGATCTGCCAGAAGTTTGGACGCCGATAGTTCGATCCAACTTAAAAAATCATCATATCACAGATGAGTATATAACATTGTTCATTTTCTTTTATGACTTCTGTCATATTGACTTTTGAAAATTGATAATTTTCGAAAGGTTTTACTTTTCTCCTTGATAAAGATAGAAGATGTCTATCGAAACGTCGGAAAACATTACATCCACAATAGATGATGGTAATAGCCCAAATAATCATTCAATACAGATAACACCACAAAATTAACACGTAGGCCTTTTGTTAAAAATTGAAGAGTATGAAAACATCTCCACTCCTGTTGAAATTTAAAAAGTTACAGCTAACACAAACTTAGTTTTATTTTTAAAATGTTCTGTGGTTTATAACGTTTGCTAACCATATGCTATTTACGTAAGTCAATAAAAAGTCGCACCTAAATGAGAAAGTACGGATTTCGACACAACACAGCGAGCAAGGAAATTTTACCTGCCCGTTTTAGACGCGTGTGAATTATTATTACTATTTCTGTCCTTAGGTTGGATTGGGTATGCCGCGTTGTTCAGTTTTTAAATTTGTATGTTTTTTTTTTGCCATCACCATATCAGCATACTCAGCGTTGGTGAAATTAGGCATATAAACAACCAAAATTAAAACAACAGTAGCAAAAAGTCGATAATAGTAACAAAAACAAAAACATACAAATTTAAAAACTGAACAACGTGAACAACTTCCAACAGCAGAGACAAAATCTCGAATGACCAAGTCAAGGACAGGACAAAATAGTAATAATAATTCACACGCGTCTAAAACGGGCAGGCAAAATTTCCTTGCTCGCTGTGTTGTGTCGAAATCCGTACTTTTATTTAGGTGCGACTTTCTTCACTCTTCTGACTAAAACCTTATTTGCAGTATTATTATTTTTATTGACTTACGTAAATAGCATATGGTTAGCAACGTTATAAACCAAAGAACATTTTAAAATAAAACTAAGTTTGTAATAGCTGTAACTTTTTTTTAAATTTCAATTGGAGTGGAGATGTTTTCATACTTTCAAAATTTTTTTTTTTAATAAAAGGTTCACGTGTTAATTTTGTGGTGTTATCTGTAACAATAAATACGTTTTTTTTAAACACACACTCATGTATACTTAATACAATAAAAAAATGCATGTAAAAGCTCAAGCAAAAAAAAGTTATGGGGCTTCAAAGGGTACATTTTGGGTAATTTAGAAAAACCTAATAAAAAAATCATACCTCCGTAACCGTAATACTAAGGACCCAGGTTCCAAGACTGAAAAGGTAGCAAATGACCCTACCAACGCCCCAAAAAAATTTGACGGTCCATATGCCGAACACCCTGTATAATTAAAACTTTTAGTTTAATGTTTAATCAATTTTATTAATGAAAAGAAAGATTTAAGTATAGTAATAATTAGTATTGATTATTACTTGGCTACAATTATGAATATATGAGAGTTTGTAGGCATTTGATCGCTGAGAAGTTCAGAAAATCATCCAGCTACTCTTAATGACTTAGGAATCCAACTTAGAGAAATTTGGGAAGGATTAGATCAGCACAATTTTAAGATCACTCATTTTGAGTATGAACCGTCGTTGCCGAGCTGTAATTAACGTAACGGATGGAAATACCAAGTATTAAATCAGTTATCAGCATTCCAGTATTTGAAAATTGTTTATTTCTCTTCTTTCTCACAAGATTCGGTGAAATCCTGGATTTTTCTTTCAGTTAATGTGTCTTGTTTCGTTCAAAACCTTCCCGAGAGAACATAAAAAATAACTTATAAAGTCAATGTAGAGTTAACTTTCATAAAAATTGAGATTTTCAAGATGTGCGTTAATTTTTTTGCGCAGTGTAGTTGCTATTTTGCTCTAATTTCTTGAATGTATTATTTCCGATCAGTTTTATTGTGCATTTACCTTTCTTTACTTAATGAACAAACAACTATGAGAAGTATGAGTGGGCAGAAGGGAAATATATTTATTGTATATTTCAACTACACTGCTCAACAATTGATAGGGATCACTTACTTTTTCTGAATTTATTTCTGAAATTTTCACTCCAAGATTATAAATATAGTCAGATATCAGAGTATTTTCAGTTGATAATATGGTTCACTTGAGAAAAGAATGAAAAAATGGAAAGTTGGAGAGAAAAACAGACTTTATTAGGAACACTCAAAATTCTGTGTTTGAATAACATAAAAATTTTATGATGAAACCACAAGAAGGCTGAAGTTTCGGTTAAGCTAGTACCTAGTTGGTCCCCCACGAGCTCGTCTCAAGCATTCTACCTTACGAGGCATACTTTCAATCAAAGGATTTATAAAATTTTGGGGCAAATTAGTCCAAATATCCCGTCAAGCGTTAGAAAGGTCCTCCAGGTTATTGATCGGTTGTTCTAAGGTTGACAATTTATTGTCTAGACATCTCAGACCAGACAGGTTCGATGCAATTCATGTCTGGAGAGCGAGCTGGCCAGTCCATCCTATTAATAGAATGAGGTTCTGGAGCTTCTAGACGACTACGGTGTGGACGGGCATTATCGTCAATTAAAATGAAATTCTCGCCCAAGGCAGCCACAAACGGAACAATTATGGGTTCAATAATCATATCGTGATATCTCTGGCTGGTCATTGTGGTGTTCTGCAGAACAACCAACTCTGTGCGTTGGTTCAAACAAATGCCTCCCCATACACATATAGAACCTCCGCCAAAAGCTGTTGTGGGTACCATAAACTGTTCTGCATACCTTCGACCTCTTTCCCTCCGAGCAAGAATACGTCCATCAGAGTTGCCCAAACGAAATCTAGACTCATCCGTAAATAAACATCGGCTCCAATCTTCAACTGTCCAATTGCGGTGCTCCTCAGACCATTGCCGTCGATGAACCCGGTGTTCCCTATTCAAACGGGGATGTTATACCCTCCTACGTGCTCTCAAACCACGAACATGTAGTCGTCGTCTTACAGTCTGGTTCGAAATTAGAACTCCTGTTGCAACTCTCAGTGATCTATTGAGCCGCGACGCCTGGTAAGTGGGATTTCTCCTAGCATTGAGGATCAAAAGACGATCTTGGGCAGCTGTTGTACTGCGCTGCCGACCTCCCCCATGAACATAAGCTACTGAGTCGTTTTGGATGAACCTATTCCAAGCCAGACTCACGACACACATTCGTCGGGACACTTCTTGCTGGGACAAACCTTCCTGTATCCACCGTATGATTTGGTCCAGTTGCTCAGGAGCCAAACGTCTTCTCGGCTTGACTGATAAGCTGATAGTGTTCTCACATCTTCAATTATCGTCACCTTATGTGTTTGAACGAGAGAAAAAAACAGATTTAATAACAAATATCACATTGCTTTTCACTCTACCTGTAACAGCCTACAGATAATAATCGATTTTGTGAACAAGAGGCGATGAAGTGAGGAAAAATTTGATATAATCAACTCAAAACATCTTAATTTTTCCTTAGAGAACATATAATGTACAGATATTCACGAGATAACCCGAAAAAAATACAAATGAAGAGAAGTTCATAAGTGATCCCTAGCAATTGTTGATCAGTGTAGATTCAACGTTTCAATGTTTTCATTAGTAATTGTAAATGTTCGCCTCATATTATTTTTCGCCGGATACTATCAATAAATCTTCTCTGATATCAATGTCTACAACTTTTATATTTACCAATTCATTGACAAGTGACAAGCTCCATATATTCCCATGATAAGAGAAACTTCAAATACTGCCTTAAAAAATCAAAATTAATTATTCTCCTACCTTTTTTCATCAGATAATCTGAATCATCGGCTTCTTTCAAAAATTGAACGCAGTGTGTTTGTGTTATAATCTTAGACTTTTCGGGCCTGTTATTTACGGAAACTTACTTTAAAAGTGTATATGAAAAGTGTCAAAATTAACAGTTCCCTCTAATTTGAAAGCGCTTTTCAGCATTGAAAATTCTGACCATAATGAAGCTGCGTTTACATTCTTTGATCTTTCAGATAGATAAGAAACTAATACTTTTTCGGTTACAGTTTTGGCCTTCTTCGTTTTTCTCCAATAATCAAACAATTCGTCGCATTTTGTATACCCTTCTTTTGATTTTATTGGTAACAAATTATCGGAAATCTTCTAAGACGTGAATGGGAAAATTATTAATAAATGTTTTTGTTTATTAATAAATATCAATTACACAATCTGAATAATCAGTGATATCGACATCGGAGTTATTTGTGTAACATTAGTTTATTTTCAAATGTATACCTACAAGTTGCACTTCACATCTCCCATTCAATTATTTGACCAAAAATCTGCCATCCTTAACATTTGATGGTTTTAGATTACCGTATTTTTTAATAATTTCGATGTAATTTGCTCCAGAGGTTATAGCAAATTCTCGACATACTTTCGTGTTTGTGTTGTAAATAGCTACTTCAACAAACCCATCCAGAATCACTACATTCTCTACTCGAAGAAAAGTTACTTCACCTTTTCGGCTAGCTCCAGAAACTCCAACGATCAATGCAACTTTTTCGTTCAAATGAGTAATCCTTTTTTGTTCATACCATAAACAAAATTTAGCATAAAACAAACCATACTTACTCCTCGACTTCTTAGGAATAATTGCAGGTAATTGATTGAGCTGCTTCCTCGATGTCACTCGGTACGTCGTTATTCGTATCATACATATACAGTGAAATCTCAATGGGCGGACACTCATGGGACCGCTTGATGGTGTCCGTTTAAGAGGGATGTCCGCTTAAAAGAAATACATATGTACAAAAAAAATTTCATAGAAATAATAATTGGAGAATATTGAACATAAAAATCAATATATATATAAAGGTATAAGAAAGTGAACATTTTTCAAATTCAACTATAACTGAAAAATCAATGTGATGAATCATTAGGATAAACAAAAATTTTGATAAAAAAGAGACACTTTAATTACGAAAATATTCCTGAATTTTTGTTGGTCTCATTTTTTTCCTGGATAGACAATCAAGAAATCTCAATTCTAATTTGGACAGAATATCTAAACTCTCTGAATCTCCGTGATTCTGGGCAAAACTTTTTAGCTGCTTGGTTAAAGTCATAGCTTCCCCATAATTTTGGACAGCATCTGTTTGTCCTGGTACTTCATCGTTATCAGAATCTCCAGAAAGTTCTTGAGTGTCATGTGAGTTCCCAATTTCATGCTCTGAATCAGGATCTTCAAAAAAAATAAATCTTCATCAAGGTTCAAAAAAAAAAAATCGTTGAGGTTTTCATTGAAACTCATATCCAAGAAATTCTTATTTTGAGAATCTCTGCAATAACACTGAGTGGAAAGTCATCTTCAGGATCATATGTAACAGTCTGAGCCTGACTCAATGAGTCAGCACCTTGCATATTTTCATGTTTAAAACCGGCTTTGCGGAAGCAATTTTTGATGTTTTCCTTTGCTTGTTTCCCAGAGGTTTTGGCAATGTAAATTGCGTCAATGGCTAGATTTTTTTTTTGTCAATTCAGATGCTGTACTAGCAGTCTCAATGTTTACTAGCAGGTGTTTTAGTATGAGACTTCGGCAGTGGGTTTTGAAATGTTTTATGATTCCCTGGTCAAGTGGTTGACAAGCTGATGTACAATTAGGGGTAGAAACAAAAGTTTAATATTTTCAGGTGAATATCTTTTGGATGAGATCCAACATTGTCCAAAAACGACAAAATCTTCCTATTTTGTTTTGCCATTTTCAATCTAGTTCAAGCAACCACTCTGTCATAATTTTTCTGGTCATCAAACTTTCTTTTTCCACTTCAAGTTACAGGCAAATTGTTTATGTTTATATTTTTGAATGCTTTTGGTTCAGCTGCTTTACCGATGACTAAAAGTTTTCTTCTTCCCCTGCCATATTTGCACAATGCAAAATTGTAAATCTCTCTTTGGGATATTTACCACCAACACATTTTCTTTTTTGAATGTTAGCGTTTCATTAGGCAGAGCTCTGAAATAGAGACCTGTTTCATCAGCATTAAAGATATCCCTGGGTGAATATTCTTTGATAAGAGAAGGACATTTCTTTCTCTGAGACAACGTCAGAATTCAAACTAACACTAGTTAAATTCTCAGGAGTTTCGTGCAGCAGTTGGGATCGATGAATCCCGGTTCAACCGGGAAGTTCCGAACTGAAGGCTGGTACTAATGTTCGCGCGCGACACAGAAACCTCCTCTTATTTTCCATTGCGCCCCATTTGATGCAATGAACTAACAGCGATACTTTCCACAGATAATTGAAACAGAACCGATATTTTTTGTTTCGGTTTTGTCCGGTTAATAGAACATACCTTAGTGTCCGCGTCCGTTCAAGGGAATGTCCGTTCAACAGACAACTTACACAATGTAAATTATAAAGAGTCAATTGGGACCACGTAAAACTGTCCGTTCATATTGCAGTATATTTTCTTCTATTTTGAAACATTCAAGGAATTATTTGCGAAAAAAAAACGTTTATAATTTAACTTCGCGTGTCAGTCATCTTTTGCAACTTCACTTTGTGATTGCCCATGATGATTTTCAAGGTGTTTTCAATGTAATCTTCCAAACGTTTGCACTTTGGAAGAATCATTTGGACATTCTGTTAGTGGCGCCATCTGGTAGTAAGGTCAATCAGACCGATGACGACCACAGTTTTAAATTCTCACCGAAATCATACTGTAATGCTTTCATTATTCGCAGACCTTCTATCTGAAATCAGTGATGTTTGAGATTGAATTGCTAAGAGCTGAATTATTGAAGACGTCAACCTTGGAATGCCAATCTCCGAAGGATGAAAGAGAGATTGAAATTGATGGAAAAAGTATCTCTCCTTATTCCCTGAGAAGAGACAGCCAACCAGGTCTCAAAAATATCCTTCTAAAGGGGGAAATGCAGTTCTTGAAAGACATCAACGCCATTATTTTTCTATGCAGTCCAGTGTAAGTGAATAAGATCAATTTTTGTGTTCGAAATATAAATCATTTCCAGTTGGTGATTTATACGAGCGTTGCTTTCTAAAGGGTGTCTAATTTGAAAGTGCCCATCCCCGATAACTCAACAACGAATCAGAATTTATGAAACACGCAGACAGAGAGGGTTGCAACCCTATCAGGAATTTGAATAGGGAAAGTGGGTAGTTTTGTAGTACTAAATGAAGCACCACTCAAGTGATTTATAAAAATATTAGGTTGGGGAAAAAGAAATCCATTATATTCACTTCAATTTTGGGGTCAAATGCTCAAATATGCACCCACTTTTCTAGTTAGTTGTTGCCATTTTGAATTTCATTTCATTCATTATGCCTTGTTCCCTAAACGTATTATTGTTTCTATTAACAGGAAAATGAGATAACCATTTTTCACAATCTTCTCTTAAGAACAATTTTACACCATCAAGATTAGACATGGATAAAAACAAATGATAACCGCTTGGTGCTAGATCTGTACTATGAGGTGGATGTATAAAAACCTTCCAACTAAGGTCTCGAAGCTTTTGGTGGGCCATCAGAGACTTGTTGGGCCTGATGGAATACGACACCTCTCCTATTTGCTAATTCTGGTCTCGTCTGATCAACTTTCAGTCGACCTAATTGCTGGCAGTAGAGATTCGAATTAAGCGTCTGACCATTGGGCAGTCGCACAAAGTAGATGACCCCTCTCCAATTCCACCAAATACTCAGCAAAAGTTTCTGAGCCATCAATCCTTGTTTGACCACCGTTTGAGTTTCTTCACGGGCCTTTAACCTTGAACGTTTTCGCTTGACATTATCGAATGGGACCCACTTCTCGTTACCAGTAACCAGCTACTTCAGAAATTAATAAATTTTGTTCCGTTTGACCGAGGAATCGCAGATAGAAACACTATCCAGCAAATTTTTTTCCGACAACTCGTGCGGCATTCAAACATCAAGCACTATTTTGAAGCCGGTCTTATACAAATGGTTTAGAACTGTTTTATGGTCCATCTGTAGCTCCTGAGCGATGTGACGGAGCTATCGTGCCGGTTTTCTTTGATCGTTTCGAACATTTTATCCACATTCTTGAAGACAGGCCTTCCAGTGCGTCCAGTTTTTCACATCAAAATTACCGGAACGACATCGGCAAAATCAAAACTGAACGTAAATGGCTGTTACAGTATTGGGGCCTTAAACATTATTTTCATTTACTGCCGCCTGACTTGCATTCTTCCCTTTTTCAAAGCTGAATTGTGAAATGTACCGAATTTTATCTTTGTTCACTTCCATTTTTGACGCTCTAACACAAAACTCAATCGTTCAGTCACAACAATGACAAAATATATTTTGCTAGTAAATAAATTCTTCTTTTCAAAGAAAATTGACCAGATGCTTCAAATACAGAGGTCAGTAAAGCCATGTGTCGACAAAATAATTGATTTCTCTCTCCCCAACCAAATACATATCTAGATGTTGAGTTTTTGTGGGTGTTGAGAATGTTGCTCCCTAAAGGGGTCTAACATAAACCTACCTACCTTTTATTTGTTGACGTTTCCATTAAGAAAAAAATTGCATTCATCCGATCATTCAACACTATACTACATCATCCAATGAAATCGCTCAATTTTTGAAAACGGACCAATAGAAACAAACTGTATCTGAAAGCACTCAACCTCACAGTGTTTTCACTTTTAGAAATTTGTTTTTATCAAATGCCTAATTTGCATAGGAATATTAATACGTCCGGATAGCTTTGGCCGTTGGTGGAAGTAGCGGTCGTCATGGTAACGATAAACAAGCAGTTGTTAGCGATAAAGAATTCTGTCCTGTCCGGGAATACCTTGTAAATGAAAAAACAAGTTTGTCAGAGCTCAATAATATTATGCTAGACTGAGCTTTCAATATGAAGAAAGGAGATGGATCAGACTACAAGGAAAGTGTCGTAAAAACCTTGTGGAATAATACTGCCAAACAGCTGCAGGAAAAATTCTATTCCGAATGGGGCGTTAGGTTCGATCCATTCACAGACGTGGCTTTTAAAACGGTGCGGGATGCACGAAATGCCAAGAGGCGTATTTTACAAGTGGACCCTGAAAAAAGAAAAGTTAGTGCCAAGGCGCTGTCTTTGGAGCAACACAAAAAGATGGTCAACTTATGTAAAGAAGATAATCCAGACAGTTTGAACAGAAAATTTTATTTTATTGATGCATTGGAGCTTGCTTGGCGTGGAGGAGAGGGTTTATCATGCCTAATTTCGCATTTCCAATTCGAAATTGAAAACGATGGTAATCCCACTGGCCGAATTGCCTACAATCCGATATTTTCTAAAACAAGACAAGGTGGTGCCCAAAAATGTGCGGAAACGAAATGGCTGACTCCCAATATTGAAGAAGATATTTGCCCGGTGAGGTTATATAAGCTACTTGTATCCAAAAGAACTGCAAACATAACCACTGAAAGACTATTCCTTACTCCACATACGAATTGGAAATATGCTTCATGGTTCAAAAACTCCCCAGTCGGTCCCAATAGGATAGCCAAATGGACAAAAGAATCGGCAGAACTCATTGGCATCAACACAACCAAGTCGAAGATAACCAACCACTCGCAGCTACTGCTGTCAGCCAATTAGCCAAAGCAGGGATTGGCGAGGAACAGCTCATAAAGATAACAGGCCATTCTTCTGCAGCGTCAGTGAAACCGTATCTCCAAGTGGACCAACAACATCACAAAAAAATAATCACAGCCATAAGGAAAGAAAAAAATGTCCTTCAAGAAACAACATCAGTATCTACTCCATCATTCTAAAATAATGCTCGTAATGTGTATAATAATTGTACTATCAATAATTATTAGTTTGAGAATAAAGATGAATAATTTGTTGTTATGCTTCTATCTGGTTATTTTTGAATAAAAAACTATTTTTTATTTCGTTTGATTTATATTGTTGAATGATCTTTCCAAATACCACACGAGATTCGAATGTTTTTTGAGAACACTGTCGTTTTTTGAAAATTATACAAATTTCACTCAACAAAGTATTTTAAGGATAACTTTGTTTCGTGCAATTTAAACGCATATTTCCCAAAAACCAAGAGTGTTCTCAAAAAATTCTCACCTCTAGTGGTATTACTCTTGAGAACACGTTGTACAAATACACAGGATTTTCAATAATTTCTTGCTAAGTTGTTTGGAAAAATTTCATTCTTTGATGATCATATCATTTTTGTCATCAAATCTTAAAGGCGGATATTTTGAAAAGAAATGAAGCACATTTCCATTAACCTTTCGGTGTTTTCACTGTTAAGTAAGAAATATAGAGAGCAACCCTCGAATCAATTATCAACGCAAAAATCTAATTTTTGAATGGTATCTCATAAAAAAAGTTGAGCTTGAATGAATCATTCTGTATTGGTCATTTCATAACAGAGTACATTGCAGTTATCATCTTCAAGTATACTTTTAGAAATTAATATTAATTTGAA
This sequence comes from Micraspis discolor, assembly GCA_030674115.1. Classification (NCBI taxonomy): domain Eukaryota; kingdom Metazoa; phylum Arthropoda; class Insecta; order Coleoptera; family Coccinellidae; genus Micraspis; species Micraspis discolor. Next base: position 216,643 of record JARTUT010001765.1, on the reverse strand, counting down.
TTAGTTATGAACTCAATGATATTATTTCGAAGTTGATTTCCCAAGGGAACTTTAGATAGTTTTCATGCTAGTAGAATAAGCGTGAGTTGAATAGCTACTTGTTTTTTGTCCCAGTATAGACTGGAAGCCTTTATATTGCAATTTTAGTCCTTATCGAGTTTATTACGACAGTTTCGTGTGTTGCCTTTTTCTCTCCTGCATGAATACAAATGAGCATCTTAGAGAAACTCAGCCAGATCTCGTTCAGAATAATAAGTACACCTATATCCATCTAATGATTAGGATACAATTTTTGTTTCATTTGATCATCATTCAGAAGTTACTCATACAAACAGCCAAACATTACTTGTTTAACTTTAGCTCAGCGACTATTCAGACCACATCTTTTATTCAAACTGTACAAAAAGTGAGAGGTGACGTAAGAAACATGGTCCAAGTGTAGATAGAAGGCCTCAAACTGAATGAAGAAATATAGGTGTTTTTTGAAAAAATGCTGAAACTATCAAGGTGTATTCAATTTTTCATCGATTTTTTTGTGTATGTATGCACTATTATTAGAAACCATACAGAGCAAAGTATTAAGCTGCAAGAAAGGACTAGGGCTGGAGATGCTGTACGAAGAGTGGAAGCATCAGCATCCCAAGATGATCCAGCTAATTTTATGAGAGAATAGTATTTACTAGTTTTTCAGTTTCAGGCTAAGATCATCTAAATGAGCCTTGTAATTGAGAGATTAATCTTATTTAACTTCTTGATAATTAGATTCAACTTTTTCGAAGATAACCAACCACTCGCAGCTACTGCTGTCAGCCAATTAGCCAAAGCAGGGATTGGCGAGGAACAGCTCATAAAGATAACAGGCCATTCTTCTGCAGCGTCAGTGAAACCGTATCTCCAAGTGGACCAACAACATCACAAAAAATAATCACAGCCATAAGGAAAGAAAAAATGTCCTTCAAGAAACAACATCAGTATCTACTCCATCATTCTAAAATAATGCTCGTAAACACGTTGTACAAATACACAGGATTTTCAATAATTTCTTGCTAAGTTGTTTGGCAAAATTTCATTCCTTTCAAATCTTAAAGGCGGATATTTTGAAAAGAAATGAAGCACATTTCCATTAACCTTTCGGTGTTTTCACTGTTGAGTAAAAAATAGAGAGCAACTCTCGTATCAATTATCAACGCAAAAATCTAATTTTTGAATGGTATCTCATAAAAAAGTTGCGCTTGAGTGAATCATTCTGTATTGTTCATTTCATAACAGAGTACATTGCAGTTATCATCTTCAAATATACTTTTAGAAATTAATATTAATTTGAATGATTAGTTGTGAACTCAATGATATTATTTCGAAGTTGATTTCCCAAGGAAACTTTAGATAGTTTTCATGCTAGTAGAATAAGCGTGAGTCGCATAGCTACTTGTTTTTTGTCCCAGTATAGAATGGAAGCCTTTATATTGCAATTTTAGTCCTTATCGAGTTTATTACGACAGTTTCGTGTGTTGCCTTTTTCTCTCCTGCATGAATACAAATGAGCATCTTAGAGAAACTCAGCCAGATCTGGTTCAGAATAATAAGTACACCTATATCCATCTAATGATTAGGAAACATTTTCTGTTTCATTTGATCATCATTCAGAAGTTACACATAACTACAAACAGCCAAACATTACTTGTTTAACTTTAGCTCAGCGACTGTTCAGACCACATCTTTTATTCAAACTAAAGAAAAAGTGAGCGGTGACGTAAGAAATATGGTCCAAGTGTAGATAGAAGGCCTCAAACTGAATGAAGAAATATAGGTGTTTTTTGAAAAAATGCTGAAACTATGAACTTCTTCGTCAATATGGCACATTTTTTGCTGATAATTGGCAAGCTTGTTCTACTTCAGATTGGGAAAAAACTCAAGAAAGTTGCAGGACCATATTGATGAATTTCAATTTAAGTGTCAAGGAAGAAATATCACTCGGTAAATTGCATTAGAAAAAATTCAAATGGAAAATTGGAAACTGCAAGAAACACCGAGCAAAGAACTGGTCTTAGTTTGATGAAACAAATTTTCTATAGTTTTTATGATATGCTAAGGTCGAATATTACAATTACCTCATATTCACTTGATGAAAAATATATATGTTTATTTTTTTGAACTTTACAAAACAAACGTTAGCTGGGGTTGGTGACGGCGTGCCATACAATTCCTTATATGACATGAAAGCCTAAAAAGAAAATCACAGTGAAGAAAAAAACCCTGGCTCCCCACATAAGTATTGTTGTGTGTACAAAATAAGCTTCACAACTTGCGTTTGGAACTGAGTTCCATCTGAATGGCATGCTGTTGGTACGACCATGACCTGTTCTCAAACGATTGAGAACTGTCCAAATTTTTCTTGGGAGATCAAAACCCGGAATTTTTTCAGAAGGATCAGAAATGAGATTTTTATTTAACATTTCATAAGAGTTTCACTCAATCTTCCATAATTCTTTATCGCTAATGTTCATAATGAATAACGTATTATACCAGAATATTTTACGTCACTGCAATTTTGGATTTCTATTCTGTGGAATGTATGAAATAATTGGAAATAAATTAGGAAAAGAATGATATTTGTTCCAAGAATTCAGAGCTGCAGTCTGTCTGCGAATATGGGGAGGGACAATGTTAGACAAAACTGGTAACCAATGAACCGGTATAGATCTTATGGTGCCTATAATTATTCTTATGGGTGTATTCAATTTTGCATCGATTTTTGTGTATGTACACTATTAAACCATACAGAGCAAAAATATTAAGCTGCAGAAAGGACTAAGGCTGGAGATGCTGTACGAAGAGTGGAAGCATCAGCATCCCAAGATGATCCAGCTAATTTCTGAAGAATAGTATTCCTAGTTTTCAGTTTCAGGCTCAGATCATCTAAATGAGCCTTGTAATTGAGAGATTAATCTTATTTAACTTCTTAGTAATTAGATTCAACTTTTTTGCACCAGAGGACATTATTATTTTAGACGTTGAATTCGATGGAGCCGGCTGCACACAGGAAAAAGCGTGAGGAATGCATCGTTACCTCGCTCTGAGGTGTTCCATTTAAGGCTTGAAGTGCAAGTGAGATCGCGGAACAAGCGACAAAGGGTCACAATCGGCCTCCGCGTTCGACATCTGTCTCTCTCATGCTTTTGTGAGCGATGCGTCCGCGTGGACAGCTGCTATACAATAATATACAGGTTTTCGCCAAGTACGCCTAGAATGAAGAGTAGTGCTAAGTGAATGTGGTATCAATTTGAAGCAACCATAATTGCATCGATAAATGTAATGAATCTTTCGATTTTAATTACATGTTCAGTGATATATTGTCGAATATCCGTACTTTCATCATTAAAATAAATAGCATCGGTCATTATTGCAGCGATTGTAGGTTATGCTATAATTGATAAAACTATAACAATAAGTTAACAGAACGATGAGTAAAAAATCCATCACTTCACTATTCGATCTAAATAATTATCGAGTGTAGTTATGATTTCAAAGAATTGAAACATAAGTGTTAAATCTTCTATATACCATATAGCAACGAATCTGAAATGTCAAGTTTGACCAGCCAGCAGTCAAAGGGGGTGATTTTCTCATACCAAACATATTGAGGCTGGCCTTTTAACAGTTATGGTTAAAAAAATTTAAATGATATTCCTAAATTTCAAATTTGAGATTTATGAACAATAATTTGATCACAGTTCATTCTTATGATAAATTATTCAAAATCATTACTTTTTTACAACAAATTACAATCAAATTTGGGAAATTAATTGAGTAACTAATTGAACATAAACTTTTATTCAGTTTACTTGCTGAAATAAATAATGTCGATACAAAATTTATTATTATAAAATAATAAATCAAGAATTAACATCAGTCGAGTAGAAATTTAAACAATAGATTTTGTAAATTTGAAATTTTCTAAACGAAGAATTTTATGAAAAAATGAAACTATTCCATCAGTATTTTCTTATGACGTTATCACGTCAAACAATCTTCAATAAACTTAACAGACAACCGATTATTTTTTTACTTAACGTCACGCAATCACAGAAGTTGAAGATAATGTTAAATAATAACGTTGACGTTCACGTTCCGTATCGAATCTTGGCTCATTGAAACTATGGGGAGGCCGTAGAAAATGAAACTATAAGAAATTTGAGGTGGCTCTCAACTCGAAAACCGGAGTACCAGGCTGACGAGCTGACCTCTGGAAGTTTATCAGTCACAGACAGGGAACGAGCAGGATCTCAGGTATAATCCACAGTAATGAAACATCACATGGTGGACCGCAGGATATCGTCAATTTGTTTGCGGAGCATTTTTCAGGTCCAGTACATCAGGAGTGTGTTGGAGAGGAGTGGGATTCAGATGTGTTAAGCCAGTTACCGATGGTTCCTAGGCCTGTGGTTACTAGGGAAGAGATCCACTCTATTATGTTGAGGTTTCCCGACAAGCCAACAGCAGAAGATGATGCTATTCCTTCATTCGTTGTGAAGATCTGCAGTGGGGTGCTGGCTGGACCACTGCAACATATTATAGACCTGAGTCTGAGAACTTGTACGTTTCCCGGTCGATGGAAGAGAGTTCGTGTGGTACCTGTGTTTAAGAAGGGAGATAAAGCTAAGGTTATGAACTACAGACCCATTTCGATTTTGTCCAACTTCGTTAAAGTTTACGAAGAGATATTGCATAAGCATATTTATTTCAACCTTAATTCATTTATTTCCCCACGACAGCATGGATTCCTTAGAGGAAGATCTACTGTGACCAATTTGGCATCAATTTCAATTTCAATTCAAGTGTTTAGATGATGGTGGTCAGGTTGACGTGCTATACTCTGATTTGTCGCGGGCCTTTGATTCGGTTGATCATGATATTCTTCTGTGGAAGCTTAAATCTTTTGGTCTTTGCCCTGCTTATGTGAAGATTTTGGGATCGTATTTGAGAAGAGTGAATTATGTATTCTATAATGGTTTCAGATCATTTGAGTACGTTCTCTCTTGTGGTGTGCCACAGGGATCTAACTTGGGACCACTACTGTTCATTATATTCATAAATGATCTACTGACCTCTCTGAAATGTCCAAAGTTAGCATTTGCGGACGACTTTAAAATTTACCTGGGGATAATGGATGTTTTGGATTCGTTACTGCTTCAGTCAAGCCTAGAATATATTAACAAGTGGTGTGCACGCAACAGGCTGATACTCCACATGGAGAAGTGTTTTAAAGTGACATTCACTAGAAAATCGCAACCAGTCAACTTCGGCTATCACATGGGCGACCATTTCATAGCCATGATGGATCAGATTCACGATCTTGGAGTGTTGTTTGATTCAACTTTCAGTTTCGTTCCCCACATTGAAGAGATATGTACCAGAGCTAGCAGAACATTGAGATTTTTACTAAAAGTAACGGCAGAATTTGGGGATCTATCTGTTCTCAGAAGATTGTATTTTATACATGTCGTCAGTAAACTAGAGTACGCTAACGTGATTTGGTTTCCTATCTACAATTGTCATCTTATGCCATTGAAACGTATACACAGGATGTTCTACAAATACATTATATTCAAGCGTACTGGTAGGATAGATGAGAATACCATCTTTGCTTGCGAGGCGTGAAGAACAATGTGCAAGATTCGCTAAGAGACTCCTAAATTGCAGGGTTGATTGTCCTTATTTGCTGTCCAAAATTATGCTCAATATTCCAAGGTTGGTATCAAGGTCTTCGAGTACATTTTATTTGACTACAGCACGTAGAAATATGTTCGAACGATGTCCCATTTATAGTATATGTCGAAGTGCTGACAGACTGGGAATGAAGGTATTTGGTTAGTAGTACGGTGCAATTAGACCAAAACCTCAACATCCAAAGTAAAAGTTTCCCCCAACTTTAAATTGTTTTATACAGTCCATATATTGTTTGGTAAAAAGTTACACCATTTTAAGCGTCGGGTTTGGGAAGGAGGGGGGGAGAAGTAGGCAAATTAGTAGTTTTTATCAGTTTTTGGTAAATTTTTCGAAAACTAGGCGGTTTAGGGCAAAATGAGTGGTATACAAAAATAATATAAATTAAATTACGAACAAAAATGGTCCTATGCGTTATTTGGCTAAAGTGAACGGTTTCTGAGTTGCAGAGGGTGTAAAATATAAATTTGTCGTATTTTTTAGATTTTTTGAAAAAATATTACATTTACACTGACACTTTCTTATTTAATACGGGATTTTGTTTGGTAAATTGCGGTTTTAGTGGCCGGTAGTATGTTAGTGATAAGCCCTTGAAGAAACGTCAACCTCACCACCTTATCAAGGGGCGCTACTTTTTTGGGGAAAAGAGGCTTCCACAGGCCTAGGCCATATAAACCTGTGGTACGGAGAAACCCACTCATTACTATTCAGTCCTCTTCAAACATAGCATATTCCTCTTCTAGATCTTCGTCTATGATGTTCGTGTCCCTGTTATCACATCCAAGGCCTGAGCAATTACCGTATATGCTTGAGCAGTTTAGACCACTCTTTCTGCTCTCGCAGTTACGGACGCGTTCGTCTTTGCAATTGCACACTATGAGCGAAAGTAATTCCTGGGGAGCTGCAGGACGTGCTGTTGTAATTGGTCTCAAGTGTTCGCCAATCTTCTTCCACCCCCACTCGGACGGATTCTTCTTCTCATTCAGCCACTGCTGCACCTGGTAGTAGGTTCTAAATGAATGCTGCCTGGAAGCTGCTGAAGTGGGGGGAAGTGCAGCCAACTTGAACAATGAATGTATAGGCTGCTTTGCAATAGCCTGCAAATAGCACTGGTAGCGAAAACAATCTAGATCTTCAGTGTTCTTTGCTCCAAACATCGCAAGGAGGAAATGATTTCCGGCGTCAGCCACTGCACTGGGGCCAGCTTTAGGGTCATTAAAACTTGAAGTTTTGGTCGAAGAGCGTTGTTGGATTGCACTTTCTTATACGATGTAATTTTCCCCTTCTTGTAGATAGCTGATACAGTGTCACATCCAGTGAAGGCGTATATTGCTAAGAGTACACCTTTTATATCCCCAATGCCTCGCTGAATGTCAGAAATACTGTACAATTTTTCCTGCTGATTGCCTTTTTTTGGCATCATCATTTTCAATTTGCTTCCTGAGGGTGCATGAACAGACAACAAGACAGGGTGTAGCTGGTCGACCGACCCCTCGCTCAGCATTGTTCTAAATACGTTCTCGTACCCAATATTTTTACCTGTGGTGCTTCTTAGCTTCTTTTTGGACTACAATACGATTGTATAATATAACTTTTTAATCAAATTTTTAATAATTTATTTATTAGATAGTAGTTATAACTATATTTTTCCAAAAATTTAAAAAATACGACAAATTTACATTTTACACCCTCCGCAACTCTGGAACCGTCCACAAAATTATGCTTAGGACCATTTTTGTTTGCAATTTAATGTAAATTATTTTTGTATACCATACTTTTTGCGCTAAATCGCATAGTTTTCGAAATACTAAACACCCCCAACCCGACGCTAAAACCGGTGTAACTTTTTAACAAATAATATGTGGACTGTATAGAACAATTTGGAGTTGAAGGGAAACTTTTACTTTGGATGTTGAGGTTAGGCCGCTTTTTGGACTAATTGCACCGTACTATAGCTTCGGGACTTGAATTGTGTGGGGTTCATGGTTTGAGTGTTTCTCTCATTATTTATAGTTTCAGACAATGACCTTTTTTTTGGATTATATTGTTTTATAAATACGATAACATGTTATAATGTACAAATATTTATTACTTTACCCTGTAATTGGGATATTCTTGTTGGGTAATTTATTATTATTAATTATTATTATGATTAGTTTATAGGAGAAGAGAATTTGTGCTTCTAACAAAACTTAACGAAAATTGTGAGTAGTTATTTTTTATTTGATATATAGATTTGTTCATACATCATGGGGGTTGTATAAGTAGATATCACACTGTTCCAGACTACGGGTAAAAACGCTAGAAAACCCACGCCGAGCATTGATCAACTGCCTAAATATTGAAATTTTGTAACTTAACACCCAGTTCACTCTTTTTATTTCAGAATAAATGATAGAAGCGAATTGCCTGACCTTGGATTATATCTCAACGATCTGAATCAACATGGACTCAGCAAAGAGATGGTTTTAACAGGATGGCAGCACAGCTCCAAGTAAGTCAATGAAAGAAATTTCACAGTATATTTTACACCTAATGCAACACTTCTGAAGGGAAAGTGGAGAACTATTTCTGTGACTTCATATATACTTTTTCGATGGTTATCTTTTCTGTAATTGGTAAACTTGATTATTAGGCTACTTGAGTTGCCAACCAACTCGAATTGTTTTTTTATCAGATTAGAACTTGCATTCGACAAAGCTGAACTGAGAGCTTCAGAACTAGAGACCAACTACGCTCTGTTAGATAAATGGAAGAGCCAGGGAGATGATCTGCTTTATTCAATGATACCTAAAACTGTGGCGGATCAGATGAGAAGTGGCCATTCTCCTCTAAGCACTTGTCAGGTAATACTAGGATTGAAACAATAGTTATTTATAGTATAAGGGATCTGAATAACATTTTCCGATTCGCATGCCTCCATATCAACCCTAAAAATATAAGTGAAAGCTACATTTCCCTTCCTTCGGATTTTAAAATCATTACTTCCCTACTTTTATTGATTTCATTAGAATTTGGTTATCACTGATAGTCATTTGATTATCATTTTGACATTTTACTCAGTTAATTGTTGAACGCCAGTTTCGTATTCAATAAAAGTAAACCATTTTTCAAACTTGTATTCATATGATTTTTGCCAAAAAGAGAAGATGAACGAAGCGAGGCGAAAAACAGTTATGAATCACACAGGTAGAAAGGCTCTGACAACACACCTCATTCTGTACAACTCCTTGGTACAGTCCCATATGAATTAGGGTACTGTCAGTAGGGGTGGAGCTTACAACTGTCATTTGAATAGGCATTCAAAAGTGATTCTTAAAGATAATTCTCGATAAACCCAGAACTTTTCCATCGGAGCAACTATATAAAGAATCCAAAATTATAGATCTGGCCCAGCTGTTTTGCTTTAGGACGGCCTCTCAAATACATAGAAATAAGAGCCTGCTCATGTATTCCTTGAACCCATATCAATTCTCACAGCAGTGTGAAAGAATTAGTAAATAAGGCCAAAAGCTAGGAAGGCGATTGGTCAGAGATGTTTTTCTTACTTATCTCCAAGGTTATACATGCTTGTTCCTGAGAACATTAAGCAGATAATCAACTGGCAGCAATTTAAAAATAAATTAAGAAGATATAAAATGGAAAATGGCAAAAAAACTTTCTATTGTATAGTAAATCAGCTTACCTGACCTAGATTTTCATGTAATTTGCTTGTTGTTGTAACAAAGTTATACTGATCCTTGATTCAACGCCCCCGATTTTGGACAAAATTTTCCTGATTTGCGACATACCGCCCCCGATGATGATCACTTTACCGAGCATGTCCTTTCTTTTTTCACTGATGATGTGAGACACGAAGAGGAGGAAGTTTGTTTCCGATAGATAGCTCTGAATGAGAAGACTCTGTAAATAATTTACAGGCGGCCGTTTCATCTGAAACTGCAACCTCATTTCTTGGTTTATTTGTATTGTGAAATTTTTACCTTAGTTTGTCTTGGTAGCTTAGAAGCATTTATACTTTTATTTTGAAGTGTTGAATGCATTGAATGTGATATTGTGTTTCTATATACCAGTTAGCAAATAAACTATATTATTATTATTTGTTGGCCCACAGCTGCTAACAGCCTCAAGCTAAAAAATGCATATTTTCTGTCTTGAGACACAATGTAACGGGTCATTCAAAAAACGCGCCTACATGTTTCTTTGAAATAAAACACAAACTATTTGCAATTTCTTCAAGCTGTTTTATTTTATTAAAAGTATATTATGATCCATTACAATTAAAAGTGGAATAGAATATCATTCAAATGTCCATCAATCCGAATATCGTAGTTTTCAATAACTTTCAGACATGTTGGTGGTGTTATTTCACGAATTCCAACTTGAAGGTTGTTCTTTAGATCATTTATTGTTTGTGGCTTGTTAGCATACACTCGACTTTTCAAAAACCCCACAAAGAAAAATCTAATGGTGTTAGATCACATGACCTTGGAGGCCAATAGAAATCTATATTTCGTGAAATTACACGTTGAGGTAATTTTGATCGCAAAAACGTAATGTTTTCTCGAATTGTGTGACATGTAGCACCGTCTTGCTGAAAATAGACGTCAGACACATCAATATGACCCAACTCTGTCTATAAAAAGTCTCTCAACATTGATTGGTATCGCTCAGCATTCACAGTAAATGCATTTTCAGCATCATCTTCGAAGAAAAATGGCCCAATGATTCCATTTGCCCAAAATGAACACCAAAAAGTAACTTTTTGTGGGTATAGAGATTTTTCATGAATAACACAATGATTTTCATCAGTCCAGATATCACAATTTTGCTTATTGACGAATCCATCCATTGTGAAATAAGCTTCGTCACTAAACAAAATTTTGCTTGAAAACAATGGATCTGTCGTTCGTTGGCAATAATCAAACTAGCGAAATTATGACGTTGTAAATGGTCTATTTCTTTCAATTTCTGGGTTAATTGAATTTTATATGCGTGTAAATGCAAATCTTTATGCAAAATCCTCCATAAGGAGCCATAAGATATGCCCAATTCTTGCGAACGACGCGAAATTGATGTTTTCGGTTCATTTTCAACACTTTCACTAACAGTAGCAATATTTTCATTTGTGCGTACAGTTTTTGGTCTTCCACTTTTTGCTTTATCAGTAACACAACCAGTTTCTTCGAATTTTTCACTAATCTTTGAATTGAAGATTTGGCCGATTATTTACACCAAAAGAACCACGAATTTTACGATATTCAAAATTCTCGATGTACATATCGGTAACTAATGCAAATGTTGAATTTAAACGGACCTAAGATGGCGCTTCTGCAATATTATACAGGGTGAGTCTCCGTTGAAAAGATAGGGGATGTTGAAATTTCTTGAAAAATAGTATATAACATTCCTGGCAAGGTAAGAGGGTTTTTACAGGCAAATGGAGGAGGTTACCACCTTGAGCCAGTTAAACCCGTTACCTTGCGTGTATTGTTTTATATTTTATTCGTTTTTCATTTGTAAAAAGGTAAGATAAATTCCAAAAAAATCTCAATAATTTGTCGCAAATGTCGTAAGCTATGTGTACTTGTCCATGGTTAAAACTGTACTACCTTCTAATAAAACAAAATGGCTTATGTCATTTGAAAAGATGTCACGTGTAAAAATTATATAGTACTGACATCTAGGCGTCACATTTGGATGACCCTTTACTATTACTCACATCCCATATAGTGTATAACATTTTTCCCCACGTTGTATTGTAATTGTTCCGAGCCTAGCAGTTTTTTTAGTTCAAAATTAGCTTTATTAATCAACGTAATCTCCATCAAATTTCGGCCTTCAAATGCTCCAATAACGCTATATAATATTCACTGTTAATGGTATTTCCTTTCTCAAGATAGCCGATGAATATTATACCACGCTCATCCCAAAATACCTTCCAACCGATTGTTGTGCTTTAGGGAGCTTTGGACGAGGTTCACCACTGGTTGTCCAGTCAGATGACTATCGTTTTGATTCCGGGGTGAAGTGATGGATCAATATTTCATCCATTGTCACACATCGACGCAACAATTCGTGTTTGTAACATTCAAACATGGCCAAACACTGCTTAGAATCATCAACACCTTCTCAATTTTGGTCAACAGTGAGCAAACGTGGCACCCACTTTGAACAGAATAGTCATATTCGAATGCTCGTGCTATAATAAGCCATCACGTTCTTTTGATATCTTCACGGTGTCAGCTAACTCACGCAATTTCACTTTTCGATCGTTCAAAACGATTTTGTGGATTTTTTTATATTTTGTATTACCGCCTCATTTGGACGTCCACTGCGTTCTGTATCATCGGTGTCTCACAACCACGTTTGAAGTCAGCAAACCAACGTTTCATTGTTTTTCCTGATGGAGTGCAGTCCCCATAATACTCTTCAAGCCATTGTTTCACTTGAACCTTATTATTTCCCAAGAAATAACAGTGTAAAATTAAAATACGAAATTTTTGAATTATTGATTTGGAAATAACAAAAGTAGTGACTGCAATGAAACTAGCGCCATTTATGTGTTAGCCCAGGGACTTTTCAGCCAATGTATTATGTTCACAAGAAAATATTCGATATATTTTTTATTTTCATTGTCACTACGTTCGATAGCGTTCTCAATAAATTATAGGATCCGCGGCAGCCGTGATCCGTTGCTAGATAACATACGAGGATGTATTTGGTACAGTGAATTTTTTGCAATGTTGCCTCAATATAGTATCCTTTTAGCTCAATACACTTAGCCAACGATATTCCCATTTTTTCATTACATCGAAAAAATATGATTACTCAAACTCTGCAAAATAGGCTTCCGTTTTAGCGATGACGTCATCGTTTGACGCGTACCGCTTTCCGCCGAGCTATTTTTTGATCTTTGGAAACATAGGAAGTCACACCGTACTAAATCTGTTAAATATGGAAGGTTAGGTAACAATTCAACCAATTTTGCAGTGATGAGCCGGTAAGTTGTCGTGGTGGAAGAGCAATTTTGTACAGTACGGAAGGGTGTGTTTTCCTTTAACGCGGAGTAAAATCGATCCAGTAATTCACAGTTCTTATTGTCTTTCTTTTTTCCAAGTAGTCAACGAGGATTATTCCTAGGAAATCTCAAAAAACAGTGGTCATACCTTTCCGGTCGATGGCAACGCCTACACCTTCTTAAGAGCGCGTTGGCCTAGAAATGTCCACTGCTTCGAATATTCCTTGGTTTCAGGTGTGTAGCGGTGGATCCAGGTTTCCTCAACGGTTAGGAATCGTCGCAAATACTGGTTTGGATCGACCTTGAATAGGTGCTTTAATCCTTCGAAGTTGTCACACAATTTCGTTTTAGATCCACTGTCAGCAAACAGGGAACACATTTAGCCTATTGCTTCTTCATCTCCATATGTTGATGTATATTATTGCGCACGCATTCGTATAAAATGTTGTTCCATTCTCTAATCTTCACTAGGCGGACATTGTACTATTCAAATCTAATATTTCTTTTATTTTACAGTCTTTCGACTCCGTCACCATAATGTTCTGTGAACTTGTTGGTTTCAACATTTGTTTAGCTTCAGTAGACGCCATGGAGCTAGTGTCAACCATGAATGCCGTATTCTCCTGTTTTGATTCATTGATGGACAGATTTGATGTGTACAAGGTTAGTTGAAGTCCCAAAAAACACAACAACGTATTTGACATTTACTTCTCCCAAAGTTTTGATTCTTTTAAAACACATCTCATTTTTTTACCACTCTACACTCGTCTTTTTTTCTAATCAATTAAATTCATGCCATACTTATCACTTTTCACCAAAAACAACGACGAGTTGTTCATTCGGAGCAATGATTGAAGATGATCAAGCTTAATAAATGTCAATATGAGACAATAGATGAAACATGGCTCCATCATTTCACTCCGAGGTCTAATCGACAATCATCCGAGTACTTTCAATTGGCGTGTTATGCAGGGCATACATGCTACGGTCGACCGGAGAGGAAAACTGTACAGGTATACCTGCGCAGGTCTGCTTCGTATGTGGGGACGTTCCGGTAAACCAGACGGGTCGTGTGTTGGTTAGCAGCGACCGTACGGTGCCACTAGACTGAGTGGAATCTCGAATTTGCTCCGGCGGCCTGTGCAGGCTTGAAAAACTGCGATACACACGCTCCGGTCGACCTGTGCAGGTTTAACTGTACAGTTTTTCCTCTCCGGTCGACCATTGCGTGTATGGCCTGCATTAGAGTATACTCTCGTATTGTGCTATTCAGTAATATTTTGTCGAATTTCAGGTGGAAACCGTAGGTTTTATATATATGGCAGCCAGTGGCGCACCTGAAAGAACAGACAAGCATGCAAATAATATATGCGACGTGTCTTTGTGTATGGTGAAGCATGTGGATCAGCTTCAATTACCTTCGGGAACCAAAGTGGGAGTTAGGATAGGTACGAAATTTTCAATAGCTATCCAATTAAAAGATTCAATTCAATGTAGATCTTTGGCGCGCTTGTTCTAAATTTATATTCCCGGACTCTATAACACAGAGCTAGACTAGGCGAATAATGTAGCTGGTCGATGGTATTTATCGAGTGATTGGTCATAAAATCGTTGATAATCGTGGTTCGATGAGATAGTGCATTGTCGTCATGCAAAATCCACTAATTGTTTTGCCACAAATCCAGCGAATATTCTCAGGCAAACATCTCAAAACAGTTAAATATAATTCTTTTTGACCGTTTGATCTTGCGGAATTAATTTATGATGAATATAGAAAAAAACAATGAGCATCGTCTGGATTTTCGAACGACTTTTCCGAGGTTTAATCAATTTTGGCTCATTTTTTCCGATCCATTCCGATGATTATTGGCTCGTTAGTGTGTCGTTTTCAAAGACTTATGTCTCGTCACCAGTTAAGATCCGTCTCATGAACGTGGAATCAGAATTTGCACGATCCAGCATGTCTGTAGCTACTTGTATCTTGTACTGTTTGAAGAAAATCAGCTTGAACAGAACGAGCCGAGCGGCGATGCCCAATTGGTTCACCAAAATCGAACGAGCGGTTTCACGGGAGATGTTGAGATCATAAGCTATCTCTCTTACACTGGCATGACGATTTTCGAGTACAATTTTCTTGATTTATTCGACGCTATCGTTGAAGAGGTCGACGGTTCTCCAGAACGTGTCAAATCTCCCGACCGTTTTTGAAGGTTTTGTATCATTCGAACTGTTGGGTTTACGATAAAACAGTCTCCATAAGACTTTTCCAGCATTCGCAACGAGTCAGCACACGAAATTTCGTCAAAACACAACATTTGAGACATTTTCTTTGTTTAATTTTTTTTTCCATTTCACCATTCACAGACTGCCAATGAGGTCGACTAATTTTGGCAGATTTCGTAAAAAAATTAGTTGACAGACCGCGCTCATGTTTGCACAGTCCTACCAACATAAAGAAAGTTCAAATGCTTAAAAATACTCAACACCGGCAATTCAAATGTAAATTTCCGCATACTTTTTTGTCAGATTGTATAGCGTACTATTCAATATAAAACTTCTTTTTGAAAGTTGATTTTTATTCAGGCATACATTCTGGGCCAGTGGTTGCAGGAGTGGTTGGTATGAAAGTTCCTAGATACGGCTTTTTCGGGGAC
Source organism: Micraspis discolor (assembly GCA_030674115.1). NCBI lineage: Eukaryota > Metazoa > Arthropoda > Insecta > Coleoptera > Coccinellidae > Micraspis > Micraspis discolor. The sequence goes on along the minus strand of JARTUT010001765.1, from coordinate 201,244 downwards.
ACTGTTAATACAGCATCCCGTATGCAGTCGACGAGTCAGGTACTTATATAACATGAATAAATGATTTTTTCAGAATGCAAGCGTAGCTGATTCAATTTTAAAAAATGCAACAAATTTTATTACTCACTGTGCAATGTAAGTTGAACAGTAATTTTTATAGGCGATTGGTGATAATAAATCAAGTTAATCTTTACTAGTTTCTTTTCCAAAAATAATATAGTCAAGTTATATAAAGTGTATTTAGGACGATTTGACCTCTGCATCGTTACTTACTTAAACTGGATCAAGATAGAATGTCTGTAGTCTGTGAGCCCTAAGATGTTAATGATGAATGATTGAATTTGTTAATTTTTTCAGCCTGGGATGATCCATATATCAGCTACAACCAAGTCATTACTAACTGGAGGGAGATATAGATTTGAGAATCGTGGAGTTGTCAAACTGAAGGTACTTGACCTTTAATATAAAAAACGATTGATTCTATATTCATGACATTTCAGGGCAAAGGAGAAATGGAAACCTACTGGATATTCGAGGCAAAGAAGGAGCTCAAAGTAGAAAAGCAGTGAGATGAAGAAATACTTGTCATAATCGAATTTTAAAAAAGTTGGATCATTAATATGACCAGTGTCAATTCTGAATAATCCTCAATAGGTACAGCGATAAATAAGATTACAACAAATCCAAGAATACTTTTAGGTTATTTTTTTCACAATCATTTTATAAATGAATCATCACGAATTCAGGTCATTAGGAAAACTACCGTTGATATAATCGAAAAATAAAACACTAGTTCCAATCAAAATTTACCTGATAAAATTCTTGAAGGCTTTTTAAACATCATGGACAAAAAAGAGTTTTTTATTCTATAATCAACATATAATTGTGACGTCATAGACGCCCGCGAATCATATACTTTAAGAACAATACTGTGAATGTAATAAAAATTTTGAAACGAACATAAAAGGCTCCAACGCCATTGAGTATGTAGGATAGACGGCGCATGCGCGAACTAGTCTACCCGAATGAGGAAAGGGATGTCACTTATTTTGAAATGCGCAGGTATAAATTATGCTGCACCTCTTGATAACAGTATTACACAACTACACATGCGCAACCCTCATAAGATTACCCCCCTGTAAGAATTATGTTACTAGATCTTGACATTTTGGTTTTGCGCATGCGCAGTAGTAGTATTCTGGCATCAATTTTCACTGACATTCACAATATATGTCTAAAATACAGGATGCGGCAAAAGTCTTTTTACCGTTTTGCATATGAGAGAAAAAAAAACAAAAATAATTGCAAATAAATTAATTTTATATAAAAATATAACATCAATAATTACCTGTGGCCTCACTTTTTATGTTCGAATTGTTTTCCCACTCCTCAACACACATGCGGCATCGTTTAGTCACGGTGAAACAAATATTACGAAAAAATTAGCAGCGCGACTTGAAAGCGGCGAGTCGACTACGGAGCCAGTACTTAAGAATTTACGATACAGTTTATGCGCCATTTGTCTGGTGGGAGCTTACTTATTCGGAAAGCGCTTACGAAACAAACACGTTCTTCTTTCGTGTACTTTACACGCGCAGCCATGGCAACGAATGCACTGTAAACGTATATAACCACACTACTACACGCGAACAACTCAACTCGCTACGTTTCAGCTGCCTCTTTTCGCCCTAGGTACCATACTGGCCGAGAATACGCGCATGCGTGAATACCAGACAGTATAAACTGACCTTTGCCGCACTCTGTATATATGCATTTGAACAACCACAGAAATCACTTCAAAGATAATAATTTTTTTTTTAATTAGAATGAGCCCTTATAAACAATAAATTGAAGTCTATGAAGGGCAACATATTACTTATAACAATGTGATTCTTTTATGAACAAATGACTTGGTGATGATTCATTTGTGAAATGGAGCGTTTTGTAAATATGACTAAAATTTTCTGTTACATGATTGCTGTAAAACCTGGATCTATGTACCACCTTAGTAGTAGTGTAGTTCATCATAATTTATGTAGATATATTTTGAGCCGCCTTTGGTTGAATTTGGCATCTTAAGATCTATTTAAAATTTTAAGGATTTTTATGATTATCCAAAAATGATTAAATTAATTGATTTTACTTTTCTATATCTATCGTTCAACGGTTTTCAAGTTATGAATTAATTTTGAAAATTTTAAATCCAATTTTGGTCACGAAAATAGCTATATTTCACTCAATATTCGAGAATCGTAGATTGGGTTGTTCTTATTCTGAAAATGAAGAAACATACAGAGTACCTAATTTGAAAAAACTGAGTCTTACAATTTTGTAATTGGTAATTTTTTTTACCACTCTGTATAACTGACAACTAAGATAAGAACACGGTAGCGCAAACCAAACCATTACCTAAGATCATGCCAAATTTCGTAACTCTCAAATTTGATTTAAAATTTTTAAAAACAATTTGAAACTCAAAAAGTGTATAGGAAACTAAAGTAGATTAATTAAATATTTTATAGAGAATCATAAAAAAAGAAATCCAATTTAAAATAACAAAGCTGCTGTCAAATTTCCATACATCTGGCAACACTGAAAATATGAAAGTATTAAAGAAATGTACCTTAGATAACCTAATATTTTAAAAAATTTGAAGTATTTTGAATAAAAAGTTTCCATAATAATTTAATACGTCATACACCTTGGGACACCCGATATAAGTGATATGGAAATGATAACAAAATAAAACTTATTTCTTAATGTTGTATTCATTTTTCATTTCTTGTTCATTTGCTAGATCAGTATATTTTTTAAATTTTTTACATCACTTCATCCAATTCTTTTCTTTGTTTCTGAAATTGTATAAACTTTCATCATAATTTAAAATTATTTAATCATTTGATTTCAATCATTATCACATAAATAAGAATCTCTATAAACCCTAAATTTGTATACGTAAAATAGAAAATACCTAAATAAAATATTAGAAAAACTTAACATATGAAACATAAACTACATAAAAATTTGAAACGATAAATGCAGTTTTTTTGTCATTACTCAAAACAAATGGTGACAGAATTGAATGGAAGGATAGGATTTGATTTCTCTTCCATAAGTGCTGTAGCCATAGCACTGCTAGCCTTTTCATGTTCTCCGAGTGCCTTCAGGACTCTACCTAAATTATACCTGTGAAATAGTCAATTGAAATCGGATGAATCAATTGATAAAAAATGTCATTATACAGTGTGGAACAGCCAAATGGAATAAATTCGATAACGGATAAATGAGAGCGTGTTTGGAAAAACGTTTGGACACGTCGATTTGTATTTTTAACTGAGCATTTTTAAAAAACAAAAAAAATTATATAGGGTGCGTCATGTGACAGTGGCCAATACCCACTTTCTTATTTTAAATGCAAGCCCCTGTATATTATTAATTTTTTGGATTCTTTAGAGAATTCTAGACATAAATCATGTACAATGTCCTATACCAATCTTCAACTGTTTCGGAAATATTAAGCCAGAACGATCTCCTGATCTGTTAGACTACTTTTTGTGGGGATATATCAAAGGTATTGCATACAAAACTAAACCCCTCAACTTAGATGACTTAAAAAGACGAATCACGCTTGCGATTAGATCAGTTACACCTGAGATGTTGAGTAATGTTAGAAGACATTTCTATACCAGATTAGCATGTTGCCAAGACGTTCGCGGCGAGCATTTTGAACATTTACTACATTGACATCAATATTTTTTTATTTTTTTTTCAAATTATCAAGAAATAATCAGTATTAATTATTAGGTTTTTAGTCTAATGTAGCGAATTTGTGAAATGAAATAATTTTCTTTTTGTAATGTTAATTTTTGTAATAAATCTGAAAACACTTAATATTTCCGAAACAGTTGAAGATAAGTATAGGACATTGTACATGATTTATGTCTAGAATTTTCTGAAGAATCCAAAAAATTAATAATATATAGAGGCTTGCATTTAAAATAAGAAAGTGGGTATTGGCCATTGTCACATAACGCACCCTATATAATTTTTTTTGTTTTTTAAAAATGCTCAGTTAAAAATACAAATCGACGTGTCCAAGCGTTTTTCCAAACACGCTCTCATTTATCCGTTATCGAATTTATTCCATTTGGCTGTTCCACACTGTATGTATTGGTTGTTTTTCATATATGATAGAACTTCAAATTCAACTAACCAGGTTAAATAATTCTTTGGCTCAATTTTAGCTGCTTCCCTCAATGTAGTTTCAGCCAATCCTTGAAGATCAAGATAGTGATACACCAAACCTAACTGTTGAAGGGAAGATACATGCTGAGTGTTGATAGCAAGAGCATTCTGCAAATACTGCCTAGCAATAGACCATTGCTCCTTCTTCATATGCAATAACGCTTTCTGGAAAAAAATCAAAATCAATATTACATAATCTATCAAAATCCAAAACATCTCCCACCATATGCATTATATGATGACTCAAAGGATGAATTTGCGTAGCTTCCATGATACATTGTTGTACGTCTCCTGGTTGATCTAAAGCCAGATATAGTTCTGCCAGTAGAAGCCATATTTCAACTTGTATCATCCATGCTCTATGTGGGCCAGGTCTTGGATTGAAACTACTCAAAGAACTGGCAACCTCGCTGAGAGCCTGTTCGATTCTGGAGGCAGATGTGTTTTGCAACCTGAGGGAAGCTACAAAAGTAAAAAATACTCAAACATTTTTTATTATCATTATCGGCAGTGAACACTATATACCATTGAAACTGACGTGTTGGATTGAACCTAAGGCTATGGTTTAAGGTTTGAACAACTATCTACGAGAGTTGCTCTCTATATGACTGGAAACACTGAGTGTTTCCACTCACCCTCTGGCAACACTGAGTGACAACACAGTTTTTTACAATTTGTGAGTTGAAAAATTATCCAACTGTTATCTAAGATCATGCCAAATTTTGAACTGAAATCTCAAATATTGAGCGAACTCTAGCCATTATCGTGATTCTGAAATTTGATTTGAAATTAAAAAAAATAATTTATAAGTCAAAAACCGTTGAATTAGATAAAGGAAAGTAAAAGTAGCTGATTTCATTTCTTATGGACAATCTAAAAAAATAGAAATCCGGGGTGTCCCATTTAACATAACATAGCTGTTGCTAAATTTTCATACATCTGGCAACATTGGAAATTCGAATGTATTTCAGAAATGTACCTTGCATTGAAATCAAACTAGGATAGATTCTGGATTTTCGGCTTCATGTGAAATTTCCTTAAATTTTGATAATCCCTCTGTTAATTGCTTTGTAATCTTAGGTGAGAGTGTATTACGCCCAGGCTGACATTTATTTTAATTCGAACTAAGGTAAATAATTTATTTCATTAAGTACAGCACCCTTATAACCGCACTTTACCATTTCCACCGAGAGCCCCGGCGACCTTCACCGGGTTTCTCGGCTCTTATCTCCTAGAGCTTCAAAGGCTTTGTCTAAGACTAATATAGTCAATATGAGTGATTGCGGTTTATTTAAAGAGGATCTGAGTATATTAAGGGAACAGCCCTTGAAGATGAAGATGTTGAATTGAGTTCACAAGTTGATAAACTCTTGCAGTAAGTAGAGAGAGCTCTGGTGCCTACTTGGTTGCCCAAGCATGCAGTTTATCGTGCGGCCTGAAGTTGACTCATGGTCGTTCTTTTCGCCACACGCCCCCAGAGGGCATTTGGCCGGAAATGTCCACGCCAGCACGTTAAGCCTTAGGCTTACTTCTAGTTCGGTATCGGTTTACCCAAGCCTAACCACTACTAGTGAAGCCGCAACACTATCCAAGTCACTACTAGCTCTGCAGGCTAGCGCCCGAGCTGAGAACGCAGCTCACCCGTCGAGGTTTCACCCTCTCGCCCAGCATGCGGGCTTTCAACCACTGCCACCACGAGTCCTTCCTCAAGCGAGGCAGTATCCGGTCTAAGAGACAAAGCTCTTCCGACCTAGGGGCTTAAACTGCCCCCCCGTGGTACCAATCATCGCGTCATTGGCTAGGACATGCTACGGGAACGCATTCCCTTCTCAGTTTTGAATCTTGGGTATTCGAGCCTGAGCCAAGCTCCGCAATAAGATCATGACTGACCTCTAGACCGTTCCTAGTACACCTGCAAGCAGGTCATAAGCCCTACACCGCGGCAAGGTGACGGTCACGTAGGGGCAGTAAGTAGACAATAATATTATAAAACCTCCTTGAGTCAATTTGTGACAATATAGGGAATCTAAAATGCTAATCAAAATTATTAGCCGCATAAAAGAGTTGGTATCACTTCCTCTAGCTAGAAACAAGCAAATCGGTTCGTAGAAGAATACACTTTCCCTAAAGATGAGTATAATGTAGTATAATAAGAGACATAACATATGGTGATCCACATGAGACAGAAATATCCTCAAAGGGACAAACAAAATGTGTACATTGCCTTGATTCTCACCCCTCCAATGACCGTAACTAGAAAGAGTCCAATCGACAATGCCAAATGCGGAAAATTGTGACTTCATAATTTCTCTTTATATGAAGCAAATATGGCAACAAAAACCCATGCTGCCCTACTTACATCTGAATTTCGAAGTCTGTCTCCTGCACAATCAATTTTTGAACAATCTATCTCTAGCAACAACAATGTAAAGTCCTTTATTTAAGTTACTAAAAGCATAATAGGTGATAGGTACAAAAAAAAACAAACAAAAGAGATCAACTGAATTGCTCATGTAAGAGCACTATTCAACTATTCCCCATCAGACTTGAAACGGCATACGCCCTTTGATACTCAAATTACCCCTACAATGAAGAAAACCCTTACTGAAGCAAAAAATCCATCACCCCAAATTCCCATAAAAGTAGTCCCTTCGAGTAACTCATCTAACGACAATGATTTAACTAATAAGAAAACCATGAAGACACAAGACATAAAGTTATTCCAGGAAAGTCTACTTATTTCAGACATGAGTTAGGAAAGCTTGACTTTGGCTCCAGAGGATGATGAGTTTTAATATTTTATTCATTTTTGCATAATCGGATTGATCTGAATGTGTTTGTTCAAGATTACCACCCAGAAGTTATTCTTCTTAACGAAAAATTCCTTAATATCACGTTAATTTGGGGACCTTCCCCATCTTTTTCTGTAGTGTGAGAGATCAAGTGCAGACTAATGTTCTTTACACAGAGCTCTGTAAGATGGGATTCTCCCTACCACTCAATATATATGAGGTAATTTTTTTTAGTAGACTGAAAGTGCTTGAGCATGTTGTATGTTTTATTGCAGAGTGCAGTTTGGTGCTGTAGGCTTTCAACTTTGTTGTGTCAGCCTAGAAACCCATGTGTATACTCCTGTGTATATTCCCAGATTATTCAAGTCCTAATATCCTAAATTGCTAGATGCTGAGTAGTTTTATAGTTAGAGTTCAGAATAAGTAGGATAACAAGCTTTGAATGTTGGTCCATAGTTTCAAACTCTCGTGCTACATCTTGATCATCATTGATCCTGGGATTGCACTGCAAGACTTCTCCGCCCTCAGAACCCTGGATAACGAAACGACACAGCCATAACTGAGATTGGGTACATAGTCTAAAGACTGAGCCCATATTCAGGCTGCCTCAGATAGAGGGCGGGTATTTGAGTTGCAGCTTGTCTGAGAAAGAAGAAGCAGAAATAACCTAATATTGATTTACAAAATTTAAAATATTTTGCATGAACAGTTTTCACAATAATTTAATAGGCCACCCTGGGACATCCGATATAGAGAGCAATTCCCATATATAATACTTTAAATCATTAAATGTAACATAAGGCTAATATACAGGGTGACCCAAGTTCGAGTGCCTATTAGACGTTTTTGAAAAATTGGATATACACTGCTCAACAATTGATAGGGATCACTTACTCTTTCTAAATTTATTTCTGAAATATTCGTTCCAAGATTATAAATTTAGTCAGATATCAGAGTATTTTCAGTTGATAATATGGTTCCTTGAGAAAAGAAAGAAAAAATGGAAAGTTGGAGAGAAAAAGGACTTAGGAACACTCAAAATTCTGTGTTTGAATAACATAAAATTTTTATGATGAAACCACAAGAAGGCTGAAGTTTCGGTTAAGCTAGTACCTAGTTGGTCCCCCACAAGCTCGTCTCAAGCATTCTACCCTACGAGGCATACTTTCAATCAAACGATTTATAAAATTTTGGGGCAAATTCGTCCAAATATCCCGTAAAGCGTTAGAAAGGTCCTCCAGGTTATTGATCGGTTATTCTAAGGTTGACAATTGTCTAGACATCTCAGACCAGACATGTTCGATGCAATTCATGTCTGGAGAGTGAGCTGGCCAGTCCATCCTATCAATAGCATGAGTTTCTAGCGCTTCATTAACCAGACGACTACGGTGTGGACGGGCATTATCGTCAATTAAAATGAAATTCTCGCCTAAGGCAGCCGCAAACGGAACAATTATGGGTTCAATAATCATATCGTGATATCTCTGGCTGGTCATTGTGGTGTTCTGCAGAACAACCAACTCTGTGCGTTGGTTCAAAAAAATGCCTCCCCATACACATATAGAACCTCCGCCAAAAGCTGTTGTGGGTACCATAACTGTTCTGCATACCTTCGACCTCTTTCTCTCCAAGCAAGAATACGTCCATCGGAGTTGACCAAACGAAATCTAGACTCCGTAAATAAACATTGGCTCCAATCTTCAACTGTCCAATTGCTGTACTCCTCAGCCCATTGCCGTCGATGAACCCGGTGTTCCCTAATCAAACGGGGATGTTGCACTCTCCTACGTGCTCTCAAACCACGAACATGTAGTGGTCATCTTACAGTCTGGTTCGAAATTAGAACTCCTGTTGCAACTCTCAGTGATGTATTGAGCCGCGACGCTGGGTAAGTGGGATTTCTCCTAGCATTGAGGATCAAAAGACGATCTTGGGCAGCTGTTGTACTGCACTGCCGACCTCCCCCATGAACATAAGCTACTGAGTCGTTTTGGATGAACCTATTCCAAGCCCGACTCACGACACTTTGCGAAACATTCAACCGCCGGGACACTACTCGCTGGAACAAACCTTCCTGTATCCACTGTATGATTTGGTCCAGTTGCAAAGGAGCCAAACGTCTTCTCGACATGACTGATAAGCTGATATTGTTCTCATTTCTTCAATTATTTTCACCTTATGTGTTTGAACGAGAAAAAAAAAACAGATTTAATAACAAATACCACATTGCTTTTCACTCCACCTGTAACAGCCTACAGATAATAATCGATTTTGTGAACAAGACCAGATGGAGTGAGGAAAAATTTGATATAATCAACTCAAAACATCTTAATTTTTCCTTAGAGAACATATAATGAACAGATATTCAAGAGATATCTTGAAATAAATACAAATGAAGAGAAGTTCATAAGTGATCCCTAGCAATTGTTGATCAGTGTATTTGAAATCTGAATTTTGGAATTATGATATTGTTCGAGATTCTCTACCGAGCTAAAATATTTTTGAAGCCCGAGTCAATTTTGTTTTTTCAAGAAGAGAAAATTTGCAAAAAAAAATTTATCTTTCTGTTTTTGATTAATTAATTGGGTATTGAATGCTGAATTCATTTCTGTTGAAATCACTGTATTGAGTAGACTTGTTTTCAAAAAATTTAAAAAAACAGGAAAAAGGGTCAAATATTCATAGTCATTATTATGTTCATTTTTCTTATTTTCAACATCCTGAGCGAAAACTGTTCTCATAATGTCAAAGTAGGAGAATATGGAAAGGTCATGCAGCTTTTGAATTTTGCAAATATCAGCACAGGGTTCTTCAAATTTTGTGTTGGAAATGGTGATCATAAATTGGCTATGAATTGTAATTTTAAAATAAGAATAATTTCTACTCAATTTCAAGTTACGAAATAAGAATGAGTGTATTCGAAAGTAATATCCTTTGAAAATACTCACTTGAATCCTTGTCAGACATTTCAGAAGGGTACAATTGAAATATAGACCTTGTATCGCTTTTTCTATCACATTCCGGCATGTCTGAGTTTGTCTGAGATTCATACAGATTTTTCCACAACTCCAGCATTTGCTTAGCACTGCAGAGGGCTTTCTGAAATAATTGTATTTGTAGAGGGAATTATTGAAATTTAAAAACCAGCGAATTTTCTCTGTATCTACTCAGCACACCATCTCAATTTTAACAATATAAGACATAGTTAACTCACTTCTGGTCCTTCTTCATGTTTTTCCAACAAAGCTTTCAAATACATCAAATTCAGACAATCAGGATACTCGTCCAGCGCATTATTAATGATTACAAGGGCAGCTCTGTGTTCCTGTTCTGCTGATAGAAGAAGAACCAGCAGGTATAAACTTGCCGAATGTTCAGGGTTCAGATCTAACGCTGTACGAATGTGATGTTGGGCTTCACTGAGTTGACCAGTGTTGGCTAAGAGAAGTCCAAGGTAATACTGACAAAGATGATCATTTGGTTCAATATCAACAGCACTGAAAATAAATCATTAAAAAAATAATAAAAAACACAATTTCAAATGGTACCTTCTCAAATGGGACAAAGCTTTGAGTTTCAATTCATCTTTGTCTTTCCGAAGTACTGTTAACTCGGCCAAAAGATGGTAACCAATACCTACGTATAAGTAGGATCTACCAAGAAGGCCTGAATTATTTTCTAAATCTTTAACAACAGCCTCTCTAGCGTAGTTGATACCTTCTTGAGGTGAATTTAAATACTGATAACAAATTTTCGCAGCTAACAAATAGTTATCTATAGCTTTAGGATCTAGACGTATCACCTCTTTGAGAACACCCAGTCCCAAGCTGTATTTACCAATCGATATAAGAGTCAATGCGTTTTGTTTCCATAGATATAATTCTTCGAAGGAAAATTTCATCGAGCGTTCCAAACTCTGAAAGAAAATTATTTAGTATGGCATTCTAGAATGTTACACAATTAAGCTTTACAAATAGCTCATAGATTCATTGATGAAGCGGCAGAAACTTTGTGACAAAATTATATTAAATATTAAGAGACAGAGTCTTTTAGTTTATGTCCTTGATGCTTTGACAAATGTCAAGTGATATCACAGTGTTGCAAACTTTAAGAAGTGGAAAACTCCAATATGATCACATACAATACATTACTTTTGAAATTTACTCTAAATTTATATATTAGGAAACAATAATTGTCTAATTACTCGAAATTATTTCCTGTAATTAATTTACAATTAGGCACATACCTCTTGAAGTAAAGCTACTTGACCCCATCGAACAGTAGCGATGGTCAGTAAATCGTAAACTCTTGTAGCTTCCAAGTAAGCACTTTGTCTCACCTCTTTGAATTCGGGAGATTGAGATAAAACTGCATTTTTGACCGCCATGGACTCGGCAACTGAGAGAAGAAGAATGACTTCTTCACATTCGTTTTTAGGAATGAACTGTAAATAATAAATACTTTGAAGGTCGAAATAAAACAATAGTATTCAAAATAACTCATGAATAGTGGTTTAAATTAATATGTAAAGAAATTTAACACATCAAATCAAGAAGTACTACTTCATCAGCCAGTGCTTTTCCTGCAATAAAAAAAAATAAATAAGATTAATGAGTAATATGATATCAATAAATTATTCAAAACAGCCATAATTATAGAAGACTTAATGGGAGCGCAATACTCTTTGACAATGCAATACTATTCTGAAGATCACTTGTGCTTCTTCCATTGTATAATATGATTATTGTACAGAGTATCTCATTCAAAAGTGTACATCCTCAATAAAGCAACAACAAATCAAAAGTGGTGAAGACACTCACACATGTTGATTTTATATGACAGACGGACATGATCTTGTTCACAAGCTTGTTTCTACTAGCAACCCTGTGCAGAGTGTTAATAATAATAATCATTATTGATCCCCAAATTGATACATTCGCTATAGGACAAGTCATTCAACAATTATGAACAGCATAAAATAGTGCAATGAAAACATGTTTAATTCACCTGAGTATCATCCAGAAAAACCATTACACCATAATAACATCTCAGCAATAATAAATCCTTAACCCCTCTCTTGAACAAAAAAATTCTTCCCTAACATAATCTGGTAGCTTATTATAAAGTAATATCTCCATGTAAGCTGGATTATTTTGATAAATATTGAGATTATGTTTTGGTATGGAAAATTTCTCACAATGTCTCGTACAGTAGTCATAAAAATCTCCATTCCTCTGAAATTGATTTAACCTGGACCTGCAGAACACGGGAAATTCCAGAATATATATACAGGGTACCGTGAGCATCCTACCCTCAATAAATATGTTCTTACAAGGAGCACATATTTCCACACCTGTCATTATGCGGATAGCTTGTTTTTGTAGTTTGAATACTTTCAAAATGAGAGCAGAACTACCCCAGAAAACTATACCATACTTTATTCTGGAGAAAAATGAGAGTAGTAATAGGTTGTTAACACATCTGCACTGGTCAGCATCCTCAACCTATACAAGACATAACAACAGGACGCCAAAACAGCACAGACACTAGATACACAGATACTAGTATGGCTTTCCCAACCTACATTGTTTTCAAGCCACACTCCCAGAAATTAAGTCTTCGAGGCCTGCTGTATACTCTTATTCACTCCCAGAAATTTAGTCTTCGAGACCTGCTGTATACTTTTATTATCGATCTCGATCAGAAATGATTCCGTATAAACTTTAGTTAGAGGAGTAAAGTTGATTATCCGCAAACCTCTTCACGAATTTGTTTAACATTTTAAATTTTATGAGATCATCCCTGTCCCTTTGGCTACATATATGTATAGCTGACATAATCTAGAAACATCTCAATCATGTTCCAGGCATCCACATCCGGTAGATGATTTATAAATAATATAAACAATAAAGGCCCCAACAAACACCCCTGAGGAACACCAAATCGCACATTTCTTGCTTCAGATTTTACACCATTTATCCCCACTGCCTGTGCTCTATTTGTTAAGTAGGATTTCAGTAAATCACCCACTTGTACCTTCAATCGCTAGACTTTCAATTGGTCTAGAAGCAATTCATGATGGACCAAGTCACATTCTTACCTTAGATCCATGAACAATCCCAAAGTTTTCATGTTTTTATCAACACTATCATACATCTCAAAAAGTCGTAAATAGCTGAAACTGTCGACCTATTTTTGAGAAATCCATGTTGGGCACTGTGAAGGATGTTATGCCTAGTCAGAAATGATATAATTTTATCAAAATTAATTCTACTACCTTTGAGATTACAGACAGCAGAGCAATAGGTCTAAAGTTTCCAACTTTACTCAAATTTCACCTCTTTTGAAGGTCAAATTCAAGAGGTATGCTAGTGAATGGGCTCTCAGGTCTGAACATTTTTTAATACTATACTACTATTTAGGAAAAGTGAGTAGTTTTGTAGCACATATTATGAATGAATTCAAATTTGTATTAGCCTGCAGTTTGTGTTTATAAACTGAATATTCACAAAGTTACAATATATACTGTTGAAACTAAATAAAATACAGATGTTCTAATTGATAATTGAGAACTTCTAACTCGAAGTGCTCATTCCGTGAGCACAAATTTATTGTTGCAGACAAGCTTTTGAGAAGTATGAGTAATATTTTACCTGGCTAAGAGCAGCGTAATGTTTAGGTTTCCACAAAGAAGATTTCTGGGGCATCATCAACGGAGAAACATAATTTTCTCCAAGTTGGCCTTGAAGTAAAAGTTCAGCAAGTTGACAGAAGAATTTTATCCTTATACCAGTGATACCACAACTTTCTACAGCACACAGAGTGCCCCTGTACCTCTCAAGCGCTTGTTCGAACTTTCCTTGTTGCAAAAGAAGCAAAGGCGCTTGTTGCATTGCCTGCTCCAGCACAACTCCAAGAGATTTCTGAACACAAGGTGGTTGAGGAGAATGAGTTCCACCTACGAATATGTACAAAAATAAATTTTAATTGCCTCAAAATAACAAAAAGTATATTTACTCACTTGTGTTCAAAGTTGTGGTTACATTGTTTTGATTTTGTTGCTCTTTTTCGATTTTTTGCATATACAGCAGTCCTAGATCTGAGGCTAAGCTGAAACACTTGTTAATTTCATCTTCCTTTCCCGCTTTCTTGAATTTGGTGGACGCCCCTTCCTCCTTTTGAAGACAAAGTCCTTTTATTGCATATGATTCAGCTACAATCCGCAAACTTCGTCTGAAGAAAACTTAAAGATCAAAACGTAATTCTTGGCTGCTGATCTACATTAAAGTGAATAAAATTGAGAAAAATTGTGGAGGGAACATTGAAAGAAGAGCAAGAGACAATAGATTCACTAGAGATATTAAAAAAAATACTTGTTCGACAATGTTATTTGTGAACTTACAGTGGCAACTTTTTCTCTGAAAGGTTTGATAAATCAGCAGCTGTGAAATGTTTTATTCCATCAGCACACTGACCGCAAGCATACTGTAATTTGCCTAGGAGTAAATGGGCATCCATCGCAACACCAGCCTGAAACGTTATGTTATTTATTTGGAAAATTTATTAACTTTCTAGGTACTTTTATTCCAGATTCATTGGTAACTTGAACGAGATATCTTTTAGCCTCTATCAACGAAACTTTAGCTCTACTTATGTTCGTTTCAATCGGTGGCCATTCCTCGATATAATTTTCCAGTTTACCCTCTCCGATTAAGAAATCACAAAGGCATACTACAAGTACAAATGAAAATATCTCTGGTAACGTAAACGAATAAGAAACGTACTCAATTCTGGGGTTTTCTCCTTCAATTGCTCAGCTAATTCAATAACTTTAGACCAGTTTCCCTCCTCTCTGTTCTTCTCAATTTCAACCTCAATTCTAGTTGAATTGTTCGTTTTTGTTCCTCGTGTTGTCATTTTGGATTGGCCTGTTTGTTAATTCCCTGGTGAAGATTTTTCAAGGGTGTTCAATGGGTCATAGTTCACATAAACATAACCTCTTTTGTTGACATTGGACACTGACATTTGATGTCGAAATCAGCTGATTCCTATGCACAGAACAGAGAATAATATTATTAATACAGAATTCAAATCTAAAGCTCTTTGCTGTGTTTAGTGTGTTTACAGGGTGATCGGTGAATTAAAGGACCACGATTGCAGATAGAATGAATCAACCGGAATAAGAATTACTGGTTTGGAATTTGACCAACGTTAGTTTTTTAGTTTTCTTGTTATTTTGATACGTTCGCTCTCCCACATAATAGCCAGACACACCAGATATGGGTAGGTTAGGGTTATACAGGATGTTCCATCTTCAAAATTGAATAGAATAGTGGGGTTGAGTGACTCTTCATTTGAAAGTTAGTTCTTGGGCCAAATTTATCGACTTGTTCTTCAGTTAGAACCATCTGAAGTTTAGTTTCCACGATAATTTCCGAAATATCCATCTGATCAATTTACAACTTTGAATATATTTCGTAATTTCAACGCTAATTTAGATAATCCGCACCTGATATTGAAGACGGGGAATAACATTCTTCAGAAATTAGATGGATCATCTTGGGTTGCTGATAGACGCACAGCATCCTTTGCCTTAGTCTTTTCTGCAGCTGAATATTGTTGCTCTGTTTGGTTTAATAGTGTGCATAGACAATAAGATCTATACCGATCTATTGGTTTACCACTTTTGTCTAACGTTCAACCCCATATTCGCCGATACCAGCTCTGGATTCTTGGAACAAGTGTTATTCTTCTCCCAATTTATTTCAAATTATTTCATACATTCCGCAAAATAGAATTTCAAGATTAATGTCACGTGAACCCTTATGGTAATTCGTTCTTCAGTATATACAAGTAATAAAGAATTACGCAGATCGAAGGTAACTCTTATGAAATATTCAATTAAGGTCTTATTTCTGATCTTTCCAAAGAAATTCGTGATTTTGGTCATACTAGAAAAATATGGTTAGTTCTGAATTGCTTAAGGGCAGGTCATTATCGTGCTAATACTCGTAGCATGCTATTCAGATGGAATACTGTTACAAGTGCAAGATGTGAATGTGGTGTGGAAGGGTCCTGCACTCATCCCAAGAAAAATGGAGCAATTATTGGTCCAAAAATATTTATTGGTCACAACACCATATCTATTTAAAAAAAAAAAATCAATTATGGAAGTGAATAATGAGCGTTCAGTGATAGGGAATAAAACTACAACTTACGATCACTTTCTAAGAAAGAATGTTAAACAGAACATTCAGAACATATAATTAAGACATAGTAAACAAAAAATATATAAAAACACTTCTCAACGATTATAACGAGTTTTGGTGAGAGAGATTCGTGTGTGGAAGACATGAGGGATAGAACAGAGAGATGCTTAGAACAGGCACAAAGTTAGTTTCAGTCAAACGGACTAAAGTTGAATATTGCAAAAACACAGAATTTAACCTTCAATACCAGGCAGGTTCCCGTCGACGGGACCGCAATTCTTTTGGGAGTCACTTTGGACTGTTCACTTCGTTGGAAGCCTCACATACGGAAATTGACAAAACGGTTAGCATGGGCAGTGTACAATGTAAGAACCATCAAATGTTTTCTGAATGAAGAAGAAGCTGAAATAGCCTATTTTACATCATTCCATAGCGTTTTATCTTATGGCATCATACTATGGGGAGCTGCATCGGATGCTTCGGTGGTTTTTCTGCAACAGAAAGGAGCAGTGAGAGCTATCGCGGGGGTGTCACAAAGAACAAGGTGCAGAGAGCTGTTCGTAAAATACAAAATTCTGACCTTAACAGCTATTTACATACTCATCTGACTGTGTTTAATTTATAGAACTGATAAACTTGAATCATTCCAGCATGACTATGCCATCAGGAACAAAAGTAAAGGAGTACTCCCCCTATACCGCATACAAAGAACCCAATGCAGTTTCAATTTTTTGGGAGTTAAGTTGCTCAACAAACTACCCCAAGACTGGAAGGAACTGAGCAAAGTTTCCTTCAAAAAAAGAGTGAAATCGTTTTTGATAAAAAATGTATTCTATTCCATTCAAGAATTTTCAGATTTTGAATTTTAGCTTTTGAACCTGTCTGAGGGAGTCTTGTTGTAGACATTGTCCATTCATTTTTCTTCAGCCAGTTGCCATTGTATATGTTGAGCCTTGTGCCATGTCTTGTGTTTGTTAAATTTTTCATTGTATAATTTTATCTATGTATTCACCTCTGACGCACCTTGTAAATTTTGAAGGTTAATTGATTTATTTGTGATATATTAAGTGCAAATAAATTCTATTCTATTCTATTATATTGCTTTAATAGTTGATACTCTGCTGACATTTCATCATTCATTTATGTAAATATTGGGAGTACCAAATATATGGTGTAGAATCATCCTTTTACTGGATTCAGGCAACATAGCATCCTCGAGGTATATAAAAATGTCGGTGAAGTAATGAGTTTAATATTGTCTGTTTCGCCATCTGTTCACAGCATTTGGTAGCATATGATCACACTAGGTATATGGAAATGGTGATGAAGTAATAAGCTTAATATTGTTTGTTGTTATTCTCTGTTGACAGTATTTGGTTAGTGTGCGTCTTTTTTATTAAGAATATATGGGATCCATATGGATCATCACATCAATTATTACCCCACATGAATTTCAGGTTGGTTCAATGGCTATTCATGCTGTTTCCGCATCTTTTATGAAATAGGATGTAATTTTCAAACGAATTTGATACGTTTGTTTATATTCAGTTATTTTTTCTGCTTTTGTCTTTTTATTTTGTGACTGGACATTGGCAACTTGGAGAAGCCTCTAAGTTTATTAATAAAAAAAGTCTTTCACTGTTGACGAGAAATTTTTGATAATGGAACTTGTATAGAATTATTATTTGGGCAATAACCATCATATATAATTGTTCTTCTTCCCAACGTTTCTACAGACATCTTTTGTCGTTTTCAAGGTAAAGATTAGCTTTTACCAAAGCTGACGAGTTCAGAAAATTTTTCAACTTTCATAAATGTCCAATAGACAGAAGAAGAATCTATTAAATTCACAATGGAAATCGAGAAAGATTAACAATTTCCATTTTAAGATGTACTTTTTCATAAACCAAATGGAATCCCAGGAACCAGTACAAAAAACCAACAAACACAGTCAATATCTACATTTTAATCCCAACCATCAACTTAATACTAAATTAGGAGCGCCAAAATGTTCATAAGATAGCGCAATAATATATCTCCTGCCCAAAAAGATAAACATGAGGAAATAAATAACATCACAAAAACACTCAAAAGTATTGGTTATCCAAAAATGATATTGAAAAGAGCGAAAAAATATCAGAAAATCAGAGGGTTATTTGTTTTGCCTGTCAAATAAACTTGTAAGGTCAACATTAAACTCTTCAATTTTTATAGCGGGTTGCAAAAAATAATCTAGTAACTGACAGAAATATCATTAAAGTTCACAAATCATACTAATACGGGATTAAACTAGCGTATTGAATTTCAAAGTCAGTTGGGGCGGCAAAATTGAATGGCCTACTAGCGGCAAATTTGTAAATCCGCCACTGAACATCTCCGCAATAATAAATCTTAACCCTCTTTTTTTTGATCAAAAAACCACTTCCCTAACATAATCTGGTAGTTTATTATAAAGTAATATCTCCATGCCAAGCTGGATTATTTTGATAAATATTGAGATATGTTTTTGGTATGGAAAATTTCTCACAATATCTTGTACACTGGTCTTAAAAATCTCCATTTCCGTGAAATTGACTTAACCTGGACCTGAAAACACGAGAACTTCCAGAATATAGATACAGGGTACACAATGGGCATCACTACCCTCATTAAATATGTTCTTACAAGGAGCCAATGATGTTAAGTCTAGGGAATTGTCCCTAGATCTAGGGAAAAAATTTTGGGTTTAAGGGAATTTTAGGAAATAGGGAAATTCTAGGATTTTCAATCCTCAAACGTAGAGAGTAGAAAAATTTCTCGCTTCTGGCCCATGAATCACTTAAACTAACACAATATGTATTCTATGCTGAGGAATGTGGATGAAACATTTCTAAGTGTGGTATAATTTGACAAAGTTACTTCCTTGCTCGATTCCTTTGAAAAGAAATCTGCGAAAGAATATTCAATCTTTGAGCATATATAAAGTTATAACATCTGTTTATTTACAATGTGAACAACAGATGTTTTTTATTCTAACTCTATTCGTTGCAAGCCATGCTTGTTCTCAATTACCTAGAATACCGGAGGAATTGATTAGAAATATAGTAAGCTATTTTTCTCTTCCTCAAAAAGAACTGCAGAAATTGATAGAAATGCAAAGATTTCTTCCATTTCGAGAAAAAATGCTCAAATTAGCATCTACCAGATGGCTTTCCCTTTGCAACATTCTGTCTAAAGGGTTCTCGAGAATTGGATTGTTTCTCCCAAAATTATTTTAAAGTTGCGAAATTAGAAGATAACTCAGAAATGTGTAAATTTCATATTTGATGAACTGCATAATAATTCTGACTAAAGGAATATTACTATTTTGAATCATATTCTAAATTGTTCAATAAATTAAATGCTCTTTTTCAATCAAAAAATATTGATTCATGAATTATCATATAATTACAAAAGATTTTCCACGTGAACTCACAGCTCATTTCATTAAACCCGAATTTTTAAATGACGCTTAAAATGAATTGTAAAAACCCCCATCACTTTTTAGAATTGGAGCTAAATAGATCTCGATTCTTCTTGTAACAATTGCCTCCTTTCTACTACCAGTAGTTCAAACTTCAATAAGAAAGTCTGTTTGAATTTTCACATTTACTAAGGTAACAAATACAGCAAAGATTTTTGATGATATTTTTTCGATTCATTGAAATTTTATCACCGGAGTAGCTTTAGATTTTAAAAACCTGATGAGCTTTCGTCTCTCAAAATCATTTGGAGTAAATTCGCTTCAGTCGAAGGCATCAAAGGAAGATGATAATTGATAGGCAGTGGAAAATATTGCAATAGACTTTTCTGATGACAACAATAAAAAATTATTATATGTGAAATGAATGTGTAAGAATTTGGAATAGCTTAGGGTGACCACAAAGATTTTTAATGGAGTTAATGAATACCAAGTGATGTAGTACAATTAGCTTCTAGATATGTAGCAGCATTACCTTTACAAGTAATGCCGAAACAGAACGGGAGTTTTTCTGTTGTTACAGATGTAAAACAAAAAAAGAAATAAAATAGGTAGTGAAGCATTAAACGCTGTTTCCAGTCATTAGATTCCTCAAATGATGAAAAATGTTGTAAATTATTCAAAGTAACACCTGAACATTTGGAAGCTGATGCAATATAAAAGTTTGTATAAAATAAATGATTAGTTTTTCAAAGCTTCATATAATATACACATATATAAATTCCTGTTGTTGTTTTTATTATTAAGTCAAATAAAACTTTTGTTCGAATAATGTTTTATTCTTAACCTTATTTCCAAATAGTGATATATGAAATAATTATAATTAGTTTATTTTGGAAATGAATGAGAATCAGAAATATAAATCCACTTTCATATCCTGCAAGAATTTTGCATCGTTATTTCCTAACATCTCAAGCGAAACTTTGAGAACAACCCCTCACATATTTCCTGCACTGGGCGAATAAGAGCCACCTTTTGCACTAATCAAGGAATTCTAAGGGATTTTCCTGAATCAATTCTAGTGTACTTTTACAGAGGAGACTTGACATCACTGCAAGGAGCACATATTTCCACACCCGTCATTATGCGTGTAGCTCGTTTCCTCTGTGAATGAATACTCTCAAAATAAAAAAAAAAGAGCAGGAACTACCCAGAAAACTATACCATACTTCTATTCTGGAGAAAAAGTGAGAGTAGTAATAGGTTGTTAACACATCTGCACTGGTCAGCATCCTCAAGCCTATACTGGAACTTATAACAACACAGACGCCAAAACAGCACAGACACTAGGATACACAGATACTAGTATGCCAGCTTTCCAGCCTACATTGTTTTCAGCCACACTCCCAGAAATTTAGTCTTCTGAGGCCTGCTGTATACTCTTATTCACTCCCCAGAAATTTAGTCTTGAGACCTAAGGTGTATACTTTTTATTATCGATCTCATCAGAAATGATTCATGTGATAAAACTTTAGTTAGAGGAGTAAAGATTGATTATCGCAAACCTCTTCTACGAATTTGTTTAAAATATTTAAATTTTTATGAGGATCATCCACTGTCCTTTGGCTACATATATGTATAGTTGACATCATCTAGAAAACATCACAATCATGTTCCCATGCATCCACATCCGTGTAGATGATTTATAAAAAAGATAAACATGAGGAAATAAATAACATCACAAAAACACTCAAAAGTATTGGTTATCCAAAAATGATATTGAAAAGAGCGAAAAAATATCAGAAAATCAATTTGAACCCAATACAATACAAGAAGATATAGAAACTATAAAAAAGTTATTCCTTATGTGAAAGGTTTATCAGAAAAAATGGAAAGAATTGGAAATAGATACGACATAACAACCCTTACAAGCAGTGGCGGATTTACCAGTAGGCCAAGTAGGCCGGTGCCTAGGGCGGTAGATTTAGAGGGGCGGCAAATTTAGCAATTTTTTTTTACAGATTTTTTTTTATAATTATACGTGTACACAATCTATACTATAATAAAATCGTAAACCTAAAATAGTCTGTACATTAAAGATATTCGAAAAAAAATTCGCTATTATGGCTTAAGATGAGTAACTGAGTAGAATTAGATTTTTTTTAAATTTCTTGTTTGTCTGTCTGTTTGTCCGTTTGTTTGAATGAACATCACGAAAAAAACTACTGGGCACTTTTACATGAATCTCCTTGAATTGTGTAGTCTGAAGTCCGCTTTAACATTTAGCATAAAATATTTATGAAAATTGTACCCTTGAGGGGGTCAAAAAGGGGGTCTACGTTTGTATGGAACTACGTGATTCCGTGGTCCAATTTCTTTGAAATTTTTCACGGATATTCTTTAAGGTGGAGGACCACATATTTATTTTTTTTTCAATTCGGCGGTTGTGGGACGGCAATAGCGCTGGGGAGGTGCGGAGCAGGGCCAGATACTCGAGTGAGCAACCCGAACGCGGCAGACACGTGAAGGCAGACGTTGTTGATGGTCGTGTCAAATATTGAATTTTGCGGGCGAACTTTTCACTATTCTTGGATGGTTCAAATCATTATGATCTTACTAATATTTTATAAATGTGGATATGAGTTTGGAAGTTTAGTTGTTTGGATTGTTGCTCAATCACACCAAAACTACTAGACCGATTATGATCAAACTTTGCATTAATAGTAAATTTGTTTCTGCGAAAACAGAATTTGGAGCATATTTATCCAAACTTGGAAATAGCACTTCGCATGGCTCTGTGCACAGCGGTGACAAACTGTTCAGGTGAGAGAAGCTTTTCTTGCTTAAAACGGGTTAAAAACTATCTACGATCTACTTTAAGTCAAGAAAAGCTTAATGCTTTATCTCTTTTGTGCATAGAGTCAGAACTTATGAAAAAGATTTCATACGACGATATAATTGATGATTTTGCAAATTTAAAATCTAGCAAGAAAATAAATAAAACTTATTTGATCTCATTGTCTGTCACCATTAACTGATTGTAAACATGTTATATTTTAATAGAAATTGTTTGTATTGTTTTTAAACTGTTATGTGCAATAAAAACAATGTTTTCTGACAACTCATTATTTTGTCTGTGTTCATATAGTGTAGGTATTTTTAAGTCATGCCTTTTTCCCACCTTATAATTAGTGCATTCTGCTATTTTTAACCCCCGACTCAAAAAGAGGGGTGTTATAAGTTTGACGTGTTTGTCTGTCTGTCTGTGTGGCATCATAGCACCCGAACGAATGAACCGAATTCAATTTGGTTTTTTTTTACATTACAGGTATTTTATCGGCGAGTGTTCTTAGACATGTTTGATGAAAATGGATTGATCCGTTTTGAAGTTACAAAGGTTTTACTCTTTTAAAGTCGGGGGTTTTTTGTTTTGCCTGTCAAATTAACTTGTTAGGTCAACATTAAACTCTTCAGTACATAGCGGGTTGCAAAAATAATCTAGTAACTGACAGAAATATCATTAAGTTCACAATCATACTAATAAAGGGATTAAACTAACGTATTTAATTTCAAGTAGGGGCGGCAAAAATTGAATGGCCTATACTCCATTCAAAGTTTATTTGTATCGCGGGTGGCCATGATTTAAGTTTCTTGGGTTGGCATCAGTGTTTCTTCGGATTTCGACGTTGCCGATGTCAAGCAGTTAAGCCAATTTTCACTTGTCATCTGTCACATTTGATTTTGAAGAGAATCAAAATATTTCAGAATCTTTTTCAAAATGCCTAAAGTAATAACTAAATAACAAAGACTTAGCATCAAAAAATGCTATCTTGCACTCAAATCTGCGCATAGTGGTCAGGAAGTTATGGACTCAACGATACAGCAAAGTGTATCAAACATTTTCAACGTAAGTGAGATGTAAATATAATGTTTTATCCTAATCGAAATTTCATTACAGGTTCATATTAATTCAATCAGAGGAATACTTAATGAAGACGACGATAAAGAGTTTCCTTCTATTGGTAGGCCCAAAAAAACACAAGAAGTAGACGATTTCATTTTTAGAAAAGACCTGCAACGACAAATTTGGAATTACAATTTGAAAAATGAACACTTTTCTATCGCCACACTACTGACTTACGCTAAGGAACATTTGGATTATAAGGGAGAACGCACTTCATTATTCAATATTATTAAATCAATGGGTTATAAATATAAAAAGGTAAATGGACGCAAAATTTTATGTGAACAAAAACATGTCGTTGCAGCCAAAATTACTTTCCTGAGAAAATTTTTGCAATTTAAGTCGATGGATGAAAATATAAGATTCGTGTTTCTTGATGAAACTTGGATTTACCAAAATGGTTCATCTGTTCGTCGATGGACACACGAATCTGATATGAGAGGAAATCCATCAAAAATTGAATCTGAAGGTAAAAGATTCACTGTTTTGCATGCAGGAAGTAATTTTGGAATTTTGGAGGGTTGTGATTTCATTTTAGATTCCAAGAATAATGACCCTGACTATCACAAGACTATGACCAGTGAAATTTTTCAAAATTGGGTTATTAATCAACTAATTCCAGCTTTATCAAAGCTTGCTGGTAAATTTGTGATCATAATGGACAATGCACCATATCATTCAGTGCAGTTGGATAAGCCACCAACTAGTTCAAGCAAGAAAATTGATATGCAGAATTGGTTGGTGAATAACAAAATTGATTTCGATCGGAATTTAAATAAAAAACAACTTTGGAATTTAATATTACCATTTAGAACTGACCGACAGAGACGATAAACTTTTGAAAGAGCATGGACATGAAGTTCTTAGATTACCCCCATACCATTGCCAATATAATCCTATTGAAATGGCATGGGCGTTTTGTAAAAACTTCTACAACAAGAACATAAATTCTCATCCTTACACAAGGGATAGAGTGTTCAATTTATGGACTCTGGCTCTTTCAAAATGTACACCTGAAATGTGGCAAAATTTTTATTTACATTGTGAACGACTTATTGAAGACGACTGGACGAAACATATGGGTAACCTACTTATAGATAATATTCCTCCATTTATTATTTCATTGGAGGAAAGTGATTCAGATCCAGAATTATCTGATGATGAGTCTGATTCGTTCACTGAAGTAATGGATGTGGAATAATGTCGAGAAGAACTCAAGTTTGTCACTTCTTTTAAGGATATAATTTGAAATGTATGTAAGTAAATTATTGTTACATGCTAATATACAGTTATTATTAGGGGGATATGCTACTCATTTTCATTTAGTAAAAGGAGCACAATCTGTTGGCATTAAAAGAAGATTTTTCTCCTACAGGTGGATAAGTTTGTTAAGAATCATCAATCGGATAGCTGAACCTGGACTAATAGGCCCTTCCCCCATACCGAGCTTCTTCACTAGTGCACCAATATGACACAGAGAGCCCACCAAAGGCCAAACTACAAGCACTACCAATTTATGAACATCTAATATCATTGGAATAACTTTTTTTTATACAATAAATACAATTAATAAATTATAAATGTAAAATTGGCAGACTTCGGTCGATAGCCATTTGATGATTTTTTATTATCAATAAAGTTAATTTCTCTCTTCTCTTTCTTTCACAAAGATTTTTTTCACTTTTCGAAAAAAACTTATTGTGTAATTTGTAAAACCCTAATAATAATTTGACAAATTTCAATCATATGATATTTCATTTAAGTTTTCAAATATCTATTTGGATTTCAATAATGATTGGAAGTTATTTGATAATAGTAAAAGTCTACACATTGAATAATTGAATTATATCTAATTTGATTATGGTAGATCGTTATTCTTCATCGTTTTCAGATTATTGATGTTCTATCCTTATTTGTATAATTCAAGTTTATTGAAATTTATTTGTTAGAGAAATAAAAAGCATTTTCAATATTTTTTTATTATATGTGAATAAGTATTGTATAATTTTTCGTAATTGTGCTTTATGCTTCCACTTCAGTCAAGTATGATAAATTCACAATCTCTACTGAATTGTTGACTAACTCAGTGATCAAGAGTTGAGTAAATGAAATTTATTCATCTCTCAGTTCTTATTTGAAAAAAAAAGCAAACGAAGAAATGAACATATACATCACTTTCCATAACGTTCAGTATTGTGAATGCTCCTGAATGTGTTTATGAATTCTTCAAAATATTCTGTTGTACACATAACATACCTGTAAGAGATATTATTCGGATTGAAAGAACTTTAGAAGTAATCAACATTTATTCGATTCTTTATGTTAAAAGCTATTATTTCAATTTTGAATATTGAGGATGTGATTAGAGCTGAGTATATCCCAGACCAACAAAACTATGAAACAATCACGATAAAAAATATATATTGAATGGAAGAATTAACTCTTTTCGTCAGTGACTCAAAATGAAACCTTCATTTCACATAATCACCAAGAGATTTGCAAAGAATACCTACTGAATGAAGCATGTATAGGTCTCATCGAGAAGATCACAATGAAGGTATTTCTATAAGGATAAATAAGAGATTTGAAAAACTAAATGTGCCTACCATCACTTTTATGCATTGATCAACTAGAACATGTTCAGAATACAAGCTTGTATTGAATCTTATTTTGTTGATAATTAAATCGAAGTGTTTCATAGAAGTGAGATGCTCTGTTCCAATTCTGCATTCAAAAATATATACCATTCCCTTATTAGCTACATCTTCAGATTCAACATTACTTCTTTGTGATACCTTCCTTAATTCTTTTGAAATGTTGAACCAGCTTCCAAACGATTAAAGCAATGTCCTTTCGAATATCAAACAAGTTTCATGTATCATGATGAACAGATTAATGTTCAAACTTCTTCAGATTCCCGAAAATCACTTAAAATATGTTCATCCCTGATGAACGGTAACTTAAATATTAGAATTAATATTTTCGAGGTTATCATACAACATCCCAATCGAAATAAGAGCAGCTCCTTTAGAAATTTCTGCCATAATAATTTCAAACCTTTCGAAAACAAGGTTCAGAAGTAAATTGGCATTTTGAGTGAATCCAAGTTTACTAGGACCTTTATGTGATATAGACAACAGTGCGTAATAATCTGACAGGAAAATAGCGAACCCAACCTAACTTTTTAATATACAGAGTGAAATGTGTCAAACTTCCATGGCCAACCGAGTTACAAATAAACTTTGAATAGAGTATACTAGCGGCAAATTTGTAAATCCGCCACTGCTTACAAGATATAAGATACCATCAGGGCTAATCTAACAAAAGTTGAATCCGATAATGAGAATCAAAGAAAGAAGAACTGTATATATATGAGATACCATGCGAGTGCGGAAGATCCAGTATCGGAGAAACAAAGCGCCCTTTGAGGGTGAGAATAAAGGAACATCAGAAACCTTTTCTAATGTTAGACACCGATAGATCCAAGTTGATCCAACATGCTGTGGATGACAATCACCTGATAAAATAGAACGAATTATCTATAATATCAAAAGAAGTGAAACCTACAAAAAGAAAAATCAAAGAGGCAGTATTCTTGATCATCGGTCTCAATCCTATAAGTGCACCATCAATTGAGTTGCCAAAAGTTTGCAGGCCAATTGTTCGGACTTGAAGAAGTCTTCAAACCATTGATAAGTGCTAATTTTTGATCCAGTTCTCGTAGTCTGTCTATTTGACATTTATGAAAGTTGAAAAATTTTCTGAAATTGAAACTTTTGTAAAAGCTGATTTTTACGTTTATCTTGAAACGTTGAAAAGAAGAACAACAATAGATGAATGTTTGTTGCTCTATCATATTTAACCACTCCTAATGTATTATTTAGGTGATGGTTGGAAGCAAAATGTGGTAATAGACCTGTGTTTGTTGGTTTTTTGTACATACTGGTTCTTGGGATTCCATTATGTTTATGAACAAGTACATCTGAAAATGGAAGTAGTTTATCTTTCTCGATATCCAATGTGAATTTAATATATTTTCTTGTTAGTTAAAATGTTGAAGGAATGCATTAAGAGTGTTCATTCCATGTTGCTACATGATGAAAGTATCATCTACAGATATCTTTCATAATTTGACTTTAGTATTTATTGGTGGAGAGCTATTTGCTCGAAATTCTCCATATACAGGGTGAGTCTTTGACCACTGTTTTAATTTTAATCAAAGATTTTTGACGTCAAAAGAAATATTTTCTTCCCATAACATTTTTCCGTTCAAAAGATATAGGTTGTTGAAAATTCATGAAAAATTGCATTTTCACCTTTAATATTCAAACGACAACATCAATTGAAATGATCTCTTGTTGTCCTCATCGAGGCGAAGTGGGACATTTAAAGTGAGGTGGTACATCGTATAAAAATGAGCCGCTCCTCTTACATTTACTCGTCATGTACGGGACAAATGAGCCGCCTCTTGTAAGAGGTACCCATCACTAATCAATAGATTTATTTCATTTCTTGTGGGTTTTTCACTACTACTGTACAGATTGGTTGAAAAACAAATATCACTTGAACTTGTCACGGTTTCCCGCTCCAGTTAGTACCTGCAAACCGAACTGGTGGCGTTAGTCGCAGTAGTTTACCAGCTTATCTCGTACGTTTCAATGGACGGTTGTCGGTGGTCCTGTTCTGTGCATGTGACGTAGGTGGTCAATTACGTCGTTCTTCCGGCATATATTTGGTTAAAATATCCTGGAGTAATTAATCGCAATTTTGCGGATCTGAACAGGATTTTAACTGAAGCCCTGGGAGAAATCTTATCATGTTGGTTTGGTTTGTTCGTTGGTGAGATTTTTGCGCTTTAGCGGAGTGGCGTATTTGTTTGGAAAAACGACGTGAGATTGCATCATTCTGCTTCGAATTGGGAATTATTATTGTACCGTTGCGAGGTACCGCAGATTCTGAACTGTCTTTGAAGTCTTCGAGCTGTTTTTCTAGGCTGTTTTTGAATTATCGTCAAGCTACCGTGGGAGCTGTCTTTGGGGACCTCCACCAGATTTCGCCATCTAAGATACCACACCTGTCGTCTACCCAGGGCGCATTGCTGTGAGAAATTGTACTACGTTGGCCCAGGAATATATTTGAGCCCAGTTTCCATCTACGAGACTGTGAGAATAATTATGGTTTGAGAAATTATATCCTTTTGTACTTCAGTCAAGCCACGACCTAGACTGTTATAGAAGGTTAGTCTGTAGAATTTAGTTAAGATTGATTAGTATCAAAGAGGCCCAATTCAGTGAATACTGTTTAGTACATAAAACCCGACCTATCGAGAAGGTCGCTTAGATATAAGTAAAGAGCTATTTGTAACGATTACCATCGAGGCTCTAAGTATACACCTTGGGGTGATATTACTGTTTGTTTAGTAAAAGATAAAGCATTATATCGAATATTCGGGTTGTGAAGTAAGAACTAGTTAGTGATCTACATTCTGTATCCATTGATATATCCTCGTTTGAGGACCTTGTGTATTTCATTTGGGCTCATTATATTATTAAATAATTGCTCTATATTCTTTCTACCAGCAACTACCTTTCTTCCGCTTGTGTGATCGGTTCAAAAGATCGTTTGGCATCCTGAGAGTGCGTTCGTTATTTTCTCTCTATAATATTCAACCCTGAGATCTTTAGTGTACTTTCCCTTTTTTTCTTTGTATTATCATAAAAGAGAGTGGCGCCCTTTATAAGTAGTCTCAGCTCTAGAGCTAGCTTAGAGGAGGTACTTTGTGCACTCTCTGGAGCCGAGTGGGTTTGGTGACAAACTAACTAAAGGTCCATATCTTGTACTACCTAGAATCATTAGTCTTTTTGAAGATAAAATCATCATCTTTTTTCCTCAATTGCACCATTTTTCAGATATTTGAAGTTGAAAGGAAATAAATCGATATAATCATCTGATGAAACATGAGTGAGTGAATCATTTCTTAGAGGGAAAATAATGTTTTTAAACAATCCAAATTCAGTAGTGGATGCTGTGGAAGGTAATTTTCATTCAAACTCAACTCCACTACAGAGAGGCGTTTGCCCAATATAAAAACTTAAAATGCTTATGATTTTTTAACGCAGCTGAATATGGAAAACCGGTATGGTAAAAAGTGTTTCTTTTGATCTCAAGAACCTATGGTTAAAATCAGCGCAGTGGTCAAAGACATCGTGTATAAGTTAGCTAAAATAGGAGACAATGGTGAACCAAAACCAAAAAAAAGCAATAGTTGAAAGAATATTAATAACACAAAGGAGAATTTTACGTGTTATTTTTGGGTTGAGCGCTCGTACCTCATGTAGAAGTTTTTTTAGAGAAAAACTGACTGTGTCTTCACTGTATATTTATAGATCTTCAATGCTCGTTAAAGAGGAAATTAAGAATGTACCTACCACATCTTTCTTCTTGTCATAGTAATAACACT
The DNA here is from genome assembly GCA_030674115.1 of Micraspis discolor. Lineage (NCBI taxonomy): Eukaryota > Metazoa > Arthropoda > Insecta > Coleoptera > Coccinellidae > Micraspis > Micraspis discolor. The sequence continues at coordinate 171,135 of JARTUT010001765.1, read as the reverse complement.
AGGAATACGATGATTCTATCGGTTCCTGTTCACAGGACATCCAAATATGAGTACTCTCCTCACTATCAAAGAATTAGGCTATACAACCATCTACCACAAGCATTTAGAGAGCTTGGACTTACTGTGTTCAAGAATAGACTGAGACAAATATTAGTAAATAAGACATACTACAGTGTTAGTGAGTAAAAGGAGATAAAATTTTCAGGAGAAATTCAGCCAATTGTTGGCATGGTGAATTCCTGAAACTCACAATGAGTCGCAAATTAGTATTCATTTTATGTATCTTTGCTAGCCCATATAGATTTTTTTACGGAGAGACTGGGTTCTTTCCTGAGGTTTTCGCCTAAGCCGAATTGCTCGGTACCCTATAACCTTAACATCTACTGAAACTTCCAAAAAACTCCTGCAACATTGTTTGCTGAAAGACCATGTAAGCCAAGAGTTCAAAGTTTATTTTCGAAGCGCACTATGTATATAACATTTCTTAGAAAATAAACAGGATTCATCTGGAAAATTAGCGCCATTGAAACCTTTTTCATGTCTCAATTTCCCTGTAATTTGTACTTTAATAAAATCCTCATTAACTGTTCTCGTAAATATACAAACCCATCTCATGCTATCGCTCGTGACGTAATACGTTCATTTGACCACTTTGAGACTTTGAAATTCCCCACTATCAGTAACTGGTATTCTATCTATTCTTGTATGTTGTCAGATCCCAATACGGGCAAGTGGTAAATCAGAAATCCCACATTTCTGTTTGTTATTCGTGTACAAAAATCATATTTTTCACCAATAAGTCGTGTAGTGATTTATTGAAATGATGACTCTTTGTTTTATCCATATTGTTGTTCTTCCGGATATGTGACAGATTACAGATACTCTATCAACTTGATGTGTTGTGTTTATCAAGGTGTGCAGTTTATGGAGTTAAAATATTCAAGGTATATTTCTTGTGTATTGCGACCGATTGTTTTCAAGTTATTTACCTCAGTTTCTACGGTTGTCAATCACTGTTATCTGAAAAATTAGAATAAAACTGTTGTCTACCAATGACAATTCAATAAATGACGATTAGATCAAAGGAACTTATGTACAGGGTGAGAAAAAAACGATACGATTGAAAGCTCTGTTACCGTTTAGGAGAAAAATATAGGAAATCACTGCGCGTTTGATCTTAAACATTTTCCGGTCAATTTGCAGTTTAAGGACCCTTCCTATATTTCACATAATTGCAGGTCTGGTTAGGTTAGGTTAGGTTAGTTTAAGTTAGGTTTAAAAAAAACAATGCCAAACTGGAGAGAAACATGAAATAAATATTTGAAAAAATTTTTTTTTAATTTGCTATTTTTTTATTATGTTAGGTACGGTTAAGTTCAGTTATAACAAAAAACGATTTCAAAATTTATTTTTTGCCATTTCAAACAGTGGAACATGGAAAAAAATAATTTTTGCAAAAAAATTTTTCTCAGAAAATTATCATTAATCATTTAATATTGCTTCAGGGGGTCTACTGAAGCACCCTGAAATTGAAAAAAGCTTACCCATTTTCCTGGACTCTGGAACAGTGTGATACTAAAACAACCGCCACAATGAATGTGAAAGAACCAACAATCTCTATCATAAATAAAAAAAAAAACCACTATCAGTTTTTGTAGTTTGGTTCAAAGCTCAAATTCATTTCTCTTAAAAACCAACCAAAGATCTTTTCCATAAAAAATCATGAAGCACTTGATATGTGCCTTCCAGTTAGTTTTTGTTGTTTGAAATAACTTATTTATTCTAGTCCAAATTACGAATCACCTGCTAGCAACTGAATCTTATCGCCAAAGTTATTATTAACTTTTAATGATTTGGATTGAAAATTTGACAAGAAACGGGAATATAAGAATACGAATAGATGATCTGAATGTAGGCGCTCAATCACATTATTTATTTTGTGTAGATAACTATGGAAAATTCATAGTTTCTTACAATAAAATATTGGATGTTGAAATTCAAAGATTTCCTAGATAACAATAACCTCAATGTACATTTCAAATTTTATGGGTCTCTGATGAACATCTTATGAGATATCAACTATTGAAAAGAGCTTTTTGGGAATTTTCTAGCGTGATCATTTTGCGAACCTATTTATTGGAACCTGATACAAATATCTTCCAAGATATGAATTGTAATGGGTATTCTAGGAGTTGTTGAGAAAACTAAATTCAGATGCTCATAACTGCTGAACTAGTCGACTGATTTGACCCAATTATGAACTCGACCAAGATATTTGAACAAATAACCTATTCTGAAGATATAGAAACTCTAAAATATCTCCTTCGAAAAATAGATCGTATACGGCCAAACATACTCAAGTTGGACCACGGATTCTCCATCAGGAAGTCGTACCAAATTGAGGTCATTTTCATCTTCATATTCGGAAACTTTAGAAATTTGGTCACAACGGTAGCACGCTCTTCTCCTAGTTCAATGAACTTGATCCTGGTGGAACAGCATGGTAATTTTTCCCAAATGTATGTGATTTTCGAATATCGAGCCGAAAATGGTCTCAATCGATTGAGTTCAACTTCCTGATGAAGCGTCTGTGGATAGACTTGAATATGTCTGGTCTTATACTGTCTATGCTCTGAAAGGAATGAGATAGAGTTTTCATATTTTCTTAATAGATTAACCGTACAAACATAAGGTTGGGGAAAAAATCATTATTTTGTCGACAGTTGGCTTTACTGATCTATATCTCTGTATTTGTCGCATATAGTCAAACTTTTTTTCTTTGACGAGTAGAATTTATGTTCTAGCTAATCATATTCTGTCATTGTTGTGACTGAACGATTTTAGCTGTGTGTTAGAGCGTCAAAGATGGAGGTGAACAAAGAAAAATTCGCTACATTTTAAGATTTTGCTTTGATAAAGGTGAGAATGCAAGTCAAGCTGCTGTAAATGTAAACAATGTTTATGGTCCCAATACTGTATCAGCCAATTACGCGGAGTTTTGGTTTCGCCGATTCCGTTCCAGTAATTCGATGTGAAAGATGCACCACGGACTGGAAGGGCTAAGGGGATAAAATATTGGAAATGATCAGGAGTTAAAAATGGACCATAAAAAAGTTCAGAACCATTTGCATAAGGCCGGCTTCAAGAGAAGCCTGATGTTTGGGTGCCGCACGAGTTGTCGGAAAAAAAATGATGAATCGTGTTTCCATCGGCGATTGCTTGGGTGAAAGGAACAAAATCGATCCATTTCTGAAAAGACAGGTTACTGGTGACGAGAAATGGGTCAAATACAGTTTTGTTATGTATATGGTGGGATTGGAAAGGGGTCATCTACTTTGAGCTGCTTCCCAATTACCAGAAGTTTAATTCGGATTTCTACTGCCAGCAATTCGACCGATTGAACGCAGCAATTGATCAGATGAGACCAGAAATAGCAAAAAGTAGAGGTGTCGTAGTCCATCACGACAGCGCCAGGCCTCACACGTCTTTGGTGACCTGCCAAAAGCTTCGGGACCTTGGTTGGGAGGTTCTTACGCATTCGCCTTAAAGTTATAATAATAATAATAATGTTTATTTCGAAAAATCCAATATATACAAATGTACCATATACACCGCCAGAAACGAAATAGAGTCAAAAAAGAAACAAAAATTACTTTCGGTAATTAAAAAGAGGCATTTGGGTACTCTAGCACCGTGTAAGGCTCCAGCTGAACTAATAGTTTATGTAATTCTCTTTTGAAAACATATCGGTTGTCCATTTGTTTGAATCTTCGAGGAAGTTTATTGAACAACATCATGCAAACATACTTGGCACCCCTCTCTGTAGCTGAAAGTCTATGGATAGGGTACACAAAATCACAGCATCTGCTATTGTTAGAATGAGATGGTAAATTTTCCCTAGAATATTCTCGATTCTTGAACAGAAACATGAGACATTCCTCAATATGCAGCGCAGCAAATGTCAACAAACCACAACCTCTAAAGGAACCCCTACAACTTGCTCTAAAGCTCAACTTATTTATAATTCTTATTGCCCTTTTTTGAGTTCTGAAAATATCATCTGAAGCTCTGACATTTTCATAAAAACAACTCCATATCTGAGAAGTGATTCGAAACATGATGAATCATCTTTAAACCACATTCACCCAAATACTGCGACATCACTCTTAAAGTGTAGCATACTGAATTTAATTTCTTGTTGAGTTTATCAATGTGAACCTCCCATGATAAGGTTTCATCAATTATCAGTCCTAGTAGTCTCGCATCAGTGCTCACACCAACATCTACCCCATTCAAGTTTATCTTGTCGGAATAGTCAACGTTGCTTCTCTTAGTTTTGAAAAAAACACAATCAGTTTTTCTGTGGTTCAGTAGGAGCCCCTCATTCAAAATCCAGGCTGATAAAGCTTCATAAATTTCGTTTAATTTTGCAAGTAAGGTATTAAGGTCTTTCGCAGCTACTAAAATATTCTTATCATCTGCATAATCACAAAAAAAACAATTTAAACTGGCAACGGATATAGGAGCATCATTTATATAAATTACTAGCTGACCCGACAGACTTCGTCCTGTCAAAAAGATTTGTAATGTGGTAGTTTTTTAAAAAATTCTCCTGAACAGAGCCGTCACCCTATTGATAGGGCGTTGTGAATAAAAAATAATTAAATAAAACATATATAAGGACTTAAAAGAAAGTAATCGCTTTATTGTTAATCATGTGAATCATAATTATTATTATTATCATTGTAGTGCTTTGTGGTATACGATGTTTTTTGTTTGATTACCTGGCGCATAGATAAACAAATCTGATGGTTTTCCAACACGGGAAAAGGCAACATACAATTGACCATGTGAGAAACATGGGTTTTCTAGATTAATACCACAAACACTTACTGATTGCCCCTGGGACTTGTTTATAGTCATAGCAAAAGCAAGCCGCACTGGAAACTGTAGTCGTTTAAACTCAAATGGCACATCAGTCGGAATCATTGGGATGCGTGGTATGAGAACATCTTCTCCTTTATACTTTCCTTTGAGTATAGTTGCTTCTATCACATTGTTTAGTGATTTTTTATCGCTAACCGTGTACCGTTGCAAAGACGCGGTTGGTTGATATTTCTCAACATTATAACCACCGATCCAACCTTTAATTGAAGATTGTGAGGTGGAAATCCTGGCAAATTCAGCGAGTTTAAAAATTCCGGTGGATAGTTGACTACATCATCTTGATTAGTAGACTGATTTATATATCCTCAATTCGCCTGTAATTTGTTCTTGACTTTTGAAATTTAATTCATTTACATCTATGTTTTTTGCAGCCAGTATAGCTCGTTCGCTCAACCAATCATGGTTTCTGTTATTTTGAGACACATCTGGAAACACCTTCTGAATCTTTTGATAGACTGACAAAAACTTTGAGGAAAGTTAATGCAGCCAGTCAACATGTCTATAGGAAATTTGCCATTACCAATGTCAATGAGTTGTTTAGAGAATATGTTTCCAGATTGGTCATTTTGCAACTCGACACGCATATTTTTGCTTAAATGAAGTATTTTGACATGTTTCCACAAATTGGAGGACTTTAGACATGCATTGAGTTCATCAGCTGGCGTTGATCGTGGAATCACTGGCAATGTTTGACGAAAATCTCCTGCTAATAAAATCATTGCACCGCCAAATCGGTTATTATTGCTCCATAGATCATAGGTTCTGTCTAAAGCCTCCAAAGATTTTTTATGTGCCATCGAGCATTCATCCCAAACAATCAAGTTACATTGCTGCAAAACCTTTTTAGTTACAAATCATTTGTATGGGAAAAATGAAAAGGGCTATTTTTAGGGCTTTTCCAGAATTAATTCTAATTTTTCTCGCCGTAAAAACCATCCTTGAACTTCAACGAACATTTTAAAAAAAGATTTGGCCAAATTGGCCCAGGCGTTGTTGAGTTATGCGCTTAAAAACACATTTTGTGATCCATTTTTATATTATAGATGAACAATATAGGTCCAATTATGCTACCCTGTTGAATACCTATTTCCACAGGCTCTCGATTTGATCTATAGGAGATTCATTCCCTTGTAATAATCGTCTGCTGCTAAAGTTCAGATCTGGCACCAAGCGATTATCATTTATCTTTGTCCATTCCTTACGCTCTTGGTGCCCTAAATTTGTCCTCAAGAGAATATTGTGATATATGGTTATCTCATTTTTTTGCCAATAGGAACAAGACGTTTTGGAAACGAGGCATAATGAAATTTACCTTTTAAATGGTAACTATTTGCTGAAAAACCGTCTTCATATTTGAGCATTAACGAATGATTGAGATTATGTTTAATTGAGCCCCAAAATTAATGTAGAAATCGATAGAAATTTTTCCACAACCTGATATCTCAGTCAAGTACTAAATCCGTTAAATTGTTATGATTATCTGAAATTGAGTATCCTCGATAATTCCAAAAGTATTCCTTCTAGATAGATTTGAATCTCGAAAATCGCTTAGTTAACTTTGAAACAAGAAAGTCTGGCAAATTTTGTGGAAATTCGAATTGGAAAGATATTAGTCGGATTTCAACAAAAATTTGTGCATGCATGGAGGTTATTGATATCTTTTATATTCTGAAATTTCACGAGAAGTATCTTTATTTGATGAAGTCACAGAAGTCATAAAATAAAATTAAGAATGAAATCAGTTAAAAAGCATATCGGAACTGTTCATAATTCAATCAGATTCTATGTTCTTCAAAGTTCTTTACCATTTTTTTTCTTTTCTGGAACTCCCTATTGTTAAACTTGAAAGAGCAACAGCAACTCAAGGTCTCGTCCAATAAATGCATGAATTCTTAATGTGGAATATCGAAAACTCAACAAGTTTCAATAGTCACGTGGATGGAAAAACCAGTTTGTATCAATGCGGTTGATAAACCTTGATAATTTCGAATGATTTGATTTTTTTTGGGGGGTTTTTATTAAAATTTTATTAAGCACCACGAATGGTCCTTGAAAAATCTTGAACATAAATGGAAAACTAATAAGGCTTCTGAAAATTGTCTAGAAATTTCGGATGATGAAACTCGTGTAGAATTATTATTTGGGCAAAGCCATAATCTCTTACTAACCTTCTTCCCAACGTTTCAGCAGATATCTTCTGTCATTTTCAAGGTAGAAATTAGCTTTTAAAAAAATTCAGAAAAATTTTCGATTTCCACTTATAAGTGTCAAATACACAGACAACGAAAACTAGATAAATTTAGCACTTATTTGTGGTTTGAAGCCTTCTTCAAGTTACGTCGAATAATTGGCCTCCAAACTTCCGGCAAATCAATTCATATTCGATATTCATGATGGCTGGCCTCTTTGATTTTTCTTCTTGTCCACTTATTTCCTTTGGATATGATAGATGTTTCGTTTCATTTCATCAGGTGGTTTTCATTCACAGCATGTTGGACTAACAAAATATTAGACGCAGGAAAATATCGAGTTTTCCAATGGGGACTTGACAATTTTGAATTTAATTTGTGAACGCACCCTTAGACCAATCATCGAACTGTCAACGTCAATTTATTCAGTAAAGTGAACATTTTCATCATGGTGAAGTACACAAACGAACAACGTTTGCAAGTTATAAAAATTTACTACCGAAATTCGGCGTTGGTGACCGCAACTTTAAGAGCCTCAACTCCAATTTTCGGTCGTAATTCACGCTCTAGTAGACAGGCAATCACAAGTTTGGTGCAAAAATTTGAGTCAACATATTCGCTGTTGGATGTTGTGCTAGTGAGACAAAGAACCGGTCACAGTAACGTAAACATCGCTGCCGTTCGGGCCTCCGTAGCCGACGACCCAAATCAGTCAATTCCACGGCGTTCTCAAAAATTGGGCATCCGTCAGACCACTCTATGGCGAATTGTGCATAAGGATCTTTGTAGTAGATAACTCTTTCTGCTTTTCATGACGTATTTTTTATGAAAATCTATAATCAGAAGAAATACAGGGCTTTTACTAGTAGAAAAAATTTTTAAATGTTCGGAGTGCTTGCCATTCACCTCCTGGCAATATGCCAGTCTATTAACAAATTCTTGAGTAACTTTTTCTCAACACTTCTCCATGTATTAATGCACATTCATCAAGAATCCGTTGTCTCAATTCCTGCAAGCATGCTGGTCGATTAACATGAACACGTGATTTTAGATAACCCCAAAGAAAAAAGTCTAATGGGCTGAGATCTGGAGAACGAACAAGCCACTCTATGCGTCCTCTACGTCCAATACATCGATTTGGAAAAGTAGCATCTAGAAAATTCTGAACCAGTCAATTATAATGAGGAGGAACTCCATCTTGTTGGAACCAAACGTTCGGTGGTAACTGCCCGTTCTGTTGGAGTGCAGGAATGATTTGATTATTAAGTAAATCTAGATACTTTTCTACATTTAAGTTCCCGTTTATGAAAAATGGGCCTATTAGCCTATTTTGTACAATTATTCCCATCCAAACATTCAACTTTTCTGGTCGCTGAGTTTGTGTTTCATCAATCCAATGAGGATTCTCAGTTGACCAATATCTTGAGTTATGGCGGTTAACCGTTCCATTCAAACAAAAAGTTGCCTCATCAGAAAACACTACATTGAAAGCAAAACATTCGTCGTCATTACAGATGTTCGTTCATTAGCCGTTCGTAAAATTCGAACTGTCGATCAAAATCATCCTCTGACAATTCTTGAACTAATCGTACCTTATACGCATAAGAATTTTCATTTTGTAATATTTTTCCTACGGACCGTGGATTTATGCCGTAGTTCCGCGCCAGAACTGTGGTAGAAGTTTGAGATGATTCCTTTAAATCAATGGCAATATTTTGCCTCATCGCTCCGTTCGTTACGCTTCTAGATCTTGGCAAATCTTTGACCATTCCTGATGCATTAAAACGTTGTAAAGTTCTAGTAACTGTTGATCGTGATATTGGATTTTTTGAGGATGCAAATCATTAAAAATATGACACACTTACTTCTTCATGAGTTCTAACACGATTCCCATAACCGATCATCATTAATTTTTCAATACGATCTTTTTCACTCAAATTGATCATTTTCAAACGTATTCACGATTTATTTTCACAAACTAAACTTCAAAAAACGTGGAGACAGTTACCTACTACAAAATATTTTTCGTTTTATCTATTACAATGGATACGAACAACATCAATTTATTTATCTGAACGACTTTTTCCTCAATTGGACAAAAAAACTGTATTTCTTCTTTTAACAGACAATTTTTACATGGATCCTGATATGGACAGATCCGAAACAAGGTGCTCTTTCAGAATCTGCAGAAATATACAGGGTGTCCCATTTAAATAAAAAAAAATGGTTATTTCCGGTTAAACCGGAAGTATCTCATTAGTGAAAATATGCTCATCAAATGCATTGTTTTCCATTACACTAAGCTGCCAAATTTCAAAATTATCGTCTGTTCCGTTTTAAATATAATAATAATAATAATAATTTATTGATCCTCTAAGACATAAATACATGTATAGGATAGGTCAGAATGAAAAAATACAACAGAAAATAAAAATTATTCGACTTGAAAAGATATCATTGTCGATAAAAATCGGCAACACTACAATAACATTCCTCTACTAACTAAGCTTTAATTATCTTTTTGAATTCTTTGAGCTCCAGAGATTTAATATGTTTGGGTAGATGATTAAACAGTTCGATACACTGATAATTTGGTGAATATTCGAATTTAGTTGTAGTATGTTTGGGGATAAAGGGTAAGTCATCATGTCTGGTATTATAACTATGAAAGCTAGAGAGTCTTGTGAAGTTTCCCTCATTTTCCTTTAAATACATCAGGCACCTAAAGATGTATATACACGTCACTGTTAGAATCTCTCTTTTTAAGAAAGTTGGTCGACAAGAGGACCTTGGAGGGATATTGAAGATCATTCGCAAAATTCTCTTCTGGATTATAAATACTCTACTAACATCAGTGGAGTTTCCCCACAGCATGATGTTATACGATATATGGCTGTAAACTAAGCTGTAGTATAATAATACTCATGATGGCTTCTATAGGAAGCGAGTTTTTGACTCTGCTAATTGCATAGAAAGAACTATTGAGTTTTCCACAAATAAAGTCGATGTGAGTAATCCATTTTAGATTAGAATCGATGTAGATTCCGAGGAACTTTGCGTGCTCCTTCGAAGAAATTATGTCGTTCTGATGGCGAATAGTCAGTTGTTGTTGCTCAACACTTCTCACAGTAAAGTGAACACATTGGGTTTTCTCAATATTTATAATGAGGGAATTTGATCGATACCAGTCAATAAAGCACTGCACTATCTCGCTGCAAAGTTTCTGTAGATCATCAAAAGTTCGAGCTGAAATTAACATAGACAGAATACAAAAGTATTCTGATCAACTTGGATAACGAGAGTCATCATTTTCCTCAAATTTTCAGGTAAATCGTTTATGAACATGAGAAAAACACGGTCCAACACAGAACTCTGTGGGACTCCAATATTCAACTCTCGTTCAGCTGAAATGAAATCAGCCACTTTGACGGACATTGTTCTACCATGTAGATAACTTGAAAGCCAGTAAAGAAACACTCCCCTGAAACCCAAATTGTAACACTTACTGATGAGTACTTGGAACGAAAGGCTGTCAAATGCCCGCGATAGGTCGAAGAACAATCCTGCGACGAACTGGCCACTATCAAGATACTCGTATGCAGCTCCAACAAGATAAAGTGCTCCTGACTGTGTTGAACGACCTGGTCGAAACCCATGTTGTGAGGTATCAAGTATGTGATACTTGTTTAAGAAGTTCATCATTTTGTTGAACACAATCCGCTCAAAAACTTTGGAAAACACACTGAGCATCGAAATTGGTCTGTAGTTTGCTATATCAAGAGCAGAACTTTTTTTGTGTACTGGGATCACAACAGCTTTTTTGAGGAGATGAGGAAACATTCCACAACTTACAGATAGATTGATTATGTGGGCAAAATGTGAAGCAACATCAACGCTTATCAGTTTCAATATGCGAGAAGAAATGGAATCAACTCCACAACTCTTTTTACTCTTTAGTGCTCTTATAGTGTCCAATACTTCACACTCAAGGACAGATAATTTTTAGAAATCTCCAAATCAGATGATAGTACGAGTATGATCTCCAGAGTACGGAAATCCGAATGGTGGTGAGCAATACCAATGTCATCAGCATAAACAAATTTCTGAGATGATGTCGTAGGTAAATTGAAAAGTAAGGGGGCTAGAACTGATCCTCGTGGAAGACCATTTTTTATATGAGATATCATGCGAATGCGTAAGATCTTGTATCGGAGAAACAAAATGCCCCTTGAAAGCAAGAATGAAAGAACATCAGAAGCTCTTTTCAGTGTTAGACTCCCAAATTGGTCCAACATGCTGTGGATAAAAATCACCTGATAAAATGAAACGAAACATCTATCATGTCCAAAGAACATAACTCAAGAAGAAAAATCAAAGAGGCAACTTTCATCAATATCGCTCTCAATCCTAAAAGTGCACCATCAATTAAGTTGCCAGAAGTTTGGAGGTCTATTGTTCGGAGTCACTTGAAGAAAACTTCAAACCACAGATTAGTGCTAATTTTTATCCATATTTCGTAGTCCGTCTATTCGGCACTTATTAGTGAATATTGAGAATTTCCCAGAACTTGCAGCTTTTTTTAAAGCTAATTTTTACCTTGAAAACGACTAAAGATATCTGTTTAAACGTTGGGAAGAAGTAAAATAGGTTACTACACAAATAATAATTCCACACTTAGCTTCTGGAATATTATAAACAACAACAATATCATGCATAAACGTGAATATCAACAAACTCAATGTACATTCAAAATTTTTTGGATCTCGGATGAATATCTTATGAGATTCTGATATTTCGAAAAAAAAGTTTAGAGAATTTCTTGAAATTTTTCTACCTTGACGATTTCTATGACATTTTACAAGCCTATTCGTTTCAACTTCGTTCGAACATATTTCAAGTTACTTTCTGAATTCAAATTCATCTGAAGAATTTAACAATTCGAATAATATTTTAAATTATCTCAAATGAGATTACTACGCAAAAACATATCACTGAGCATTTCATTAAGGATGTGATAAGAACGAAAAATATAGTTGGGTGAATAGATAAAAATGACCGTAAATAGCGAAACATTGTGGTTTCCATTTTGATAAACAATTGCAAGAGTCTCATGAAATGATTTCATCATTATAAATTATAAATCGTTATTCATAATTCTGAAATGCTAATAAACCATTTTCTGTGCAATTAATCAAAGTGTGATCTCTCGTTCAACATTCCCGACATTTTCATGTAGACATAAATTACCTATATAGCTCTTAGTTTGATTCAAGATTGAAAATAGAAAAGTATAGTCTAGTTCTCAATAAAGTAAAACCAGTTAAAATATGGGGAACTGATTTTCTTACAATCATGAAACATATACAATGAGTCATAAACATGAGACAGTCAATTAGGTATTTCTATTCATTAATTCATTTTTATATATTTTTTTATTGATTTCCATACCAACATAAATGTTTTCTTTTTCTTCTTGATTCTCAAACAGACTGCTCGGCAGCCAATGATGCTCTTGACTGGAGAGGTCTGAATATGAGCTCAGCCTGAAAGACTATGCACCCAATCTCTGTGTTCTTGTAATGCTTCTTTTTCCTAATTCCTGGGTCCTGGGGCATCAGGAGTCTTGGGATTCCAATCCCAGGCTAGGTAAACTGAGAGACATTATTTACATTATCTATAGTCAAAGACTGAATTTCCTGCTCTGCAAGCTACAGGTGGATGGTTAAAGGATAAAGGTAGAAAACAAGCAACAAAGACACATGCGTACATAGGAACCAAACCCAGGCAAATCAAGCTTGACACTATACTCTCAAGCTACTACACGTTAGAAATTCAACTAGCAAATCCAGCACTTCCAGTTTGTCAGAGAAAATACTATCGTATATGTTAATAGGAAAATATATATATTCTTTTGAACTTTTGGCTTACAATATTTAGTTAGCAAACAATAAAGCATACAGATCAGGGGTTAGTGACGGGGTGTCATACAATTCGGCGTATCACATTAAAGCCTAGGAAAAAACCCAAGTAAAAAAAAACCCTGGCTCCCCGTCTAAGTGTGAAAGTACAAAAATAAGCTGAAATATATTTGGGATTTCTTTCTTCAAGAGTGGTCTTCTATTGATGGAAAAAGAGACTTCTTCAAGGTGCCCACATCGAATCTGGAAATAAAAAGACAAAAGCAGAAAAAAGAACTGAATATCAAAAATACAAAATTTGAAAGAGATAAAGAAAACTCTCTCAAATTAGCCGTTTTGGATTAACTCGATATTGTGAGTCAAGGATTTTTTTACATAACAAGCTAAACCGTAAATTTTACTAAGGAGATAATCAATGAATACATAACTTTTATGGTTCCTCTTCAACGAAGATTTTTTTTTTAGTATCCGTATGTGTCTCTTGAAGGAGAATGATCTCAGCACCATAGTCCTTTGTTAGTTTAGAAATATAGTCACTCTTGTCCTTAGAAATAACTCGTGTCTAGACACACACATTACAGTTTGCCTCCGTTTGTATCCGCATGCGCAGTGAGTTGCGATGAACCGTTGACTGGCGGTTTAGCGGGATATCATTTTATATTCCGCAGCGATCCGTACCTCGCTCCATTGCGTTTGAGATGGAAACATTCTGCAAAACCGGCGAAAAAAAATTCTTTTCCAAGAGGACTTTCAGAACCCACTTGAAAAAAATCCATCCTGGTGAATATTAAATTTAGAAATATTTGTTTTTTGAGATACGGGGCTTGAAATTTCTAACCTGATACATCAATTTCAAAATGAGAATATGATTTTTGATTCTGTTAGCGCCGGTCCATAAATCTTGGGATTTCGCATGTCGAAAACTGAATATTACCTAATGGAGATATTTTACTGACCAAATCTTGAACCATGGGCTATAATATAACGTATTCAATGTTAATTCAAATTCATAGAATCATATTACTTTTTTGGGAAGAGTTGCGCAAAAATAAATTATATCAGGTCAGAATTTGCCTACACTTTTGGGCTTGACCCTTCTCTTTTTTCAAATTGTTAACATTCAGAATTGTAATCAACTCATATTTTATTTCAAATCATTTTGCTATAATTCCAAAGCGAACTAATCCGCCAAAAGCAAGTTGCAATGTTTGTGGTGAATTTTTTGTGTAATATTGTAATTTAATAAGACATGTAAAAAGGTTTCACCCAGGTATTAATTATTATATATTTTATTTTATATAAGTGAATTCATTTTTAACACGTTTATAATAGCGAAATAGTTTAGTGCGGAGATTTAAATACAGTTCAGATGGAATTATTCGTGGGTGATTCCGCAGAAATGCAGATCTGCAGAAAAAATTGAGATTAGTAGGTACTTGCTGACACGTGTTTCTACTTATTGGCTTCTTCGGGGCAAGGAAACCTTGAAAATGTGAAAGGAATTAGTACTATGGAGGAGCTTTTAGCTCTGAAAAATATGGTAGCTCGGATTAGACCGACATTACACCCTATAGAGGCACAACAATGACGGAATAATCAAACAGTAGCCACAGGCTCGAATAATATTCATATTCACCATAATAAGAATATTCCGGTTCAAAGGAACCTGTATAGAACGCATAAAACGAAAGTTGTGGTATATCAAACCCAACTAATGATGAAGTAAATAAAATTTCAATTAATTTACTACAAACAGAATGGTTAATTAATAATAATTTTTATTCGTTATATATTTTTCAATAAATATTTTCATGGATATTAAATTGCTTTTTTTGTACCTACCTTATTACCATTCTTTCGAACCCGTTTCGAAGGAAAATGGTTGAGTATCAAAGCAGCCAAACCATCAAGATTAAATCAGTTCACGGTGGAAAAATTGTCAAATTACCTCCTCAGAATTGTGAAGTTCATTGAAAATACTTTATTTTACTATTAAATACCTACATATATATTATATTTAGGTTGTTAGTGGTAAATATGTGGCCATATTATGACCTTTTTATCGAAGCTCAGAGACCAACATCTGGACATGAAAACCAATTTCCTTTTAGCTTAACAGTATTGATTTTACAGGAGGACAGAGTTAAAAAAAAAGTCAATTCTTCAATGGCCAATGTTTACCGAACCGAAAATAAGACAATGTTGTTGAAATGTATCTATAGAACTTTCCAAATGAAACAAATATTAGGTACCTATACATAATAGGGCCATTTAAAAATGTCAAAATGATATCGCCACAACAATTTTAAGAAATACCCTGTACCTACACTCTTTTGTGGAAAAGGTGTTCTTTCAAGAAACTTTTACGATTTCACTGTATGATGCAATAGTACAACCGTATTCATTGTTTAATATACCTTCCAGGTAAAGCATAGAGACTCTTTCAACTATTATTAACTTTGTGGAGTTTCAAAATATCATCTATTGGACTATTTCCATGAGTAAGATAGTAAGTAGTTCGATTCGTTTCACTTTTCATAATGATATAGGTATTACGGGAATTCAAATTTGCCTTGTAACTCTCTGCGCATGCGGATACAAACGGAGGCAAACTGTAATGTGTGTGTCTAGACACGAGTTTAGAAATACCTTCCATATTCAAATCTAATACACAAAATTTGTCGCCAATCTGCAAGGAGGATTCTTGGAATCGGGTCTTGCGGTCCAAGTGATGATTTTTCAGATCTTCTTATGTTTGAAGTCTGCTATGGAACCCATTCAATAGGAAAATGATGGACATGCAAGGAAAGTGCAGTATATAGCCCACTGCTTCTGCTCAAGTTATTAGCGCAACCGAAAAACAAATGTACGATATCTCCTATCTCTCTGCATTCGCATAAATTCGTAGCCCTGAGTCCTATTCTGTGAAGGTGGGATGGAGTGAGACAATGACCGGATCTTAAGCGTAGGACGACCGTGAAGAATCTACGAGGTCGATTAATTTTCGAAAACCAGGGATCGTCCAGGAAAGAACTGCGTGTAGCGTATAGCGCATAAATGTGCTCTTTTAGGATACATATCTCGTAAAACTGATTAATCCAAGTGTCCTTCAATAGTCTACGAAAATCTGGCCACAATTCTCGAGGACCACCAGGGATGGAAGGGGGGCCAACTTGATATCTGCCTTGATTGGCTAGCATATCAGCAATATCATTGCCATGTATATAAGAATGGTTGGGAACCCAAATGCACCTGATCACTAATTCAGCTGTCCTGGCCTGATGCAAAAGTTTGAATGTTCTAACCGAGATACAATCAGTATTGGAGTTGAAATTTGCAGATTTAAGAGCCTCCAACACACTCAAAGAATCTGATACAATTAGAGATCTTGAGATATTATGCTGCAGAATTATCTGAACAGCAGTTCCCACTGCATACATTTCTGCGGTGAATATGGACAAGTGGTCTATTAGGTGAGCTGACATCCTTAGCAGTGGGTTCGAGCAGTATACACCATAGCCTACAGAGTCGGGAGATCTGGATAGCGAAGCATCTGTAAATATAATTCGATGTTGGGGAAACTTTTCTGCCACCGGTGCAGCAAACTCTTGAGGGTTCGATAACGAATACTTAGGAAGACCCGAGTTGTGTACATATACTTTGCTTAGTCTTATCTCAAGCGGAATTTCATAGATAGGTATGTTTTGCATGCCATTTAAGAGTCGCTTTCTGGAAGAGAGGTCAAAAAAGGCCCGAATAAAAGGGAGGATGGTTGTACGCGCCCAAAGATGGTCTAACTGTTCATACTCTCCAATCATCTTGCACACTGGATGGTCTTCCACCTGTAAAATCTTCGACACATACTTAAACGCAAGCCATCTACGTCTCAATGAGAGAGGAAGCTGTACTGCCTCATAAAGGATGACATTTGTTGGAGTAGAACGCAGCAAGGACATAGCCGCTCCCAGAACAGCATATTGTGCTCTATCTAGACGCTCCAAGTTGGATTTGGAGCACCTCCCGTAAAGAAAGCTCGCATAATCTAAATGCGGTAGAGCTAACACTTTAAATATTCTGATCAATACGGCTGGATCGCAGCCCCATTTCGTCTTGCCCAAGGCTTTGATGATATTTAGTGCTCCTAAAGTTTTGGCACATGCAGTGGCAATCTGCTTGCCCCAGCGGAAATTGCTCTCAAGTTACCAACATAAAAGACTATAATTATTGCAAATGCAGAACTACAAATAATTTCGTGACTTCTCCAAGAAAAATAATTGCCTCAGGATTCAGTTAGAAAATATATCAACATTATTTTTCGACAAAAATAAATGACTTAGTACTAACTGGATTTTTATTTTTCTATCAACTCTACTAGTTCCGCCGGTTAGGCGTCTTCCAGAGTCTTGTCACCTATTATTTTCACATCAATTCATTTAATTCAAATTCAAGCACATTTACAGAACCTTACTTACAACTACGTTCAAAACAGTTCACTATTCAGAGTATTATTATCATACTGTTCCCGATTAAGGGAAAGTACTCTACAACAAGCGCGCATAAGCCACTGACCTCAACTCAGCTTTCTGAATTAATTTTTTATTTCAGATTTAATGCTGCTCTACCATGCATTCAATATGGCCTTACGTCGTTCTGTTAACTGGAGTTCAGCTATCAACCCAAGCTTACAAGGACGATATTTGCAAGACCACAGAAAAATGCAATTGCATAAACGTCATATCATCTGGAACCCTCGAATTCCAGTGTCCCCCTTATAGTTCAGAAGAAAATAAAACGATTATCCACGTTTACAGTTCTTCAAAAAAGATGAGGATCGATTGTGATAAAATAGAAATTTTAGACGATACTTTCATGCCAGATGCCAATTTAGATTTCGTGAAAAAATTAGAAATACACGAATGCCCTCTGCCTCCTAATGGTTTTAGAGATATTATTCAGAAATTTTCTATCAAAAAGTTGGAATTCTTACGATTTGCAGATCACCCAGTAAATAAACCTTTAACCAATGAAGATTTGAGAGGATTAGAAAATGTGGGAATCATAGAATTCAAAAAGAATAATTTACAAACCATCGATGGAGAAATTTTTCAAAATACTCCAAATCTGTATGATTTGATGATTGATCAAAATGAACTAAAGTTGAACGAGAAAATGTTTGTAAAAACACCAAATTTATTGGTACTGAATATAAACAATAATAAAATCGATCATATACCCAAAGGAGTTTTCAAAAACTTAACAAAACTAGAAAAATTATCTTTATGGAAGAACAATTTGAAGTTTTTGGAAGAAGGAGTTTTTGAAGGTTTGCGAAGTTTGAAAATGCTGGAAATTTCACTGAATAACATTGAAGAAATTCAAGACACAGTGTTTAATCATACGAAAAACTTAAAACAATTGAGTTTGAGAAGGAATAAACTAAAAAACATATCTAGAAGAATATTTGATGATTGTCTTCAAATTGAACTTATAAATGTAGGTGAAAATCATGGTGTGATCTTGATAGACAATGTTTTTTCCAATTTCACTAGTCTCAAAATAGTTAACTTAGAGAACAACGATTTACAGAACATTTCAGAAAGTATTTTCCATGGCTCGATAAATCTGCAAAAAATAACATTGAATAACAACAATTTAAAGATAATACCTGAAAAACTCTTTCAACATTTGAAAGGGCTGAAACAACTCCATTTAGGATGGAATCAAATTGAGACTTTACTACCTGAAACCTTCTCATATTTAGAAAATCTAGAGATCCTCCATCTTCAACACAACCAACTGAAAAAAGTGGATAACGAGCTTCTTGAAAACATGAAGAATTTGAAAGAGATTAATTTGAGTTACAACAAGATTAAGCGACTGTCCACAATGTTCATATCGAGAAATAAGAATTTGGTCAGGTTTTTAATGAGTTATAATCAGTTTGATTTTGAGAAACCATCAATGTTCAGTTATAATACACCTTTCTCGAGTTTTTCGAGTACCAATCTTGTGGAGGTGGATTTGAGTTACAACAACATCACTAGGTATCCTTACGATTTGAATAAGATTGCAACTATCGAGAATATAAACTTGCAGCACAATTATATTGAAGAGATTCATGTAAGTAATGGTTTTGCTTTTCTTTTTTCGTGAAATAAGGTATTTAACAAACGCCATGAAGTTTGTTTTATATCATCGTAGAACACTACTGTTAACATCACGTCAGTACTTTTCTATATTTGTATTAATTTCAGATAAATCTATTATCAACATCAAACTCCAAACCTGTGAGCGTGGATCTTCAATGTAACAACATCTCAACGATTCATTTCCCAACAGAACACTTGAATTATTCTGATCAATACCACGTAGACATAGAAATATCCAATAACCCGATAATCTGCGATTGTAACTCGTTCGAACTTGCGCGTTATTTGCGAGAAAACGATCATCCAATAAGAGACTACTTGGTCTTGAAAGAACATCTGATGCAGTGCGCAGGACCAATGAAACTCTTAGGGCAATCCTTGGCGAAAGTGGCTCTGGAGGAATTAATCTGTAATTTGGACAAAAACTGCACTTCTAATGATTGCGATTGTGTGTTTAGACCAGTAGATGAAACGTTGGTGGTGGATTGTTCTAAGAAGAATTTGATGGAGGTTCCAGAAATTGGAGATCTATCAGTGTATCGTGATTTCAAGGAGATTGAAGTGCATTTAGAGGATAACTTGTTGGAGAGATGTCCAAGTGAGTTTGACGGATACCAGAAGACGTCTAGTTGGTATTTGAAAGGAAATGCTATTAAGAATATCACTTGGATTCCGGAGTCACTCAAGGTATGTGATAAGAACTGCTTCATAAGACTTGAGAGTATCATGTTCAGTGGTTTATACGGTTTGAGCTATGTTCATTAGTCCAAACTAGTATGTGTAGAGGATCAATCGATTCCTCTCCACAAGGTCAATTCTTTTTTTTTGCATTTTTTTCCTGAAAATACTTTAGCAAAACTTTTTCATTCAAATGAGTCCCTCTTTTTCTTTCACAGCATAAACAGAATTTAGCATAGAACAAATTATACTGCTTATAAGGGGTGATTCATTTAGAGGTACTCTTTGTGGTGGAGATTTAGTTGCAGATCGCGCATGTGTTGTGTAAACTGGAATGGTATTCTTGTTCAGTAGTGTCTGACATTTCATAATTGAACGACTTAGACTGACACAGCGTCTATAAATTGTTCAGCTTTCTTACTAAAATTGGCGTTCTCAAGGGTAATACCACTAGAGGTGAGAACTTTTTGAGAACACTCTTGTTTCTTGGGAATTATGCGTTTAAATTTCACGAAACAAAGTTATCCTTAAAATACCACGAGCCGAAGGCGATTGGTATTTCGAGATCACTTTGTTGAGTGATATTTGTATAATTTTCAAAAAACGACAGAGTGTTCTCAAAAAAATTCGAATCTCGTGTGGTATTTGGAAAGATCATTCAACAATATAAATCAAACGAAATAAAAAGTAGTTTTTTATTCAAAAATAACCAGATAGAAGCATAACAACAAATTATTCATCTTTATTCTCAAAATAATAATTATTGATAGTACAATTATCATACACATTACGAGTATTATTTTCGAATGATGAAGTAGATACTGATGTTGTTTCTTGAAGGACATTTTTTTCATTCCTTATGGCTGTGATAATTTTTTTATGGTGTTGTTGGTCCAGTTGGAGATACGGTTTCACAGACGCTGCAGAAGAATGGCCTGTTATCTTTATCAGCTGTTCCTCGCCAATCCCTGCTTTGGCTAATTGGCTGACAGCAGTAGCTCGATGCGAGTGGTTGGTTATCTTCGACTTGGTTGTGTTGATGCCAATGAGTTCTGCCGATTCTTGTGTCCATTTAGCTATCGTATTGGGACCGACTGGGGAGTTTTTGAACCATGAACCATATTTCCAATTCTTATGTGGAGTAAGGAATAGTCTTTCAGTGGTTATGTTTTGCAGTTCTTTTGGATACAAGTAGCTTATATAACCTCACCGGGCAAATATCTTCTTCAATATTGGGAGTCAGCCATTTCGTTTCCGCACATTTTTGGGCACCACCTTGTCTTGTTTTAGAAAATATCGGATTGTAGGCAATTCGGCCCGTGGGATTACCATCGTTTTCAATTTCGAATTGGAAATGCGAAATTAGGCATGATGAACCCTCTTCTCCGCGCCAAGCAAGCTCCAATGCAGGAATAACATAATATTTTCTATTCAAACCGTCTGGATTATCTTCTTTACATAAGTTGACCATCTTTTTGTGTTGCTCCAAAGACAGCGCCTTGGCACTAACTTTTCTTTTCTCAGGATCCACTTGCAAAATACGCCTCTTGGCATTTCGTGAATCCCGCGCCGTTTTAAAAGACACGTCTGCGAATGGATCGAACTTAACGCCCCATTCGGAATAGAATTTTTCCTGCAGCTGTTTGGCAGTATTATTCCACAAGGTTTTTACGACACTTTCCTTGTAGTCTGACTCATCTCTTTTCTTCATATTGAAAGCCCAGTCTAGCATAATATTATTGAGCTCTGACAAACTTGTTTTTTCATTTACAAGGTATTCCCGGGCAGCACAGAATTCTTCAAATTGTTTCCAAATGTAGGATCTTGACTTCACTGTATTAAGCGGCACACTTTTCTTCACACTTCCTCAATTGAAGTAATATTACAATTCCCAAAACGTTTCATTTTTATCTACTTTATGGTAAAATACGAAAATAAACTGGCAGAACTGCCAAATGTGCTGTTGAAGTTATCGCTAACAACTGCTTGTTTATCGTAACCATGACGACCGCTACTTCCACCAACGGCCAAAGCTATCCGAACGTATTAATATTCCTATGCAAATTAGGCATTTGATTAATGTGTATCAGGCACTTAGAGCGAATTACGATCCACATAATCGGCCTACCGAAAGCACAATTCGCTCTACCATCACTAAGTTTGAGACTCAATATTCGTTATTGGATAATATTCGACCAAATAGACAACATCCAGCTCGTAGTGAAGAGAATATAGCGGCGGTGGGGGAGAGTGTACGTGATGACCCTGAAGTGTCGATTCGTCGCCTTACAAAATTCAGTTTGTTCAAAAACTGAAGCCGACCGACCGACCGTCAGACTATTTGTTGCCTGAAATTGAGGCCCGTGGTCTCGACGAAATGTGGCGCCACTTGCCATAGAATCCGTGAATCGATGGCTTTACTGCGAGAGCATTTCGGCGATCAGATCAGTTCAAACTTCGGACTAGTGAATTGGCGGGCTAGATCATGTGACATCTCACCTCTTGATTTTTTCCTTTGGGGCTATGTAAAGTCCAAAGTCTACATGGACAAGACGGTTGCGATTGATGTATTGGTGCCAATATTACCTGATTGGAGAAATATCACCCGAAATACCCACACGCGTCATCGAAATTTGAACTATCGAATGGATCTTGTTAACCGTAGTAGTGATTTGAAAGTTATCTTCAAAAATAATTGTAAAGAATGGTTCTTTTATTTAAAAAAATTTAGATAGCACTGACGTGAGGTAAGATTGCTTTGGCGTTCTTGTTGAGCTACTTGCGAGTAAATATTCAAACCATAACACATCTATAAGCACTCTGATCACGTGAACATAGTCTTTTCCCGTACTATGGGACAATGTGATGCAAATATGAAAGCCTAATGAATTAACAAACCTATATCTCAAATTAAAAAAATAACTACTCATAATTTTCCCCAAGGTTTGTTCGAAGCTATAATTCCCTTCCCCTAAAAACTTACGTCAGTGCTTTTCTGAATTTTGACAACGTATATTATTTCAGCCACCGAGATTGAATTCTATCTCTATGATTTCCCGTTATGAAAAATTTTGATTAATATTACGTCAACTGACACTGATTAATGAACCCGGCATTTGTCAATCGAATATCGATCTTTGATGGCCATCGTTCAGAGAAAATCACCGGGACTTCATGTCATTTCTCTTTTCTCTTGAGTAAATGAAAAAATGATCGTATCTTCAGATGGAAAAGAGCTACGACAACGAAATTGGAAGATAAGTAAGATATCGATCACCTCAATATATTCACGAATTTTTATTGAAATCGGAAAAATATCTTATAAGATAGTGAGTATTGAAAAATTTTTTGGGAATTTTTTAAAAATTTTCTAGCGTGACGATTTTTGCGAAATTGTGCGAGCCGTTTTGTTGCAGCCTCCTTCAACAATACGAGGTCTGTCAATTTAATTCCCGGAAAGTGGCAACTCGTTATGCTACGGCGTTCGCGTTGGTGTCATTCGAAGGAGGATTCATTTCTGCGTCAGTCTGTGCAAGTTTCGTCTCGATCGGTTGTTCAGTTCGTGTTTTACAGTACTTTGATCATCGGCGTGTTTGGACTCCTTGTCGCGAAAATGTGGGATAAAAAAACTGAGAGAGTAGTGGTCAAATTTTTGGTCAAACGTGGTGTAAGTTCCACGGAAATGATGAAACAGTTAACCGACGTGTACAAGGATGATTTCCTGAAAAAAACAGCTGTCTACGAGTGGGATAAGCGCCCCACAAAACCCAGAATGTCCAAATCAAAAGTGAAATCTTTGCTCATAGCATTTTTCGATATTAATGGACTTGTACACCACGAATACGTTCCAGCAGATCAGACAGTCAATGGGAAGTTCTACATTGAAGTTTTGAAACGTATGAAGGCCGTGTGTTTCGTGCACGGCTGGATGGGTGCTGCATCACGACAACGCTCCAGCCACTCCTCATTCGCAGTTCGCGATTTTTTGACCAAAAACGGCATTCCAACGCTTCCGCACCCCCCCTACAGCCCGGACCTGGCCCCCTGCGACTTTCATCTCTTTCCACAATTGAAGTCCTACCTCAAGGGCAACCGATACGACGGAGTAGAGGAGGTGCAAAGTGTCACGACACGGGTGCTGAGGGATCTATATTCGGGGGGCTTCAGGGGGTGCTTCCAATCGAGGATCCAACGGTGGCTCCGGTGCATCGAGCTAGAGGGAGACTACTGCGAAGGATTACAACTTAATTTTAAGAATTTATGTATATTCCGGACCGTCCGAGCACTTTTCCGGGAATATAATTGACAGACCTCGTATTTCAAGTATCAACTTGATCGGATGGATATTCTAGTAGTTATTGGGGAAAAAAATTTCAGATGCTCATAACTACTGAACCATCCGAAGGATTTGGCCCAATAACGAACTAAACCGAGATATTTGGACAATTAACCTATTCTGAAAATATGAAAACTCTAGCTCATCTCTTTTGGATACTACAGAGGATACGGCCGGCCGGCCGGCCAGACTCAACTTTCGCCACGGATTTTTCATCAGGGAGTCAAACCCAATCGATTGAGACCATTTTCGGCTCGATATTCCAAAATTACAGACATTTGGGCAAAATGATAGGCACTCTGTTTGGGTGAACAAGAGTGCCAAAAAGTACCTCTAAATGAATCACCCTCTACTTGCTCAAACTGGATTTCTTAGGAGTAATTGTAGATAACGTAGATTGAGCCTCTACCTCGATCTCGCTCAGTACGTCGATTTCTGAATCGGACATTGCAGTATATTTTCTTCTACTTTTAATCAAATTCAAGGAATTATTTGCGAAAAGACAAACTATTATAATTTTCAACTTTTTTGACAATCAAAATTTCGAAATATGATACTAACGATACTTCTATAGCAACGAAATGGAAAATAAACCCACTAGACTCTTGTAGGGACGTTTTCATACTTTTAATTCAAAAAGTCTCATCCTGTGCGAAACTAGAAAAAATATTGTGTGTTTCGCCGAGATTTTTCTCTGTCAATAAACAATACAAATAAATGAATTTTCAGATATTGGATCTCAGCAAGAATCACTTGGAAACCGTCGATAGCAAAGTCATAAAATTGCTGAACGAATCGAACCTCGATCATCTTTATTTAGGGAAAAATCCTTGGAGATGCGACTGTGATATCAAAGATTTCTTGACCTACATGAAAGATCACATAAATCAGGTTGGTATTTTTATTTTTTCATTACTTATCACTTCCCATATGGAAATTCCGTTTGGGAAACGACAATTTACGGTTTAAATTTTACCATTCGATATAGTGCAGATTAAGTTTTTCTGTGATTGCTTGGCCTTGAGTACTGGAGGAATGAAAGAATAATTATACAGGGTGAGTCTTTGACCACTGCGTTAATTTTAACCATAGATTTTCGACGTCAAAAGAAACATTTTCTTCCTATAACATTTTTCCAAATTGGGCCCCGTTCAAAATTTCATAAAAAAATTGCATTTTCACCTGTAATATTCAAACTACATATCAATTCAAATGATCCCTTGTAGAAAGTTTTTGATAACAGTCATGCATATTTTGGCATCGTTAGATTCATTCCATTTCTTGTGGGTTTCTCACTACTACTCTACAGATTGGTTAAATTGCATGAAAAACAAATATCGTTGAACTAAAGGTCCGTATCTTGTACTTCCTGGAATCATTAGTCTTTTTGCAGATAAAATCATTCTCCATCTTTCCTCCTAAATTGCACCATTCTTGAGATATTTGAAGTTGAAAGGAATTGAATCGATATATTGTCAAATACCCATGAATATGAAACTAGAAATCAAAATATTTTACTTGTATCCACACACAGAACTAATAAATTTGAAAAATCTCCAATATACCAGTGTATAAAAATGTATGACTGCCTTCCGAAATTTCTGAAATGTTTCATCATCTTTACATTTAAGGAAAACATCAAACTCATATTGTTACACAATTGTTATTATTCTGTAACCGAATTTATTAAGGAGTGTCCACAACTTGTAAATAAGAATTAAATGTATGTATATTTGACTTGTCCTATACACATTATCGATCAATATCGATATCGATATCGATCAATAAATAAATTATTATATTTTTCGTACTTCCGGGCCTAAAGTGACAACTTCACTCCTTTGTGACAGGTACTAAAGTGTCACATTTAATCCCTCCGGGATTAAATATTGACGAAACTCCCGGAACGATTAAATCACAAACAAACGAATTTAAGGGATATTTTATTGAAAAATACAATTAATTAGAATGGTAATTAACGTTAATATTCAAATTAATATTGTGACAGTTCGTCATATTGACCAGTCTTTCCTGGGTTAATGCAGCAGGTAACTGACGAGTAACAGATAGGTCCTTATCATATTGAACTGGTGTTTGTTTCGAAGATCCTGCGGAATAAGGTAGCGAGAATGAGGACTGGCATAACTATAGTGCACGAATCGGCGACTTGACCAAATATTTTATCTGAAATTTTTTGTTTATTTTTAATAGACGATTCAATATATCCCTCGGCCACGTTGAGGATTTCCATCCTCTATGTCTCTTCAGCACGTCTTTTGTTGCTCCCGAATCAGCTAACAAAGACGCAGATGTGCGTCTAAAACAATGTCCCGTATAAGACGTCGCATTTTCTAATTTCAAGAAAGCTGCTATTTGCCGTGGAAATGTACCAAACATGTTTTTTCCTGCTACTAGCGTGTACATTCTTTGTTGATGTATTGAACAAAAAATTTTGAATGAGGTGTCCCTGTTTTTCGCAATGCCACATATTTTCGAAATATCTCCACAAAACTGATGGCACTGTTTTCTGAATTTTTGATCACAAAATTTCGGTCAATTTTATTTTTGGTGTTTCTAATCGCAATTAGGAAGGAATCGCCCAAATCTCTCACATCGTCGATTTCTAAATCAACCAACTTTTTTCCACGACAAGCTCCTGCAACGTCCAAAATAGGTGCAACCTACAAAAAAATTGATTTCTTAAAATTTCTGAATATAAACACATTTCCAAATTTACCTTAAGCATTAAATAGTTATCATCCGGAGCCTCCCGTAAGAACTGATCTACCTGCTCAGACGTGAGAATTCTTGACTTCTTTGGCTTAAATCCCTCATTTATTCTCTTCAAAAAAGCTAATAATTTTGGAAATTTACTTATATCAATATCTTCTCTAATGTTAATAACCGATTTCAGCATTGAGTAATGTGCCCAGAGAGTTGAGGCACAAACCGCTTTTGATTTATCATTGAAGTAGACTAACAGCGCATTTTCAGTAGGTTGTCTCACATTTTTTAAGCGGCACCACTTTTTAAAAGCATCGTACTGCTGCTCGTATAGTTTTCTAGATTTCGGTGTTAACAATTCTTCACCTACTTCGGCTGCTCTTTTATCAATATCAGATACACCTTCTTCACTCATGATACCAATAATTATCAATAACAATGTTTCTTTACAATGACACTAGTAATGACAATTTTTCTAAATTATAATTGTCATTACGCAATGTTACTATGGTAACTTATTTTAAAGACAGTTTATTAAATGAGTTAAAGAGAGAAAAAACTGATTGAAATTATTGAAATAATTAATAAAATCATACCGGAAGTACGAAAAGTATCGTATATACCTTGCGACTGAAGTACATTTAATCCTTCAGGTAAAATATGGCCCTCCCTGCGGTCGGGCCATAAACTTTACCTTCAGGATTAAATGTACTACTTCAGTCCCGCTGTATATAATATACTATTTATTATAATCATCTGATGAAACATGAGTGACTGAATCATTTCTTAGAGGGTAAATAATGCTTTTAAACAATTCAGATTCAATATTGGATGCTGTGGAGGGTAATTTTCATTCGAACTAAACTGAACTACAGAGGGGTATTTGCCCAATGTGAAAACTTAAAATGATTATAACTTTTCAACGCAGCTGAATATGGAAAATGGTATGGGAAAAAAGTGTTTCTTCTGATCTCAAGAACCTAATGTTAAAATTAACGCAGTGGTTAAAGACTCACCCTGTATATTCTGTTGGAAGAAGGCTACGATAATGAAAGAATATGCATAGAATGTCCATACATGCACATCTTGTCATTTGAATTCGTCGGACATCTTTTGAGGTACAAGGTATTAAAACATTTTTTTTTGGGAATATTTTGTTTCAACCTAATTCAAATCTCTTCCAAGTTACAACTCAACCCGATGGATATTCTGGTACTCTTTAAGATATTCAAAATATGAAAATTCTTTCCTTTCCAGATCGATATCTCGGATACAAGATGCAACATCACAGGAACACGTATGGTCGATTTGAACACCCTAGACGTTTGTCCAAATGGTGGTACAGAACTTATTTTAGTAATCACAGTCGTTGTTCTGTTCTGCTTCTTCCTCATAACATCCACGATATCCGTTTATATGCTTCATAAGAATTCGATCCTGATTTGGCTCTATGGACGCGGATACTGTCTGTGGTTGGTCAAAGAAGAAGAATTAGACAAAGGCAAAATATACGACGCCTTCATCAGCTTCTCTCACAAAGACGAAGATTTCGTGGCTGAGAATCTGGTAGCGGTTCTGGAGTCTGGAAATGATCCTTACAAGCTGTGCATCCATTTCAGGGACTGGATACCTGGAGAGATGATACAGACTCAAATAATAAGCTCTGTGAACGATTCGAGAAGAACTATAGTCTTACTATCGGCTAATTTTCTAGAAAGTGTTTGGGGTATTGTTGAGTTTAAAACAGCTCACAATGAAGCTATGCGCGAAGGTAGAGCGAGAGTGATTTTGATCATTTACGGCGATATCAACATGGAAGCGCTAGACGATGACTTGAAGGCGTATCTCAACACGAACACGTATATAAAATGGGGAGATCCATGGTTTTGGGATAAACTGAAATATGCGCTTCCAAAACGTAGAGGAAGGAAGGTTTTGTCGAACAAGCATGCCAACATGATGCAATATATTGAGGATAAGTTTAAGTTGATGGACAAACAACCAACACCAAACGTGTCAACTCCTGTTACTAAAAACCTTGATAGCGATCCATTTGCTCGTATTATTTGAAGTGAATGTAAAATTTTGGTTTGATGGAGGTATAAACATTCATGGGTTATCGATACAGAGTGCGACAAAGGACTAAGATGTTTTCAAGAAGTCTCCATGATGGAAAATGGAAAAAATGAGGTATTCCTGTACCTCTGATGATCCTCCCTTATCACAGCGCTTCCAAAAAAAAGTACTGAACATCTTTAAAAGAAATATATTCTTGTAGAGGTAAAAATAATTGATACAGAAATGAAGACTGTGATATTTAAATATTAAGTTGACATATTCCAATTATAGTCATAAAGTAATCATTTGCACAAACTCTATGAAAACATAACAACTTTACAAACAAATAAATCAAACAGTGCCTTATTATAATTTGACTGAATCAAAAAATGCATCGATTGACTACTTTGTAAAGAAATTTCCAATGAGGACCCATCAACTTTTTTAAAAGAGTTGGCAAAACCCCTTATATAATGTATAAAGAATTTATATATTTGTTCAAATGAATATATGGAATTTATGCAGTAAGTGGAATACTATATGAATAGTCTCAAATTCACTATGTTCATATTGATTCAGAGAACTGAGTAGTCTAACTCGATAGAGTAACCATTAGGTATTTTAATACTAAATAAATGCAGTGGATTTGAAGACTAATTTTTGCTCAAAGTTGCCATCATTATAAGTTTAGTGATAGAATTATAAAACATATTTTTTTAAAAAAACAGTATTTCTCAAAATGAAATAAATATGATGTTTAAAATTTATAAAAGATAATTTAAATATTGTTTTCTGTTATTTTAGTTACATTCTGTTCATATTTCTATAAATAATTGTGATATCATGGGGTTCGAATTTTTCAATCAATTTTCTGCATCCAGAAGTACTTAACATATCTATAAGAATATTGAATATTCCCAGATAATAGAAACAACAAAAATAACAAATCCAGAGTAAGGATGACATCATTAAAAAAAATTGATTGCAAGCCATTTTAGATGATTTCTTCAAATACATTTTACATACTTTTTGAATACACTTTACGTACTTTTTAGTTGAAATAAATTATCAGGAATAAATTTTTATTTTTCACTTGTACATTATATGTTTATTTTACCTTGGAAAGGGTTGCTATAAATACACTCATTATGCCCGTGGGCATTTTAGCGGGCATTATGGATCATAACGCCCGCTCGTTGTGCGAGAAGCAAAATAAGCTAGAAAGAAATTATTTATTTCCCAGAATTTTATTACTGAAACAACGACAACTCAACAAACGAAAACAAAGTCTTTCTTAATTAAAATTAAAAGTGCAGTTTTCGAATTTCCCGGAAAAATTCTTCAATCGTGAATCTTGGTATGTTTTCGAAACCTGAGGAGCGAAAACTTGACCACAAGTACTTGGAAGTTCGTTCACAAGAGAACCACTAGAGAATTCATGAGAATCTGTTACCGAATTCACAATCATCGTCGATATTTTGTTTTTGGAAAAAATGCTCTGCTCTATGTAACCTTCCGCCACAGATGCACTCTTCCATCTTCCGTGTATTTTTAACGTTTCATATGATGCACCAGCCTCAGTTAAAAGAGTTGCTGAAGTCCGTCTCAAACAATGTCCTGTATATTCATTTGCATTATCCAATTTTAAGTATTTGGCAATCATCGAAGGCACACTTCCTATGGTATTTTTGTCAACAGGTTGGATGGTGCACCGACCATTTCGGAACGTGGGGAAAAATCTAGGATTCTTCACTTCATTGGGTCTCAAGGATATATATTTTCTGACCAGCCCCAAAGCTCCTATTTTTTCTTCCTCTACAATGCTAAATCCTTTTGACATACCGGTTTTAGTTTCGGGTATTTTAACAAGTAAACATCTACCCTTATCTTCTATATTTTTGATAGACATTTTCAGTAATTCATCTCTCCTTAGTCCTCCAAATAAAAAAAAATTACCCACACATGAACAAAATGAAAAATAAAATAAAGTACGCCAATAACACTGTTTCATCTATAGCAATTATTTCATTTTTCAACTTCCATTGATGGAATATTTCATAATCCTTGTCGTAGACGAGTCTGGATTTTTCTGGTAATAAATTATTTGCAGCTTTGACTGCATTCTCAATTATATTATTTGGCAAATTGCTATTCATTTCTGTTATTTCTTTGAATCCTAACAACGAAAACAGTAATGACATTCACTTAATAAAATGATGACAGCAATAACTAACTTCAAAATATTAACAAATGCCATGGTTACTACTGTAAGTTAAATGGAAAAAAATCATAGGAGCAATCGAATTTTATTGTAATTAAATGATATATTCGTGAAAAATAAAATCTTGTATGCACCACGAGCGTTATTAGATCCTAACGCCCATCGGGCAACATTCATCCCTCGGGCCAAAGGCCCTCGGGCCGAATGTTTTCCTCCGGACGTTAGGATCCATATAACGCACTAGGTACATAAATAACTATTCCTCACAATTATCCTTTTTACCTATTCTTTGTACCTCAATTGAATTAGATTTTAAGAAAGTGTAACACTGAAATTGCATTTGAGAAATCGTTTGTTGTTCATCACATCCGTGTAGATTTAGAAACGCACTGTCTTGAAGTCATAAGCGTTTGCGGACTTTTTATAAAGCCTTTCCCGGAACAGTGTAATTATCTTATTGTGAAACACAACTCTAAATGAGTTTTAGGTCTAGGTTAGAAAATAATATTTTTTGGCGAAAATTTATTTTCTGGGTGTTTGTTCTAGTAGAACAGCGTGCTATCGGTTTGCCAAATGTCTGTTGTTTTCGAATATCGAGCCGAAAATGGCCTTAATCGATTGTGTTTGACTTCCTGATGAAGAATTCAGGGTTTAACTTGAGTTAAACGGCCAGCAGTATAATCTCTACCTTCCCAAAAAGATGAGCTAATATTTTCATAGTTTCAGAGTAAGTAGACTGTCCAAATATCAAGTTCATTATTTGGCCAAATCCGTCAAATTGTTCAGCAGTTATGAGCATCTCCTGGTTTCCTCTATAACTCCTAAAACGGCAAATGGGTTTGCAAATTTTGTAGAAATCGACAAGCCAGAAATTAAAAAAAAAATCTCAAATATTTTTTCAATACTTTATAACACATATGCTGAAAAGTCCTGAGCCTGATGAAGAAAAACAGTTTTTGTTCCAAATTAGCTTTATTCATCAACGTAATCTCCTTCAAGAGCGACGCTCTAACATTTCAACAGCACTTTTGTAGAACGATCTATTTTTTGCCTCAAAATAGGCCTTAGTTTCAGCCATAATCTCTTCACTCGTGAGATTCTTACTGGCCAGCATTTTTTTTTCAAGTCTGCTAACAGCCAGTAGTCGCTGGATGTGGCAGTAACTTGAAGTTCAATTCATGTAGTTTTGCTATTGGTTTGTTGACTTGTATTATCTTGATGAAACATAATTTTTTTCTTTGTCACATGCGGTCGTTTCCTTGCAATTTCGGCCTCCAAGCGCTCCAATAACTCTATATATCATTTACTGGCATTTCCTTTCTCAAGATAGTCGATGAATATTATACCACGCACATCCCAAAATACCTAGGCCATAACCTTTCTAGACGATTGCTCGCTTTAGACAGGGCGCTTTGGATAGGGCTCACCAATTGCTGTCCATTCAGATGACGATCGTTTTGATTCCAGAGAAAAAGATGGATCTATGTTTCATCCATTGTCCCTTATCGACGCAAAAATTCCTATTTGTTACGTTTAAACATGGCAAAACAATAATAAGAATCAGCAACATATTCTTGTTTTTGATCAAGATTTAGCAAACGCGGCACCCACTGTGAACAGAGCTTTCTTATAGTCAAATATTCAGGAAATATTACGCCCACACGTTCTTTTGATATATTTACGATGTCAGACAACTCACGCAACTTCACTTTTCGATTATTCTAAACGATTTTATGGTTTCTTTTTATGTTTTCTAGTGTTACCGTCTCATTTGGACGTCCACTGCATTCTGCATCATCGGTGTCTCCATGATCACGTTTGAAGTCAGCAAATCAACGTTTTATTGTTGTTCCTGATGGAGAGGAGTCCTCATAACGCTTTTCAAGTAATTGGTGTAATTAAAACACGAAATTGTTTTGGAAATAGCAAAAATAGCATCACTCTTAATAACTTACAAACTAATGAATGGAATATCATGAAATTTTAACAGCTGTCTTTTGAAGATTAGTATCAGAAGTTTGAGCAAGTATGGGCATTATTGATATCTTATACCATTGTATGAAGAAAAAGGTAACCTTAATACAATGCTTATACTCAAATCGTAGCTTTCTATCATCAGTAATAGCAATTTTTTTCATTTACTTGAGCGTGAGCCAGTACAGCAGTTCAAGTAAATGTAAGGTTGTCAAAATTGACAAGCTAAATTCGTGGTCCGAAAAAGCCTAATGTAATGCTCGTGAATGTCTTGTAGAGATTTCAGAAGATTCGAATGCGAAGAATCATTGCTTTTGTGTAATTTGGATTTAAATATAGGTGTATAAAGTATTTCAAAGGACAAATTTTGTTCGATCGAAATTCTGGTAAGATATAAACGAAGATTTCTTTTGTTGATAGATAAATTTCCCTGGTTATGTTGCCATGGGTATTCAACTGATTATATTTTGAATTAGTGCAGTTTTAAGTAAAACGGGATTGTGGCTGAAATGAAACAAAAGGAAAAAGAGAAGGTAATTATTTGTGCTGAAGAAAAAATGTAAGCGGTAACTTTTGATTTATGATAAAAATTTATTCATTTATTAGCCAAGATGTATGGTTAAGTATTACATTGTTCCAGAGTCTGGAAAAAAAACTAGAACAAGTTCACAAAAGCTTCTATCCTCATGACAGTGATTCACTACATTTTTCATTCATGAATTTAATCTCCTTTTTTGTCTTACATTGTCTCTCCCCATACTCTCAGACAGACTGCAGCTCTGAATTCTTGGAACAAATATCATTCTTTTCCCAATTTATTCCCAATTATTTCATATATTCCACAAGATAGAATACCGAGATTGAAGTCACGTAAAGCATTATGGCATAATACGTTCTTTAATATGAACATAAGCGATAAAGAATTATAGAAGACTGAGTGGAACTCTTACGAAATGTTCAATAAGTATCTCGTTGCTGATACTTCTGAAAAACTTCCTGGTTTTGATCTTCCAAGAAAAATTTGGAGAGTTCTTAATCGTTCGAGAACAGATCATGGTCGTACTAATAGCATGCTATTCAGATGGAACTCAGTTCCAAGCGCAAGTTGTGAATGTGGAGAAGCAGAAGAAACAAAACCTCATCTCTTCAATAGTTGTCCCATATATAAATTTCAAGATGGTTATGGGGCTATTCATGATGTTTATAATTCTTTCTTGGAATGGGTTATAAGTTTCAAACGAATATGTTTTTGTCTTTTTATTTCCAGATTCGATATGAGCAACTTGAAGAAGTCTCTGTCTCCATCAATAGAAGACCACTGTTGAAGAAAGAAGTCCATAAAATATATTTCAGCTTGTTTTTGTACTTTCACACTTAGGCGGGGAGCCAGGGTTTTCTCCCTAGGCTTTTATATCAAACGCCGAATTGTATGACACCCCGTCATTATCCCCTGATCTATATGCTTTATTATTTGCTAACTAAATATTGTAAGCCAAAAGTTCAAAAGAATATATATATATATATATTTCCTTTTAGAGCGATACAATCATTTTAAATTTTCTCTAGCTTTTTGAAAACACAGTAGTAAAACGATTTATCGAAATTTAAAAAATATGCATCAGTTGTGCCAATCACTTCCTAATCTGAGTCAAATCTCGTTCCACGAAGCACGAGTTCTGCAAAGAGCCAGTAGTCGCTAAGGACCAAATCCGTAGAATATGGTGGCTATGGTAAAAGTTCGAAACTGAATTCCACGTTTTATGGTGACATGGTGCATTGCCTAGGTGAAAGAGCACCGTTTTCTTTTTCAGATAGGGTAGCAATTTCAGCCTTCAAACGATTCAACAAACTAATAAAATGTTGGCTGTTTATTGTTTTTCCATATTGTCAATTATTGAATTAATAAGAAACTCTTAGGTTTCAGTGTTAAAATAGTAAAGTCTTTCAATGAGTTTGATTTGAGCTCATAAACAACCTCAAAACTATCGATTTCGAATACGAAATACACCATTTTCTTCAGAATCAATATAACTTTCGCATAAAGGATTTCCGAAAATATATAAACTGAACCGGCTGCAAATAATTGATCATACTCCCACTAGTTCACTATATTGAACCATTCCACGTTCTTTTCAAGGATGAACATGATAAATAAATCCCACTCGATATACAGATTGTTTCTGAACAGATTTCTTCGGTATCAGTGTCGACTCGTCATTCATTCTAATATGGATAATTTTTGTTTGTTATTAATTTATATCAGCCCCATCCCTCGACCAGGATTTTGTTTATGCAATATCCAGTGTACTGAAGTTTCCGAAATGCACACGGGTGCTCTTATCTCGAGATATGTCGAATGACGATGCACATTTTCATTTGAATGGTTATATTATGTGAGTAAACAGAATAATCAGTTTTGGGCAATGGAAAATCCTCAAGATATTCATCAGTCACATTTAGTGACAGTCTGGTGTGTAGTTTAGTCATGTGGACTGAAAACGAAAACGGCGTTACGGTAACTGTGAATGGGAAATGACATCCTGATATGATCGCAACAACCAACAAATACACTATAACTTTTCCATATAGTATACAAAATGATTCAAAACCATATCTCAAAGAAACACAGAAGAAACTTTATCAGGCAGAATGGAATTCGTGTTCCACCAAATTAACAGTAAAAAAATTCAGTAAAACACATATGAACATCCCGATAACCAGAAGACAACATCATAAGTAGAATGTAAAATTACTGACTTATGTAATATTAAAATGAGTTAAACTACTAAACATATCTTTCGTGAATGTTCAACATACCAGACGGAAAGAACAACTACAACATTACAAGACATTTTGGTGGAAATTGTTATCTTGCTCCAAGAATATATTCCTGCGTTTCAACAAACATCTAAGGATCTACAAACTAAGAAAAATTCAAGAGTCTCGTTACTCAATGGGTTTTCTCAAAAGCAAGGGGTTTTATTTATGAGGCCATAAAAATGTGATCAACTCCGGTGCAGTCCCAGTTTTTATTGTTATAGTTATATTCTATTATCCTGTCAGTAAAAGCTTCGGCTCATTACCCGATCTTTGTTATTTTTTCACTTATTTCAGGGAAAAAGAATTATTGTGTATTTGTTAAAAAAGAACGACAATTACGAAGAACCATCGCTCCAGTGGTGCAAGCTAGTCATTATTGACGCATGATAATCTCAGAGAATCAAGACCTCAAGTGCAACTGTGGACCGGTTTCGAGGTGACTGCCTCTCATCAGCACACTGTGGCACTGACAGTCTTGAAGGAGGCTGCCTGTCTTAACAAAGAACGTGATTAACCTTCCAGACATGTCTCGAGAGAGCACCATCTACATCTTGAAGACTGGAACCAGACTCGCTTTCTCTGCAGATCTATACGCCAACAAATGACTTCCCAAATTCAAACACTACCTGTGGATATCGAATGTATGTGTTAACAACATTCATCAAAGTACCACTAACGATATGACGGGATTCGCTCGCCTATTATGGACGAGATAAGTAGTGAGAAAAATGATTTC
The DNA here is from genome assembly GCA_030674115.1 of Micraspis discolor. Classification (NCBI taxonomy): domain Eukaryota; kingdom Metazoa; phylum Arthropoda; class Insecta; order Coleoptera; family Coccinellidae; genus Micraspis; species Micraspis discolor. The sequence continues at coordinate 134,385 of JARTUT010001765.1, read as the reverse complement.
CACTAATGCCTTTGAGCCGGCACGGACAAAGCAATATGTTAAAACATGTCTGGAACGTTTATCACATTCTTTGTTAAGACAGGCAGCCTTCTTCAAGACTGTCAGTGACACACTGTGCTGATGAGAGGCAGTCACCTCAAACCAGTCCATAGTTCCACTTGAGGACTTGATTCTCTGAGATTACCATGCGTCAATAATGACTAGCTGGCACCACTGGAGCGATGGTTTTCCATAATTGTCGTTCCTTTTTAACATTCTGGTTTGTCCGTGCCGGCTCAAAGGCATTAGTAGAAATCATTTTTTCTCACTATTGCTTATTTGTTCGTATGATAGATACACTAGCCAGAGCGCAGGTTGAACTCAATCTGAAGTTGCGTACAGCCAACTATCAGAAATATTCTTAGCTTGTTTATGCAGTTTCGGTCTAGTACAAGTAGATTCTTTTTCGTCTGATTCTGAGACTTCAGTCATCTTCTCTTTTTGGCGCTCTTGTTCACCTGAACAGAGTGCTTATCAATTTGCCCAAATGTCTGTGACTTTCGAATTTTTGGGCAAAAGTGGTATCAATCGTTTTGTTTGCACCTACTGATGAATAATCCGTGGTCAAAATCGATTCTGTCCGTCCGTCCGTCCGTTCCGTGAACACGATAACTCTCGAACGGATGAAGTTAGAGAGTTGAAACTTTCAGAATAGGTTTGAGGTATAAATATCTCGGCTAAGTTCGTTATTCGGTCAAATCGGCCGAATAGGTTCGGAGTAACAAAAAAAAATTTTTTTTTCAAATGACACTGTTGAAATAAAAATTTTTTTATGGTGCAGTTTTATCAGACGTATACAAAAAAACCACTCTCGACTTCGACAAGCTAATAGTTCTGGAGATATGATTTTTCAAAATTTAAATAATTGTAAGTGGTTTACAAGAGCGCCTAAGCCAACTGACCTCACGTCAGTGCTTTCTAAATTTTTTTTTAATCATATGAATACAAGGTTGGAAACTGGTTTCCTTTTATTGAATATGAATCTAACGTTTAACAATTCATTGAGTAAAACGTCAAAACTATAACCAAATGACTATCCGTGATAACCAGATTCTGATGAGATCAATAAAAGTAGGGAAAAATTAATTGAATGTTATGGTACACTTTCAGGCATGCGAGGCGGAAAAACTATATTCTTTGGATTTGTTGAAACCCCATTAGGTGAATATTCGACCCGCCACTGCGTTCGATCACCAGATAACATAATTACATCGACTTATTCTAGTTAAGTCGCCAATGCGCAGAAGTTGTAGCGCAGTATTTACTTAGGCGAACAGCACTCTAGTTGCTTTGCGATTTCTATACTATTTTGTTTATATTTTCGAAATATCTTGTGATATTGTTTGTGAAAATGTGATCGAATTGAGTTGAAAGTGATTATTTTGGATATGAATCTGTAGAAACTGGGTAAATTCAGACGGAATACGTATAAAATTCATCATACTCTTTTTACTCAAGGTGAGATATTCTTCGCATACTAAACTATTTGTAATTCTTGGAATATATTCGATTTGTCATAGTAGAAATGAAAGTTATCAAGAATTAATTCCATGGATAGCAATTTTTTTATAGTGAATGTTACAAATGGAAATAATAAATTATTAAGAATATGCACAAAAGAGAAAGTGCGTTCGATAACTCATTGTATAATTTATATTTACACAATAATTCGCACGTAATCAAGCCCCGTTATACTGGGTGTTTTAGAACTGGCAGATTTGGACCTAGTTTTGAAATTTCAAATGCATACCCAATCTTTTATTGCTGGTTCGGATTCAGCTAGTAAGCAATCAGGAAACAGAAAAAACAGATATATATCGTCCCTAAAACTAAACCTTGGGGTTTCTAATTAAACATCAAAACAATTATCCAGGACCTGTATTTTCCGAGAAAAAATGTGAATATTCAAATTGACCTACATACATAGTATATTGACCAATTCAGGAGTGAAATTTTGTCTGTATCCGAAATCTGCAATAAAAAATGTAGAAAGGAATGACGTGAGGTCTGGGCCTTTGGAAGTCTATTCCTGAACTGTGAAACAGTGTGATATTAAATAAAAAGACCACAATGAATATGAAAAAATCAACGAACCTATATCTTAAATTTGAAGTAACCCCTTATAGTTCTTGCTCAGTTAATAAAGTTTGAATCCCAAACTTTCTTCTCTCGAAAAAAGGTCTTTCCCATCGCAAATCATATTGGAATTCATATCTTTCTTCGTTTGAAATACCTCATTTATTGAAGTCCAAATTACTTGCTTTGGGATCTTTTAGAGAATAAAGTGTGAAATGAAACAGTTCATGGTAATCATGAAAAACGTTATTGGCAAATCATCGAATCCATTCTGGAAACGAGCAGGCATGGTATAATTTTTTTCTCGGAAGACAGAATGCGTTATAGTGTAATCAATGAAAATTTACAAACTTCAGTTTATAACCTTTTATATCCATTCTTAACTTCATTATATGAACTTAATTACTCAAAACATACTCTTATATTTCCTCGTGGTTAGAAAACATTTTAGTACATGTAAGATATCAATAATCTGTATATATGCACAATAATAATATTCACAAAAAAAAATGTTTTAGAATTTTTAAAAATTTATTAGCTTTGTGATTTCCACAAAATTCGGCAGACTGTTTTCTCTAAGGGTTATTCAAAAGATTCTCAAGTTTTAAAACGGTCAGATGGATATTCTGGGAGTTATTGAGTAAACCAAATCTCAAAACTCCTGATCTGTTTGTCGAATTTTGCTCAATAAAGAACTTGACCGAAATATTTGGACAACTAACCTTTTCTACCGGATATACTAAAAACTTGATGACAGATTCTTCATCAGGAAATCGTCTTGCAGGGTTTATAAACATCAAAACTATTCCACGTATTTCAAGAAATGGCTATTTCTTAATGAGTTGCCTAGAATTTGATATTGAGACTCCCCAAAATGTGTAATAGTGCAAGATAAATTACACTTACACTAATGAACTGTTCATTTATGTGAAATTCATTGTCTTCAGATGAGAAATAACATTTATTTTCTCATTTCTTTCAGATATGATATGAAATTTGTCGATACAGTCAAACTTTCACTGAATTGTCATTGGGTAATTCTATAATAAAATATGAATACTGAAGGTTATGAATTTCCTTCAGTAATTTCTTGGGGAATTCCTTCATCAGATGGCAAGAAACTATAATTGAAGAAATCTTCGAGTTATAATTCAGATATCATCCAATTGTTGATGAGCCACAAAAACGGCGATTTCAATTAAACTCATCTAGAGCGAGCCAAAACGAGAGTGAAATTCATTTTTATATTTTAGTATCGTAAAGAGTTTTTGCATCACTTAATACAGTAGAAGTCCGATAATCCGGCACGTTCGGGACCGGCTCGGTGCCGGACTACCGAAAATTCCGGACTATCGGGCAGTCCGAAAATTTCCTTCGATCAGGTGGTAATTATAGGTTAATAAATAAAGTACTAATACACTATGCTAATACTAATAACCAAATTTATTTTAATTTACATATATTAGGTGTACAAATAAGTTTCCGCGGTTTTTTATAAAAATTTAGGAATTTATTGTAAAGGAAAAGTACATTACGTTTTATTCAAAGTATTTTCCATCATTTGCCACTACTTTTCCCCATCTTTCTGGCAACATTCGGATACCCCGTCGAAAAAACTCTTCATCTTTTGACGCTATCCACAAATCTACCCAATTTTTGGTGTCTTCATATGATGTGAAGCGCTGCTCAGACAGACCATGTGCCATCGACCGGAACAGATGATAATCAGAAGGGGCTAAGTCTGGTGAATACGGCGGGTGGGGTGAAACTTCCCAGTTGAGTGTTTCTTAGTATGTTCTTACCGGCGCCGCAACATGTGGACGAGCATTATCGTGTAAAAGAATAATTTTGTCGTGTCTGGAGTAGTAATCGGCGCGTTTTTCCTTAAGTGCCCGACTCAATCTCATCAATTGTAATCGGTAGAGAGCTCCAGTAATGGTTTCCTTGGTTTCAGCAATTCATAATACACGACACCAAGCTGATCCCACCAAATACACAGCATCAGTTTTTTTCCATGAATATTCGGCTTAGCTGTCGATGTTGATGGTTCGCCGGGCTTAACCCATGACTTTCTCTTCTTTGGATTATCGTAGTGAATCCATTTTTCGTCACCAGTGACTATACGATGCAAAAAACTCTTTTTTTTATTCCTGGCAAGCAGCATTTCACTCATGCATAATCGGCGTTCAACGTCTCTCGGCTTTAGTTCATATGGAACCCAATTTCCTTGTTTTTGAATCATTCCTAACGATTTTAAACAATGTGAAATTGCTTGTTGAGTCACTTGTAGAGTAAGTGCAAGTTCTTTTTGCGTTTGGGACGAATCTTCCTCCAATAGTGCTTCTAATTCCATGTCTTCGTACACTTTCGGCCTTCCACAGCGTTCTTTGTCTTTAACGTCAAACTCACCGTTCTTAAACTTTTGAAACCATTCCTGAAAACTTCTCTCACTTAAAGCAGCTTCACCATATGGTTCTAGAAGCAATCGATGCGCCTCAGCTGCAGATTTTTTCACATTAAAGAAGTAAATCAAAAGTTCCCGCAAATGATGCTTATTCGGAATAAAACTTGACATTTTTGCACGAAAAAAATTACGTGATGCTGATACGGAATCACTAGTACTTTAAGGTTATGGTGTTGCCAGATGACTAAACTTGGGATATTACGTTTTACATCTGACAATTTCTCCATAACCTTCTGGTGGGGCCATCTTTTGACAAACCGCGGAAACTTATTTGTACACCAAATAATATAAATGTATACATATAACATAATGTATATACACGTAATGTAACATCGCCACAAACGCCCTGTTTCGTCAGCATTGTAAATCTGTTCAGGTGTTGAATCATTATCAGCCACGATTTTCTCAAACTCGTCTTTGTTGTTTTCAGCAGAGTTTTGTTTGCTGAAAATGTTTCTCAAGTTACATCAAGTCTTCTAATTTCATGCCGAAATATAAAGTTCCTGAGCCAACCATCAGAAAAATTACATTCACTTTCCGCAAGTCCTAAATCTTGGCTGAATTCCTTAGCCTTTTCAACAATCATTGGCCCTGTTACCGTCTTCCCTTCAGAACGTACTGCACTAAACCACTTGAACAATACACTATCTAGCTGTTCCAGTTTTGGCTTTTTCAATGTTTGTCTAGAAGCCAATTTGTCAGTTGTTAACGAGTGAGAAGCAAACTTCATTAGTTCATCTTTTTGTTTTTTAATATCATAAATAGTCGATGAGCCAATATTAGTTGATGACGAGATATTGTTGATGATGGAGCTCGTGTTGAATGATTGTTTGGACGCCGATAGTTCGATCCAACTTAAAAAGATCATCATATCACAGATGAGAATCATCGTATAAAATGGGATGAAGCATCAATAATATCCAAAGAAGAAAAACGCGCAAGAAGAAAAATCAAAGAAGCAGCATTTATGAAAATAACACCTGATTCCATAAGTGCTCCATCTATAGATCTGCCAGAAGTTTGGACGCCGATAGTTCGATCCAACTTAAAAAGATCATCATATCACAGATGAGTATATAACATCGTTCATTTTTCTTTCATGACTTCTGTCAATTGACTTTTTGAAAATTGATAATTTTCAAAAGGTTTCTTACTTTACTCCTTGATAAAGATAGAAGATGTCTACCGAAACGTCGGAAAACATTACATCCACAATAGATGATGGTAATAGCCCAAACAATGAGCCAATATTAAACTCATTCGTCAAAATATTTCTATTCTCGCCTTTTTCCAGCCGTTTGATGATTTCTAGTTTCTGATTGAGAGTCATTGTTTCGTGTTTTCGTTTCTCTCCTTTTAAACTCGAAGACTTAGGTTTTGAAAACATGGTCACTGTATAGTTAGAACGAAAATCACTTTTTATAAACAGTTTCAAAAGCTACGTTTACTGCGATGCATTAAACACAAAACACAAGCAAAAAAAAATGGCGAAGACGCATGGAATGACAGTGCTGCACGCACCTGACTTCCTTGTGACAGATGGTATTGCATTGTTTGCGAACAATACCAAGCGCTTCCGGATGGTTCCGAACTACCCCAAAAACTTCGGAATAGCTCTCGAGCCTTTTTATTTGCTTTAAAGATACTTTTGGAGAAAAACAATATTTGTAAAATTTTCCGGAGCGATGCCGGACTATCGGGCATTCCGGACTATTGGATGCCGGACTAATGGACTTCTACTGTATTGTGTTTTGGTATGAAAAATTATGGCAGGCTGAATGGAACTTGATGACGAGATATTGTTGATGATGGAGCTCGTGTTGAATGATTGTTTGGGCTATTACCATCATCTATTGTGGATGTAACGTTTTCCGACGTTTCGATAGACATCTTCTATCTTTATCAAGGAGGAAAAGTAAAAAACCTTTTGAAAATTATCAAATTTTCAAAAAAGTCAATATTGACAGAAGTCATGAAAGAAAATGAACGATGTTGTATACTCATCTGTGATATGATGATCTTTTTAAGTTGGATCGAACTATCGGCGTCCAAACTTCTGGCAGATCTATAGATGGAGCACTTATGGAATCAGGTGTTATTTTAATAAATGCTGCTTCTTTGATTTTTCTTCTTGCAAGTTTTTCTTCTTTGGATATTATTGATGCTTCATCCCACTTTATACGATGATTCTCATCTACAGCATGTTGGACCAACATAAACAAAATGGAATCCCAAAAACCACTGTTTATAAGAAGCAAACGAACACAGGACAATCTCTACATTTTGATTCAAACCACCAACTAAACACTAAATTGGGAGTAGCAAAATGTTTATTTGATAGAGCAATAAATATTTGTTGCACTGAGGAATACCAAAATGAAGAAATATATAACATCTCGAAAACTCTTAGAAGCAATAGCTACCCCAAAAAGATATTAAAAAAAGCTAGACGAAAAAGAGAAAGTCAACCTGAACCAACAGATATAAATCAGACCATTAAAACCTTAATTCCTTATGTAAAAGGTTTGTCGGAGAAAATGAGAAGAATTGGAAATAGATACAACATAACGACTGCATTCAAAACTCAAGACACTATCAGAGCTAAACTTACAAAAGTTAAGCCTAATAATGAGACACAAAGGACAAAGAACTGCATATATGAATTACCTTGCGAGTGCGGAAGATCTTACATCGGAGAAACTAAACGCCCTCTGAATGTACGAATAAAAGAACATCAGAAGCTTCTATGAGTACTAGACAGCGACAAATCCAGGTTGGTCCAACATGCTGTAGATGAGAATCATCGTATAAAGAAGATGTGTATCGAAACGTCGGTAAACATTACATCCACAATAGATGATGGTAATAGCCCAAACAATCATTCAACACTGAATGGAACTTATGAAATCTTCAAGCAAGGTCCTATTTCTCTCTCTGTTTGTTGTCCTTTTTATTTTCAAATTCGATGTGAGCAACTTGTCAAAGTCTCTGTCTTTATTGAAGGAAGATTCACTCTTGAAGAAAACCCTTCAACTTTCACTACTTTAGCGTATTTCGTGAACGTTACAATAGCTACAAATCACTTCTTTTATGGGGAGGTAGTTATTTTAACTGATGTTTTTCCCTAACCGTTTATATCATACGTCAAATTGTATGGTACCTTTGCCCTCACCTCTGCTGAAATCTTTCACCAGATACTTTTGCCATATTGTTTACTACAAGAAAGTGCACGCCAAAAGTTCAAAAGAATATATTTAAAGCACTGAATACTTCAAAAATCACAATAATATTCACTTAGAGCTACCACCAAAAAATGGTGACGCTACAGTGCTCAAGTTTGAAATCTTCACTTTGGATCGATGCAGCTAATCAACTTTATTTCTTTCCAGGAACCTAGATGTGTTCATCCACTCGGAAGGTCCAATGCGTGTTGTTCCTCCTTTCAATCAGCCTATACACCAATGCAGACAAACTATGTGCCGAAACAAAGAACTGTCAATGTCTTAACAACAATGACCATTATGAATATCACTGCTCCAACGAGAAAATCCTTCTCCACATCTATCCAAGCTCCACCATCCATTTAACGTGCACCGATGTGGCTTATTTAAGCACCACGGACCTGCCCAAAGTGGAATTCAGGAACGTGAACAAGTTGAAAATAAATTTTTGTCCCTTGCCAGAAAATGGGATAAAGGAAATAGCTGATCATTTTGGTTTAACAAACCTCAACGCCCTCATCTTCGAGTATGGCGTATTCGATAATTTAACGATGCCTTCTAATAAATTCAAGGGTATACAGAATATAACCACATTACAACTCAGAGCAAACGATCTTACAGCATTCGAAGACAACTTTTTTGAGAATTTCCCAGGATTAGTCACTCTCGAGTTAGACAGAAATCATTTAAAGCTCCAAAATAATATATTTTCTCCACTTACAGAACTGAAATTCCTAAGTTTATCTTCCAACAGATTGAATGAAATCCCATTTGATCTCTTCAGGAATCTGAAAAGCTTAGAAAATTTGTACCTTTGGAACAACAACTTGAGATATTTAGAAAAAAATGCCTTTGAAGGCCTCGAAAATTTGAAAGTACTGGATTTAATGAGAAATAAAATAGAAATCATAGAGCAAGGAGTTTTCGAAGCTACACCCAATTTGGTAAACGTGAGTTTGAAATACAATTCACTCAAGAATATTTCAAGAAGAACGTTTTTATTGAACGATTTATTGGAACAAGTTGTGTTAATTGGTAACCCTGATTTGGTTTTGGAACACTCTACATTCTCCAACTTTCAACATCTGAAAATAGTTGAAGTTGATGAAGCCAAGATTGAGTCATTACCAAAAGACCTTTTTAATAATTCAACATCTTTGATCCAACTATCTTTGAATAGATGTGGAATTCGTGGTATACCAGAAGATACTTTCAAAGATTTGATAAACATAAGACGACTTTCATTGGCGAATAATAAGATCAAAATCATAAATGATACCACCTTCTCTTCGTTGAAAAATTTGGAATATCTCAATCTCCAAAACAACGAACTGGGAGAAATCAATGAGGGACTGTTGAAACCTCTGGTTAAATTGAAAGAATTGAACTTGCGTTCCAATAAAATCAAGGAGGTTCACTTGAATGCTTTCGCAAGAAACAAAGTGCTGCGTAAGATCTTCTTAGGGCATAATTTGTATAGATACAAATATAAAAGTTTCTACCCAATAAGTCCGTTCAATAAGTGTGGAGATTTGGAGGAAATCGATTTGAGTTACAATGAGATTATGGATTTTCCTGAGGATTTGGTTACATTGGTGTCTATCAAGTCTATCAATATCAGTCATAACAATATCAGTACTTTAAAGGTGAGTTTTTTGGCAAACATATGATTTCGAATTCGTAGATGAAGTTCTTGTATAATCTAAAACTGAATACAGCTTATTTTTTCATTCATATCATCATTATCTTTAACCTTCGGATCTATTACTTCTTTGATCATGTCAAGTCATGATTTTCTGATCTTTCCCGTTTTTTTCCTGAAAACCTGGCCTTCAAAGACCATGTCTAAACTATTTCAGGCTTCAATTTTCTATTTATTTGTTATTCTTGATATTCTAGCCCTTCTTCGGATGTTGTTTGTATGTACTGCCTGTATGTTCCTTTCCGAGTCAGTTTTAAGTGGTTACAGCTCTCTGCCATTGCATAGACGTTGTATCGACCAGTTTACAGCCGAATCATTTCTTGAATCTGATTCAACAAGCAAACAGTGAATTTTGTAGGAAAATCAGCCTAGTTTCAGGCATATTGGGTCAACTTCTGATGTATAGGCTTTTTTTTCGGCCCTGAGGAAGGGGGAGGCTAATACCTTCTTTATATTGGGCCTTCTGATGTTCGAATGATCATACCCTCCTCCTCCTCCGGGTATCAACGCCACCTGGAAACAGGCTGCAAAGCCTAATAGCCTGATCATCAGGTACGTACCACGGTCTGTGCCTCTTTAATCTCTTTCTCTGCGTTCTCAGTCTCTGTCCTCTCTTCCTTTCCTTTCCATCATCCGACACACATAATCATAGATCTTGTTTCAGGTTTCAGGAGTTTCAAGCATGCTCGGGATAATTTCCAACATCTCCGGTAATTCTCCTATCTAACGCAATAAATCTTATCTTTCAACATTCCATCTATTGCAGTCATAAAATACATGTTCGGGTCCATCTTGTTGTTCACAGATTGCACATTGGTCCTCCTCTGTTTTGCCGATCCTTTTGGTGAAAGTGTCAAATGAGCCATGGCCTGTGAGGAACTGACTGAAATAATAATTGGTTCTTCGATATTTACTTTCAACCCAGGATTTGACATTTGGAATTAATTTTAGTGTTCATACTGCCGTTGCTCCCTCTCGAGACCATCTCTGCTGCCACTTTCTCAATGATCTTGACGGTTTCTGGCCAGGCTACTACTGACTGTGTACAGAAAACAGACTTCTTCTATCATGATGTCAATTGGCCTGAATCCTGCTATAATTTGAGCTGCTTCTGTCGACACCGTCCGATATGCTGAGCCTACTCTTAGCAGGGTTTCCTTTGTAGTGAAATCAGAGATTTTCTGTGTTTTTCTACACTTAATGCTTCTTTTCACGTTGGTGCAGCGTAAACTATCGTGCCATGGATTATCGAACATAAAGCCTTCCTCTTATAATATTTTGGTCCACCTATGTTCGGCATGAGCTTGTAGAAGCATTTAGTCCGTTTGTTTATCTTCTATTGTAGTTCATTTATGTGTCCTGCGAAATTAAGGCGCTTGCGGATCGAACTCCAAGATATTTTATTTCCTTGCATTCAGTCAGATTCATCCCGTTTAGGGATATATTTATGTTTCTTCTTCTTGGTCTTTTGATCACTAATAACTCCGACTTCTGTACCGCGACCTCGAACCTTTTTCCCTTCATCCAGACTATGATTTTCTCAAATGATAGTGTGATCCTCCTTTTAATGTCTTCTTCATTCTCTCCCCCCACCATAAGTAATAGATCATCCGCATAAGCATTGATCTCTACTCCCTCGTAATATGACAATTCAAGGATTTCATCATTCCACATAGTTGGACCGATTATTTATCCTTGGGGCCATGTTACATCTGTGTCTGTTGTTTCCTGTGACTATAAACCTATCATCGAAATAGTTTCTCATTATTTTTATTGGATATGGAGAGATGCCCTTTGCTTCCATGGATTTGATGATGTCATTCCATTTCACTGAGTTGAAAGCATTTTTAACGTCAATAGTAACTATGACGAACTATCTATTTTGTGAGTTAGTGACTCTTCGCTTCAGTTGTAGGATTGCTGTTGTTGTTGGTCTCTTTTCTCTGAAGCCACGCTGTATAGACTGCCTTCGTGGATGATGTATACAGGGCAGTTCATAATGATAGGTTTGATGAATATTTTAAGGATTGAGTTGAAATAGGAGATATTAAAATCTCGAAAATAACAGCATGGAGTAACCCAAAGTAGCTACACCATGTTTCATCTGTTTTTATGAAATAAATCGGATCTTTCAAACAAAGATATTTCAAAAACGAAATGCTTGTCTTTATCACCTCGCACTGATAATCTGCCCTTCAATGTGATATATTTTGGTCATGTGGCAATTGAGAAAGTTATGATTGTTAGATATGTAGGTGTTAACTGAATGGTCATTCGAGATGAAATATCCAATAAGAGGAATTGCACAAGAAGCCGGGGAAAGTTTTATACACAGTCACGACTGTGAAAACAGCATCAAATTTCATCCACAGTTTTACCCAGACCCAGAGCGGGATCGTAGGCAGTTACGCTTAGAAGGAACGCACCGTAACTGTTCATCCCGGCTGACAATTTTTTTTATTGGATGGTTCGCTTCTGATCATTTGCTGTAGGCTTGTTGAATTATCAGACAATAAAGGTACTCTTGATTTTAATACAGACGATATGGTTGAATTTGTTTTTTCTGTCCAAAGTAAGGGAAACAAGAATCCCATGCTTAATGTTACGAAATTTACTTGAAGCTGAGAAAGCCATTTTCCTAATGCATTGTGATGAGATTAAATTCGATATTTATGATATTACTCATAATGAAAAATGTTCAGCGTGATCTATTGGCGTGCCCTTGAGGTTACACGAATGGAATTCAAAAAATTGGAATGTTCAATTCGATAGGGTAATACACTGCTCAAAAAAATTAACGCACATTTTGAAAATCTCAATTATAATAAAAGTTAACTCTATATTGACTTTATAACTTATTATTTATGTTCTCTCGGGAAGGTTTTGAACGAAACAAGACACATTAAATGGAAGAAAAATGTAGGATTTAACCGAATCTTATGTGAAAGAAGAAAAATAAACAATATTCAAAATACTGGAGTGCTGATAAGTGATTTAATACTTGGTATTTCCACCCCTTGCGTTAATTACAGCTCGGCAACGATGGTTTATACTCAAAATGAGTGATCTTAAAATGTTCTGATCTAATCCTTCCCAGATTTCTCTGAGTTGGATTCCTAAGCCATTAAGAGTTGCTGGATGATTTTCTGAACTTCTCAGACAGCAAGTTGTCCCAAACATGCTCAATCGAATTGAGATCTGGACTTCTTGCTGGCCATTCCATTCAAGAGACCTCAACCTCTTCAAGGTTCTCCTGAACGATGCGCGCACGATGGGGTCTGGCATTATCGTCCATAAAAATGAAATTTTCTCCAATGTATGGGGCAAATGGTACTACATGCTCTTCAAGAATGTTCCTTATATACCTATCAGCATTCATAGCTCCATTATCAGCAACCACTAGGTCTGTGCGAGCAGTCAAAGATATTCCACTCCATACCATAATCGATCCTCCCCCGAAACCCGTAGTATTAAGGAAATTGCAGCATATCTTTCATGTGGACGTCTGTATACAAGGGAACATCGGTCACAATAGTAGAGGCAGAATCTAGACTCATCTGTGAAGAGAACTCTTTTCCAATCAGCCTCTTCCCAATGGATATACTCTCTCGCAAAATCCAAACGCGCCCTTCGATGGGCTGGGGTAAGAGCTGGGCCTTTTGCCGCGACACGAGGCCCTACATCATATTCTCTGAGGCGATTTCTTATTGTCTGAGTGCTAATTTGCACCCCATGGGTTTGCTCAAGCTGATTTTGAAGGAGGCGAGCGGTTGCAACCCGTTGTCTCAACGAAGAAACTCTCAAGTAACATTCTTGAATGGAAGTTGTTACCCGTGGTCTACCCTGTCTTAGTCTTCGGACATTCATACCTATCTCCCTGAATAGCTGCAACATTCTGGACACACTTGTATGGGAAACTCACAACCTTTCTGCAATTCTCGTGTATGTCCACCATTCTTCTCGCAAAACTACCGCTTGGGCTCATTCCTCTTGGGCCAAATTGCGTTGCATAGCGATCGAGTGTAGAACATCAAACGAAAGAAAATCTATTGATCACTAGAATTGATCGAGAACAACTGATTTCAGAATGGAGCCAATACATTCAAAATCTGATAATCTCATCTTTTTTCATTCCTGCTGGGAAAAAACATCTGTATTGAAGAAAAACGTTGAAAGTGGATAACATATGCATGCCTTATTCTGATAAGAATAATTATCATTGAGAGCACCCTTAGTTTTAGAATAAATTTGAGATTTCCATGATGTGCGTTAACTTTTTTACGGAGAGTATGAATTCCTGAAAATATGTTGTTACATATATTGAATGGATTTCAGGTGATATTTATGATGTGAATAAACATTAGTAACCGACGAAATCCAGGGTCGCAGTTCTGGGAGGGTACGAACGACTTTGAACATTTTGAATAAAAAATTATGGACTTTGACAGAAACCAAACGAAGGGTCGTCTCACCATTTGAGATTATTGGGAGGATTAATTGTGACGGAGGAATATTTAATTCCCATTGTCAGGCTTCAGGAAGAGAAGGAGCGGACTTTGTATATTCCGACTAAAAAGAATGTCAAGTTCGTCAGAAACAGTGGTTGGAGCACCATATAATGTAAGGAATCCTTAGTTATTGATAGAATCCTTTGTCAGGCTTCGGGAGGAGCACAAACGAGCTTTGAAAATATCTAGTATATTATTTGTTAATTCACTCAACACAACAACAGATGTAGAGTAATCGGTGCGTTTTTTAATGTCACAGTTAACTTCAGATGGTGTTACAACCGTTCATTTTTTTTCTGTCGAACTTGAAATTTTTTTGTCGAAATTTTCCTCTCGAACTTTTCCTGAAGTCCTGTAATAAATTCCATTGATAATCAAGGAATCTTCATGTCATAAATAACCTCCTTAATAACCTCAGATGGCGCGACAACCTCTTGATTGGTTTCTGTCAAACTCCATATCTTTTTAGTCCAAATTTTCAAAGTCCTTTGGTAATCTTCCTAAAGCCCTACAATGGATTCCATCAATAATTAAGGATTCCTCATGTCACAATTTACCTCCTAAATAACCTCAGATGGTACGACAACCTCTCGTTTGATTTCTGTCGAACTTGACATTTTTTTTTAATCGAAATATACCGCTCATACTCTTTCTGAGTATGACACGAAACTTCCTTTTAATATCTGATAATTCAACAAGCCAACCGCTAAAGATCAGAAGCGAATCATTAAATGAAACAAATTATCCGGGATCAACAGTTACAGAACACCTGCTAAGCGTATCTACCTTTTAAGGGTTCGCTCGGTAAGGGTCCGCAAGGCGGTAAAACTGTGGATGAAATTCGATGCTGTTTTCACACTCGTTACACAGACGAGGTATTGTGAATCTGCAAGGAGAAGACAAGATCTTTCTTCCTAAGCTGATTGGCAGAAGTGATCAATGTGATTGCCCCAGTAAAGAAATTGCGTCAAATTACCAGTAATCGAGACACACAAATTGTTCTGGTATGGAATAGCCCGATTTTCTTTTTTATTACTGAAGTGTTTTGCATTAGAATCAATTTTATGCTCTGGATTTGAAGATTGATGATGCTATATCGAGAATGCCTTGATATTACACATATTCAGTTTTGCTAATACCTTCATTGAGCTTACGTGGGGGAAGATTGGTTGCTTCGTATCTTTGCTATACATGCGATGGTTGGAGTTCCTATGTTTCTCATCCTGGTGTTTTTTTTTATTGATTAGAAGAAGTTTATTGAGTTCACCTCAGTACTAATAGGCATTCTAGCAGTTAATGAGTGTAAACATTTCCTACATGTTTCTCAGCTTTTATAGCAATCGAGCATTGCTGATGGTACTCTTCCAACCTGAACTTCTTCACTGAGCTAAGCACTCCCTTAATTCAAAGAAATTTTTTCACAGGTAAACTCTTTGTGGAAAGCAACGAATAACGAGCTGGATATAGATTTGGAAAGCAACAAAATATCCTATTTGAACTTTGATCACGTTGAAAATATGGCTCACCAACAACCGGAGCTCGACGCCTTCCATAACACAGGTTCACCAGCTGTTATAAGAATTTCAAAAAACCAATAGTCTGCGATTGCTTCAGCTACGACCTCGTTAGATATATAAGGAACGAGATGTACCCAGGAGTGAAAACTGCAATATACTTCGTTGTCGATGATCTCTCTTGTGATTCCCCAGCTGACTTCCGAGGAATTCCTGTTGAGAATTTAACGACACAGATGTTAAGTTGTCCCATTGAAGATGTTATCGACAATTTCAACTGTACCAGCGGTAAAGTGTGTGGATGTTTCTGGAGACCCTACGATTCTTCTCTGGTGATCAAATGTGATGGAAGAAATTTGACGTTAGCACCAAAGATACTGCATCCCAGAAATCTAATATTCAATCAGACTGAAGTCAATTTGGAGAATAACCTGTTAGAACGTGTACCATCTGCTGATGATGTAGGGAATTGGAACATATCTAGGCTGTTTTTGAGGGGAAATAGAATACGTTCGATAGATTGGATTCCTCCCAATTTGGAGGTAAGTCAAGTATTACTACAATCACACATCGATCAATAAGACCTAGGCATAGATAGGAAAACAACATTCATTAGTATAATCATCTTTTAGAGTGATACATTCCACGTTTCTCTAGCTGTTCAATACCAACGGTTTAGAATGATTTATCGATACCATCAAGGTATGCTTCATCTTGGTAAAAGAGTACTTTTTCTTCTTCGAATGATTCCTTTTCCTCTGCGATTTAGGTCTTCAAATGTTCTAATAAACCGATATAATAGTGACAGTTGGCTGTTTATTAATGTTCCAAGTAGTGAATGAATGATATTCAATACGCATCTCAGAATGCAGAGCCCATTACCTTCCCAGCCGATGTTTGAGTCATTGAACGGTTTTCACCATGTGCATACCACTCAGCAGACTGCCGCTTTGATTCCAGAGTGGTGAATCCATGAAGGTTCATTTTTTGTGATGTGCCGAATCAAAAATTCATTCTTATTTCGCGTGAACTTCTCGTCATTGAAGGATCAAATCATTGTTGTACCTGCTCTCTACTATCTGCTATCTATCCATATTGTAAATATGAAATTGAAAAGGAAACTACGGGGAAAATTTGGAAAACTCCGTCTAGAATGTTTTTAGACAAATTGCAAAACATCACAATAACTTGCTACGGTCAATGAGTGTTCCGAAACTGAAATATTTATTTCTATCTTAACCTGTTCAACAACAGGTGGAGTCTAAAATATGTTGTTAAAAAGTTGAATTCCTCAATTCGCTGTTATGAATATTTGTTTTTGAAAAGATCTAATATGTTATTATATATCAAGCTCAAATTTTGTGTGTCAGTTCGGCAATTGACGGTATCATTTAATTTTATGTATATCATCTCACTGATGGTTCTTTTTTATAATTTCTTTCTATGTCCAAAATAGAAACCGCTTGAAAATCAAATTTATGTTTATTATCAAAATGATGGGTTGCAAGGGCTGTTTTAGTATCTTTAGATCTATATTTTTCTTGACAATCATATTTGTGCTGACTTATTCTATTTTTAGATATTGTTTAGTTTGGCCAATGTAACTCTTCGAACAATCACTGCAAGGGATCTTATAAACCAATTCGCTCTGATCCAACATAGGGTCGACGTCCTTCAATTTAGAAAATAATGTGCTACAAGTTGAAATGTTGTATGAAACTACTTTAATGTTATGAAAACGATTTTATGAGCATATTTATTTTGTTAGTGAGTCAGGGATGTATGGAAATTTTACATAATGTATATCTTGAGTGTTATTCTCATTTTCCGCGCTTGTCACTATCGGTCTAATTTTGATATTGTTGTTCCCAATTATTTTATTGATAAATGATTTCGGGTAGGCATTTAGTTTTAAAGGTCTCTGATTATTACCAAATTATCTTTGTGAAAAGAGCTGTCGCTAAGATTTTTGATCTGTACATAAGATTTTTAATTGCTGCTACTTTATATGAAAAATTGCAGTGTGAATTGTAATTTAAAATTCGTCCAGAACTAGTAGATTTTCTATACCAGTTTGTGATCAGAGAGCCATCATTTTTTTTTGTGAACTGTGACATCTAAAAATGGTAAAGAATTGTCCTTTCCATCTCCAAAGTAAATTGGAGGTGATGATGGAATTGGTTGAAAACAGATGTCACAGTTCACAAAAAAAAATGATGGCTCTCTGATCACAAACTGGTATAGAAAATCTACTAGTTCTGGACGAATTTTAAATTACAATTCACACTGCAATTTTTCATATAAAGTAGCAGCAATTAAAAATCTTATGTACAGATCAAAAATCTTAGCGACAGCTCTTTTCACAAAGATAATTTGGTAATAATCAGAGACCTTTTAAAACTAAATGCCTACCCGAAATCATTTATCAATAAAATAATTGGGAACAACAATATCAAAATTAGACCGATAGTGACAAGCGTGGAAAATGAGAATAACACTCAAGATATACATTATGTAAAATTTCCATACATCCCTGGACTCACTAACAAAATAAATATGCTAATAAAATCGTTTTCTCATAACATAAAAGTAGTTTCATACAACATTTCAACTTGTAGCACATTATTTTCTAAATTGAAGGACGTCGACCTATGTTGGATCAGAGCGAATTGGTTTATAAGATCCTTGCAGTGATTGTTCGAAGAGTTACATTGGCCAAACTAAATAATATCTAAAAATAGAATAAGTCAGCACAAATATGATTGTCAAGAAAATATAGATCTAAAGATACTAAAACAGCCCTTGCAACCCATCATTTTGATAATAAACATAAATTTGATTTTCAAGCGGTTTCTATTTTGGACATAGAAAGAAATTATACAAAAAGAACCATCAGTGAGATGATATACATAAAATTAAATGATACCGTCAATTGCCGAACTGACACACAAAATTTGAGCTTGATATATAATAACATATTAGATCTTTTCAAAAACAAATATTCATAACAGCGAATTGAGGAATTCAACTTTTTTAACAACATATTTTAGACTCCACCTGTTGTTGAACAGGTTAAGATAGAAATAAATATTTCAGTTTCGGAACACTCATTGACCGTAGCAAGTTATTGTGATGTTTTGCAATTTGTCTAAAAAACATTCTAGACGGAGTTTTCCAAATTTTCCCCGTAGTTTCCTTTTCAATTTGCTCAACAAACTGATATTAAGATCCTTTGTGTGTAAAACATAAGTTCGACTTTGGTAAGGTTTTTTTTCGATTTTGAATATATGTTTCTGTCAAATCCAAATAGAAAAAGGAAAAAAAAACAAAATAAATAACAAATGAATTCGAATGAATGTAATTTTAATATATAGTTTCAGGCATTAGTTGAATGTAGTTTTTGACCAATTGCTTTCCTCAAAATTCCATGAAAAATCAACCTAATATGTATCTACAAGGAAATGATCGATCAGAACATTGTAAATATGGTTTTATGGATAATATAATTTCAAATGACCCGGTAATTTTTATTAAATCTTGTTCATTAACTCCTATTTTGGTCAATGATGAAATGGCCGATTCTCTATGTGAAGGGTTTACTGTTTTGAACTTTTTTATGCTAATTCCAATATTATCTGCTGATCTTGTTGTCCTTTTCAATATTGAATTCATTTCTGCAGGCATAACATTGAAACAAATTCCTCTTTCCTAAATAGGATATGTAGCCAACAAAAGTCTGTCGGTTGTTACGTAGATTTGTCGATTCAACACCCTATATCTTTTGAACGGGGCCTTTGGAAAAATGTTATAGCAAGAAAATGTTTCTTTTGACGTCAAGAATCTATGGTTTCAATCAACGCAGTGGTCAAAGAATCACCCCGTATATAATGTATAGTTTCTTTTCAGAAGAAATTCTATGAACTGGTTCTACGCAGCTGACTTAGTTTTTCTCGTGTTGAAACGCACTAGTTTGGCAATTTCACTAGGTATTTCTTTGGACAAAATATTTCCAAATCTAACAGGTTGACTCATTTTGGGAATTCTTAAATTCACTTTTTGCCACGTATTGAGCTATTTGACAAATAAGTATTCGTCATTAATTAAGTGAACGTTGTTGGTTTTCTTCATAGTAATAATTTCCCAAGCTATTTACCAATGTGAGAAATTTCAAAATATTATCACTGAAATACTTACTTGCTAAATTTGTCGGCTTGCCAATTGAAAATAGAATGAGTGAAATAGTCCCTTAAATATTTCTCATTTTTCATCACATTTTCTCTGCTTATAGGTACTCGATTTACGTGACAATCTGATGGAGAATATAGATAGTACCATTTTAAATCAAATGAATTCGACATCCCTCGAACGAATTTTATTGCAAGATAATCCTTGGAAATGTGAATGTCCCGCAGCTGACTTGGCCCACTATTTGAAGCAACATGTATACCAGGTAAGATCAGTTATTTACTGTCACATTAACCTATTTCTTTCTATTTTATTAAACAAGACAAACTAGACGAAACACCTATTATAATAATATGATGCATAGTAAGGTCTAGCGCCTAAACCAATCAACCGATTTGCATCAAATTTTTTTTAAATTAACGGTAGGCATCTAAACTGATGCAGAAAAATAAAAACAAGTGCCAAACATCTACAATTTCCCACGCCACTGCTCAACAAGTTTTTACTGATATGGGCTTTAATTTCTTCTTCTTGCACTCAAGTCACCATTACCGTTATATAATTCATTAAAAACATTTGTAAATTTGATTAACTTTATTTGCATTTAAATTATAACATGTGACTTATAAATCATATGGTAACATTCCTAGAAGAGGAAAAAACACTTTATTTCAGTTGTTTTATATAGGCTTTCAATTTGAAAGGGTGAAGTGAATTTCAATCAAACCAGGGTATTTGAAGACTTAGACCCATTAAACAATCTTAGAAATCGATTTTTTTGGTCAAATTATATTGCTGAAATAAACGAAGATGCCAGAAAAAGTCGAGATGCATTTAAAAAAACAAATTCTTGACAATAGTTTGGTAACTATGGTCTGCTCAATCAAGCCTACAGATGATGATATTATTTATGTTTTTCCGGCTCAGATACAACATGAAAACTAAGAGGTGTAAATTTGATTAACTTTATTTGTATTTAAATTATAACATGTGACTAATAAATCATATGGTAACATTGCTAGAAGAGGAAAAACACTTTATTTCAGTTGTTTTATGTAGGCTTTCAATTTAAAAGGGTGAAGTGAATTTTTGTAAATAAAATAATTTGTGAATTTGCAATAGTTAAAAATTTCAAATCTTGTTATTTGAATAAAATTACCTTAAGTGAAAGTTGAACTGTTAGGGCGAGTTAAAAAAGGTTCAAGAGTACTACCTGAGTTGGTCAGAAAGTGAGCATTTGAATAATTTTATAACAATTTATATTTTATATAACGTGCTTGAAAATATAAAAAGGAAACTGCGATTTTGAAAAAGTTTCATTTTAAAAGTAATTGTCAAACTTAATAACGTTTAATAAATATAATAAACATCTATAATTTCTCTAAAAAACACAAAAAAATTAAAAATTAAGGTTGTTTGGCATGTTTTCGCTGTAGATGGCACCACCGCTCAACAAATCAAAATTGACTTCCGCCCATGCTTCTGCAATTTCAGCTTTGACTTTCAAAGAGGAAAGACGTGTTTTGACGAGCTTGATTTTTAGTTTGATTTTAAGCTTATTTTAATTTCAAAACCTACCGAGTAAGTTAATTTAGAAAATTATAATGGAAAAAGATATTGAAAACCCAAATTTGGATGGTCATTCTCCATTTTTGGGTAAAAATTGAAACGGGTCACGTCCGATTTTTCAATTTTGAGTTAGGTCCAGTGTAAAATTTTAAAATTTTAATTTACAATGGAGACACGACGACGGGGCAGACCAGTGGGTTCTCGAAACGCTACCCGGACAACCTGAAAGAAACCGACTCCGCGTTTATAACAATAATTACGCAATGCGATCAGTATTTGTAGCGAGAAGGGCTCCGGTTGAAGACGAAATTCCCGCGTTTTCTGTCGGTGAAATGAGCGAATCGTGTCAATTTTGCAATGCTCTGCATTTTAGGGGTGGAAAAGGGCGAGATGGATTTTTGGCGCGTTCC
Source organism: Micraspis discolor (assembly GCA_030674115.1). NCBI lineage: Eukaryota > Metazoa > Arthropoda > Insecta > Coleoptera > Coccinellidae > Micraspis > Micraspis discolor. The sequence continues at coordinate 112,697 of JARTUT010001765.1, read as the reverse complement.
ACGTTTTCTTTCTGCAGTTGCTCCAATTGCCTCTGCTCTTCTTCTTTTTGCTTCTTTTTCAGCAGGCTGTTTTGAAATCGCCGCTGTTGGCGTTTCAGTTTTTTGGACATTTTTTTAAACACGTCTTCACTCCATGAAAGCTAGACACGAAATGACATGAACGGCTGCTTATAGGGGGGCATTTGCTAATCACGACCGCGCGCTTCCTTACTTGCACCCGTGTCGACACGGGCTTTTCTACTAGTAATAAAAAATAATGATTATATAAACATTTTAAAATACTATATCTAAGAGAACTTAAGGTGGTTTTCATTGACGGAAGTTCATACCTTAGAAGATTTCCCATTCTTGACATTAGATTTCTTCAGCAACTTCAAACCTTTGAGGTGTTTACCACACTCACTAATCATTCTGCAATTGTGTAAGAATTCTTAAAATGCGACCTACATTGTTCTTACATCATTATCGGTTTCTTACACAGAGCGGAGTCTTACTTAAAAGACCAATGAGGTGAAATTTCGTTGGGCCCAATGAAGTAGCACAGCCTCACGACAATTTGACCCCTTGATCCACGGAAACTGAAGATGTTTCACCAGTGGCGTAGATTCCGCCCCAGACCATGAGAAATTGCGGATTTCCGCGACGTTCTCATCTTTGCGAAAACAGCTCCAAAATTGCACTACGTTTTTTCAGGTGCATTCTGCAAAATATGAAATTATATCAAACTGAAAATTCACATATGAGTACGAAAATGCTAACAACCGTGCTAATTCACTTTCACCATGTTCGATGTTAGCTCCGCAACAGGCCACTGTGCAACTATCAGCTGGCGGGAAATTCAAATCGTATTGGGTATTTCGACATCAAATTACGATCTTTGTTATCAAGCCAAGCTTCGAAGAGCAGTTGAATCTGAATTGTCAGTCAACTAGACATTGTAGAACTGGTTTGTTCAGAAATTACCTAAACAATCGTGAAAAGGCCTGAAGTAAAGGAGGAAATACAAAAGAACACGTTTAAGACCAGTTGTTTTCATTTTCCTTATGATTAGTTGAAGAATTTATGAAGAAGGATTTTTTCTTCATAAAGTTTACACTTTTCCTATATTTGTAAATTTTAACTCAAAACTGATCTGAAAATCGATATGAGTTTGAAATGAGTCATTCTTATAAATAAATTAAATGACTGAGTTGAACCTTTTTGACAACTGAAACTAAATTAATAAATTGAAATTTCTGACGGACTTTTTGGCATTTCCTCTCGATTTCACGAGAAATTCGTATTTTCAAACAGATTTGGAGCTTTTTTTATCCGTTTGAAGCCAATGGAGGGTACCAGGAGCTAGGAAATTTCCTGTAGTTTCGTTTTCGACGACCGCCCCAAAGTTTCTATGAGCCAACGGTCGACACGGAACGTAAATGTCAACGTAATTAATCTACATTAATTCTAACTTCTGTGATTGCTTTCCTTAAGTAAATGAAAAACGAGAAATGAAACTTGAGAACATATTACATGGGCTGAAAAATCTCGGGACTAACACATAGATGGCTCTAGTTTTATTGTACCTTTTTTTCAATAATCACTAACCTTCAAAGTACAGCTGTCAAAATTTCATGACATTCTATTCATTAGCTTGTGAGTTATTGTGCTAAGAGTGACGCTACTTTTTTTATTTTCAAAACAATTTTGTGTTTTAATTTTACACTGCTTCTTGATGAGAAAAAATACCATTCAAGCGAAGCAATGGCTTGAAAAGTGTTATGGGGACTCCGCTCCATCAGAAACAACAATGAAACGTTGGTTTAATGACTTCAAACGTAGTCGTAAAGACACCGATGATGTAGAACGCAGAGGACGTCCAAATGAGGCGGTAACACCAGAAAACATAAAAAAATCCATAAAATAGTTTTGAATAATCGAGAGGTGAAGTTGCGTGAGTTAACTGACATCGTAAATATATCAAAAGAACCTGTTGGCTTTATATTTCATAAACATTTGACTATGAGAAAGCTCTGTTCGAAGTGGATGCCTCGTTTGCTCACTGTTGACCAAAAACGAGGATGTGTTGATGATTCTTAGCAGTGTTTGGCCATCACTTCACTCTGGAATTAAAACGATCGTCATCATAGTAGATAGCAACTAGTGAACCTCGTCCAAAGCTCCCGATAGCACATCAATCGACTGGAAAGGTTATGGCCTCGGTAGTTGTTAGTTGGCTGGCAAAACTGAGCCTATATCTTGCATCTGTAGAAAGAAAGAAAAAAAATTAGTTTTGATTTACCAACTTTCGTATTATTGAAAAAGTGCATATAAATGATATGCCAATTTTGTTGGATTGCTGGCAAATGTAATCATTATATTTAAAGGTGACAATGTTCAAAAGTTTCAGGTTACTTCTTAACTCTTGGTTCCTGTTACGCTCCCATATTGATTTTCTGATTCAAAAATCATATTTTGTCTTATTTGTTATATAATCTCGCCATAAGTTGACTCATATTTGAATTCATTGGAATCTCCAACTCTTGGTAAGTGGTGCAGCAGCACTTCGGAATTTTCATCATTCTGACTATCAAACACAAAACAGTATTTCATCGGCATTTTCAATTTTTCGTTAAAAATCAGTAAAAATTTATAATTTTTTGGACAATTGACGTCCCAACGTTTATTCACGTGTGTTGCGACAAGAATACACAAACAAAGTACAGAAGAAAGATTTAATTGCAATATGATTCTTGCGAGCGCCAGTAGCGCTGGAATGTTGAGTTTTGACAACTTGTAGCCAAAAACTCAGTGAAGAAGTTGCTAGTGCCTGTTTCAAATTGCTTCTGATTCTTATTTCTCGATCCATGACCATGAGGAATAGTAGTTATTTATCATTCCAAGGAGAAAAGTATTAGATTTTAGCCGAGAGCTGAAACATATTGTTACAATATATTAAAGTCAGAATGTTATGGATATGAAATTTGAATTTTTAAACTAGTAAGCTATTAGACCTGCGTTGCTAAGGAAAACATCATGTAATCAAATATCTGTCAATTTAATTTTGTGATTTGATTCAAAAATTGAGTTCGCAATTTTGAATCAAATCACAAAAACTCAGTAATTTTTTAGTAGTTATTTTGACTACCATGTTAAGAATGCTTGATTCTGAGTTTTCTCTGACTCCCCCGGAGTTGATAGAAGCAGCACAAGTAGTAATTATTGCCAGGTAAATCGCGGAAAATTTACGAATCCGCGTATTCAAGATTTAACGAATGGAAAATGAAAAAGACATGCAGTTCTTTCTCGCAGACAGTGTTATTGGCCTATTTTTCGGAACTGACACAACAACAAGAGCCATCAACACTGTGGTCTAATTATTCAATGATTAAAAGTATGTTACGATCCAATAATAATGTAGACATTTCAAAATATTTCAAACAAATTACATTTCTGAAACAAACTGGGAAAGGTTAGACGCCCAAGAAAGTTGCAATTTTTACGAGTACACAAATTAGCGATTTTTTTAAATAATACACCCGATGAAGTTTATTTGATGGCCAAGGTTGTTGTTGTATTTGGGATTGCACGAGCTTGTCGAATTTGTGAAATCAGCCTGGTAACATTATATGATATTGAAGATTCGGGAAAGTTATTAAATGTGAAACTGAAGCAAACAAAGAATGATGGAAACAGGAGATTTGTAGTTACTGAAGAATATCTTAAATATTACCGAATGTACATAGCCCTTCGTCCAGCAGCAGCAAAAGATTGCCGCCTGTTTTATACATATAGCAATTTAGTTCAGTCAATCTGTTGAAAAATAAATCGTTTTGACGGTATAATTACCCGCTCGATGAAATTTGGTACACTTGTTGAAAATGGTGTAACTAAGCTACCTTTGCGATGGCCTCGCTGAAATGTTAGCGGTTTTTTGAAAAACTCAAAAAAACTAAAAAAAAAGTAAAAAAATGCATTTTTCTCGTATTGTATGCATCGTGAAGAAAATTTTATTGAACAAAAAATGTAGAGGACGTTGCGATCTACATTTTTTGTCATTGGTGCAATGCTGCACGACTAAAAGCGCACAAAGTAGGTGGCGCTAAAGTATCAAAAAAAGTGTTTTTCATGTTTTTCGCCCTGAAAATGTTGTTTTAATGCAAAAGTTTAAATGTAAGAGTTGTTCCTTACCTTATTATCAACAACTTTTATTTAAACATTATTTTTGTACAACTCACCATTTTGAAGCTGCAGCTTGCAGAAGAATGAAAAATCCAAATTTACTGTTGTACGCAGTATGAGTACACATCGGTAGTGCACGTTTAAATCAAGATTTTACTAATTTAATTTTTCTTAGCAATTAAACTTCAATAAATAAAATTTTAATTTGTTTTTGACAAGTATTATCCATTATTTGATTTTTTGAGTCGCATTCTGTTATGAATTATTTTGTTGAACTCTCAATGTTATTAACAAAGACAATTTTTAATGTTTTTCAGTTTTGTTTATCATTTTTCAAAAAATGTCATCAATTAAACATATTTTTGAAGAGGTTTTGAAAATTTGGATAAGGGAAACAAACAACAATTCAATTAAAGTCATTATTTGAGTTTTAATTTTCAAGTAAACGTTTAATTCAGTTTTGTATTTGTATTTATTAACAGGTGTATAGAAAAAGCATACAAAATATTGCAAAAATACTTACAAAAAAATGTACGGTCCTTAATGAACAGGTCAGGTGATCAAACCGGCCCTTTTGTTAGAACTATGCCAACGTCGCCGGAGAAAGTCACAATAGGACCGGGAAAACCACCGTTAGCAGAACAGTGCTGTATATGCAGCGCTATGTATTACTATAACTTGTAAATGGTAAGTTGTACGAAAAAAATGTTGAAATAAAAGTTGTTGATAATCATGTAAGGAACAACTTTTATATTTAAACTTTTGCATTAAAACAACATTTTCAGGGCGAAAAACATGAAAAACACCCTTTTTGATACTTTAGCGGCACCTACTTTGTGCGCTTTTAGTCGTGCAGCGTTGCACCAATGACAAAAAATGTAGATCGCAACGTCCTCTACATTTTTTGTTCAATAAAATTTTCTGTACGATGCATACAATTCGAGAAAAATGCATTTTTTTATTTTTTTTTTGAGTTTTTCAAAAAACCGCTAACATTTCAGCGAGGCCATCGCAAAGGTAGCTAAGCTACATCATTTTCAACAAGTGTACCAAATTTCATCGAGCGGGTAATTATACCCGCACCAAATGTACAGATTGACTGAACTAATTGAAAATGTATCAATCAGGTTTTGGGTAAAAAGCAGTTTTATAAGGTACCTGAAACAGTAGCTAATTTTCTTCAAGTTGAAAATGCTAACTCATATACAGGTCATTCATTTTGAAGATCGTCTGCTACACTTTTAGTTGAATCTGGGGGAGACTTGATGACACTAAAGAAACATGGCGGTTGGAAGTCATCAACGGTCGCTGAAGGGTGTGTTAATGAATCGGTGGCACACAGAACAGAAATTGCTAATAAAGTGTTCAGAACGTGTGGCAGTTCTGAAATAACACCTGATTTGCGACCAGGTACATCAACAGCAGTTGTGTCCATGTCAGAGAATATTATTTCAACACAAGAAAATTCGTCTGTTGTACCGAATAGTTCAAGGATCATGTCATTCACGCAATGCACATTTAATAATTGTACTTTTAATATAAAGGAAATGTAACTTATATTCAATAAAATATTCTAAAATCAAATATCTTCCATTATCTATATGTATATATATCCGGGAAAAAAAGTGAATACTTTAGTAGTAGTAGTAATTTCGTGAAAAGTTATATTTTGTTACCAGTCAACAGAGATGAAATGTCAAATTTTTTTCCCGTCACAGAAAAAAATATTTTCATTCACTTCATTATTCTGGTATCTACAATCATTACCTTCGATTTACTGGCACGAGTAATAATCGATTTTGTCTTTATTTCAGGTGGACACAAACGATGTTCTATGCGCTGGGAGCAACATACCCATGATAAATCTGAACGAGAAGGATCTATGTCCAACGAATCCAATGATACTCATTCTAGCAGCTATCCTTATCTTCAGTTTGTGCATCTTTAGCTCATTCGCAGCTTTCTACTATAAATACCAGCAAGAAATCAAAGTATGGCTCTACGCCCATAACCTGCTACTTTTCCTTATCGAAGAAGAAGAACTTGACAAAGATAAAATCTATGATGCCTTCATCAGCTATTCCCACAAAGACGAGGATTTCGTTTTAGAAAACCTCATCTCGGTTCTAGAAGGCGGAAGTAAACCATACAAACTATGTTTGCATTTCAGAGACTGGATACCTGGTGAGTTCATATCTAAACAAGTAACAACTTCGGTTGAAGACTCAAAAAGAACTCTAGTAGTGCTATCTCCAAATTTCTTGGAAAGCGTTTGGGGTAAAATGGAATTCAGAACTGCGCACACTGAGGCCATGAGAGAAGGAAGAGCAAGAGTCATCATCGTTCTCTATGGTGACATCGATATGGATTCTCTAGATGACGAACTGAAAGCTTATATGAAAACTAATACATATATAAAATGGGGAGATCCATGGTTCTGGGATAAACTGAAATATGCTCTACCCCATTCGAAGATAAGAGGTTTGAACAGTAAATCTCAGAAACACGCAAATATGATGAAATACATAGACGATAAATTTGGACTTGTCGATGATAAGACTGAAGGAAAAATAGAGAGAGAAGATAGCTTTTCAAAAGAGAGTGAAAAAGAAGTTGAATTAGATTCAGGTTATGGGGAAGATGTAATATTGAGAAAGGAAATAGTTTGAGCAGTATTTAATAATTATAAAATCGTTTGATTCATTGAAAACGTACAAACTGTGATAAAATTATACAGAGGCAGCATTCATTTATGAAATAATGAAACTAAGAAAATAAATAAAATATAGAGGGTGACGCTTTGATCACTTCATTGATCTGGTCGATTCGTGAAGAAAAGGAGGTTTTTACGTTCGATTCGGATCATTCAAAGTGTTTTTTTAACTATTTTAAAGTTACTGTAAGAAAAAATGACATTCTTTAGTCAATTAAAAAAACCTTTATTCAGAAACTTTGTCACAATAAATATTTGAAAAATCATAGGATAAGATGAATAAAAAAATGTAATCTTTCAATGGGATGAGCGCCTCACAATGAAGAAATAAGTAGAGAAAAAGCGATGATGACAAAATTTATTCAGGAATTTTTTTAACCTTTAACAAAATCTCAACAACATAGTATAGAAAACTTCGAAAAATCTAGATAAACTACGGTATCTATTTCATATCTTGTGTCAAAGATCACTCTCTATGTCTACAGTTCCTTGCAAGCAAAAAATACTTGGATTTAAATTTTATACATATTTATATATTCTTTTGAGCCATATTAGATTAGAATTTTTCGTATCACATTGAATTCAATGTATTTCAACAACATGTAGTTATCAGATCAATATTATAATATTTAACATGAATGTATTATAAAATTATTTTTTTATTTTATATACTTCCTTACACATTTATCGTTATGCATATTTTGAATAAACACACAATAAATTGTTTGATTTATTTTTCTATAAAAAAAGGATAATGGGTGAAACCGAGTGTAGAAAATATAAGAATTGGATAGAAGGTACTTGCCGACACGTGTTTCTGTTTATTGGCTTCTTTAGGGCAAGGCAACCAAGAAATCAGGATGGGGATGGAAAAGAATAAATATGGAAGAAACTACAACAGATGACCACAACAGGAGCGAGCATCGAAGTTGTGGCTTCAACGCAGATACCTCCGGTTTTGGAGGCTTAACCGAGCATCGTCACGATGGAAGCATAAGCAACTGTGTGATGTGACCAAAACCCAAGGATACAAGTAAATTACAGAAAAGGATATATTGTGGTGAAATTAGATATAAAAGAAGGATGATGGCTGAAACTGCAGGAGTGCAGAAAATATGAGAATTGGATAGAAGGTACTTGCCGACATGTGTTTCTGCTTATTGACTTCTTCAGGGCAAGGCAACCAAGAAACCAGGATAGGGATGGAAAAGAATTAATATGGAAGAAACGACAACAGGTGACTTCTTTTATATCTAATTTCACCGCAATGTATCCTTTTCTGTAATTTAATTGAATCCTTAGGTTTTGGTCGCATCGCACAGGTTGCTTATGCTTCCATCGTGGCGATGCTCGGTTTAGCCTCCAAAACCGGAGGTATCTAAGGTTGAAGCCACAAATTGGATGCTCGCTCCTGTTGTGGTCACCTGTTGTCGTTTCTTTCATATTCATTCTTTTCCATCGCATCAACAGTTAAGAGGGTTTCTTGACAGTCACCACGTATAGGAGATTCTCCCAATGATATCAAGTAGCCTTAAAACTTGTCTTACTTCATTACTTAAAAAAAAAACTCTTATATATTTCTGAAATATTTTCAGAATATGTAAGATAACAATAAGCTCCATATATGCACAAATAGTTGTGGTCCGACCAATATCTTATCAGTAATCGAATATTTAAAAAAAAATTCCAGTACCTATGTTTTTGAAAGTAGCTAGCTTCCCGATTTCCACAAAATTTGGCAGACTCCTTTATTTCAACGTTATTCAAACGATGTACATCTTTCAAATAGATCGGATGTATACCTACCTATTCTTGAAACTACTGAGGAAATCAAATTTTAGATGCTCATAACTGCTGAACTAATACACGGATTCAGCCCAACGAACTTACCGAGCTATTTAGACAATTGAGCAATTCTGAAAAAATGAAACCTCTAGCTCATCTCCTTCGAAAAATACAGACTATACTGTCGGCCGGACTTGCTCAATCGATTGAGACCATTTTCGGCTCGATATTCCGAAATTATATAATTTTGGATAAAACGTTAGCATGCTGTTTTATTAGTTTAATGAACTGCAAGCGCGCAAAAAGATTCTTATGAATTAATTCTAAAACACATTGTCTAACTTTTTAATGTTAGTTTATTTTTCAATATGTGTAGGATCACTGTTATTACAATTCCCTTGGTTGCTGCTCAGATTACCATTTTTATATTAGATGAAAACTTTCTAAATAAATATATCATAACTAGTGAAATGATACATTGTTAAAACAAAATGCCTTGATTGTTGTCATAGATAACAATGTGAATTACAACGAATTTAATACAGTTGTTCTGATCCCAGGGGGGCAAAAGATAACGAAATAAAAACAATAAATATCTTGAGAATTCGATATGCAATTCTTGCTGATAAGTCAAACGTTTAACGTTTTGAAATTGGAGACAAGTTTGCTTTCAGTACATTTTACTTTGAGGAGCGACGCTATTGTTCTTGGAGGGCCTTAAAGTCTCTCGAGCGAAATCAGTACTTTTCGCTACTTCTTTTCATGAAGTTTTTTAGCATAGCTACTCTTGGGAACCCCATCTGACTCACGCCACCTTCGTTTTTACAACTAGCGTTGCTAGTTCGCACAAAGTCCAATAGGTTTTAATGCTTTATTATTTTTTTTTTTAACTATATGTATATTCTATTTATTTGCAGAAGTAGTAGAAAAACTTTATCGAAACAAGTTTCCAAGGGGTCAGCGACCTAGGTCCTTTCCCCTTTTTTCAATTACATTTAAAGTTATTGCTACTTTTAAAAATTATTTTTTTCATATTCTCCATATTTTCTATTATTTATTGGCCATTAAATAAATCATAATATCAGTTGAATATTCATGAAATGCGATTATTAGAAAAATTTATTTGTCGTAACTATTTTTTTTGGAGGAGGCGCAAGTACAAAAAAGATTGGAAACCACTGTCTTTGATAACTAAAATCGATCATATAATTTACGACGATTATGTAATTTTGAAGAGATTATGAGGCACCAAAAAACGCAAAGTATCCTTTTGTTTGAACTATAAAATGAAAAAAGTCTCAACAGTAAATATACAACATTTATTCACTTATAAATTATGTAACAGTATAGTATTCAAAACAATTTCCTAACGCAATTCTCAGTGATCTTGGTCTGTTTTCAAAAATTCCTGGTACTGTTCTTCACTCATCAACTTTTTCACTTCATCTTCATCAGATAATTCAACTTTGAACAACCATCCTTTATCGTAACATGAAGTGTTTATGAGTGAAGGTGTATCTTCTACATCTGTATTTTTCTCAACTATTTTACCAGAAACTGGACTGAAAATTTCACTAGCAGCTTTAACACTTTCCAGAGCTCCGCATTCATCCTTTTGTTTTACAACCGAATCGATATCTGGCAACTGTGCGTAGACCACATCTCCAAGTGCCTCCTGAGCATATTTCGAGATTCCAATTGTTCCTATTTTTCCATCAACTTCAACCCATTCGTGTTTATCAGTGAATCTTCTTTCTCCATATAGAATGGATGAAGAATGTAAACATTTTTTTTTACTTTTATCCAACTGTCTCAACACCAAAGATTTATTAAACACATTTGACAATTTCGCTAAAACTCGTGGAGACAACATGCTGCTGATGAATGGAACTATGTACTATTTCCTTATCGTCTTAAGATAATGAAACGAAGAATCTTATTTTCATAATTCTTATCAAATTGTTACAAAACCGATCGAATAATTTGCTCAATTCTTCGTCGATTTATTACGCTTCAATTCTGATTGAGATTTTGAGGTTACTGTCAAAAACTACAGAACATAAACTGGTTGCCAGATATTTTCATAGATATTTTCAAATATCATATATAATGTTGAACAATGCTCACTTATATATTTCTATGAATATTTGACATATGGGCAGTTTCACGAAGAATTTATGAGGGAATGACATATCAAAGTCCAATACCAATTTGAAATATGCAAGTCTAAAAATGTTATAAGGATAAAGGATATTCTGTGGGAAATTGGAATGTAACTTAAGAGACCTTTTTTAAAGACAACTTACTCATTTTGCGACATGCGTATAATCTCTCGCGTCAAGAACTTTCTTCGTGCGCAGGTGTATCTTAACCTTAATTTTTTATTAGCTTTGAAAGGGATGAAGACGGCAATTTAGTTTTCTTAGTGATCTACGACAGGTACAAATGCAATTCCTTAGTAGTGAGTAATTATCTTTATTTTGCTATTAAATTAATTTATAAATAAATTAGTGCATGAGGAAAAACTTTAATAATTTCATAGTAGCATAGGTACAAATAAAGAAATTCTAGTCTTTTTTCTATTAATACCATACAGATACATTTTCTTCAGGCGCCATTTTGGAACGAAATGATTTCCTAGCTTTAATCTACGAAGTTTAATTTTAGGACGAGATTTAAAGAAGCTTTTCGACAATTTATAAGGTGAGGAAATATTTATTAAGAAAAAATATACTGAAGTAAGTTTCATTTTATAACTTCAATAGTGACTGATTCTATTTTTAGGCTAGGAGGTTAAATTACTAGTATATTCATAGTTATAGATATAATTTATATATAATATTGAATTATAAGTCTCTCAATAATATTATCCATGACAAAAATGGAAATTTTTCGCGTTTGTTCTAGTAGAGTGTAATATAGTTTTGCCAAATGTCGATGATTTTCTAATTGATATGACTCTGAAATTTAGATTCCTTGATAACTCCTAGAATATCCATCCAATCGAGATATATTAATGAGGTTGAAAAAATAGGCTCACTAAATTTCGTAGAAATGGTTGTGTCAAAACATAAAAAAATTTTTTTTGATACTTCATATCTCATAAGATATTCGTCGGATTTCAACATAAATCCATGTATGGACGGTATTGATATCTTACATATTCTCAAATTTCATTATCTTTCTATCACGAGAAGATATATGAGGACTACAGAAGTTCAGTTTATTTGTGTTTCTCAGTTTTGACAGTCAAGAAACGTGCTCCTAGAAAGTTTAATGCACCGCTTAGAGTTTCATCCACCTGACGAAGCTGTAGGGTTTTTGAAGATTCGATTCCAAAGAATCATCGCCTCGTTAAATCTCCAGGGCTTGAATTTGATAGGATCTCCACTCCTAGGTTAAAGCAGATGTCTTGACCTGGAAACAAAGGTTTGACATTTATGTTATCGTATTCTGTGATGTTCTCTCTAACGAACGAGCAGTTTCTATTCCACCTCCTATGATCCTCCAGCGCTCTCTACATAGTTGTACCTTATGCCGCTTTTTTTTGTGTATTAGATTTGAATATAGAGGGTATTTCTAAGGACAAAAGTGATTATATTTCTAAACTAGCATAGGACTATGGTGCTGAGATTATTCTCCTTCAAGAGACACATACGGATACTAAAAAAAATCTTCGTGAAAGAGGAACCATAAAAGGTTAGTAAAATTTACGGTTTAGCTTGTTATGTTGAAAAATCCTTGATTCACAATATCGAGTTAATCCAAAAAGGCGAATTTGATGGTGTTTTCTTTATCTCTTTCAAATTTTATATTTTTGTTATTCAGTTCTTTTTTCTGCTTTTGTCTTTTATTTCCAGATTCGATGAGGGCAACTTGAAGAAGTCTCTGTCTCCATCAATAGATGAACACTCTTGAAGAAAGAAGTCCCTAAAATATATTTCAGCTTATTTTTGTACTTTCACACTTAGGCGGGGAGCCAGGGTTTTTTTACTGGGGGTTTTCCCCTTGGCTTTTATGTCATACGCCGAATTGTATGACACCCCGTCAATAACCCCTAATCTATATGCTTTATTGTTTGCTAACTAAACATTGTAAGCCAAAAGTTCAAAAGAATATATATATATGCCGCTTTCGAAGCAAGCGACTACGTCAACGCTTCTGCTAATTTCTTGGGTTCCATGCATTAATTCGGTCAATTTCTGAATGTTTCAGGCGGTCTTTTGTTGTGAGTAGGTCTAAATTGCCTCTGTTGTACAGAGATAGGTGTCTAGTAAGTCTTTACTGAGATTCTCGCTTTTATACAATGTTTCCCCCTCTTATTCTATACAATTTGTTTGGATCACCCCTGGTACTGTCATTTTACAATGACATTTTGACCACAAAATTTTATCGAAAATGTGTATGCAACAGCAAAATTTTACCAGATAAGCCTCTTTTCAAGAAAATGACAATTCCAAGTAGAGATAACGATTAATGGCAAATAAACAATGCTGACAATTCTATAAAAATAATTTTATTTAATTATTTACACACTAAGACAAATGTTTGAAATTATTATCATTGTGCAATAAGTCATAATAAATAAAATAAACATTTGTTCTTTCTATATGAAATGCAATAAGCAATATTAAATTTGTTAATTAATATTTTCAAAGTGGTTCCACATTTCCACCACGGATCTGCATCCGCTAAAAACCGGTATAGCAGAAATAACCTGCCGACTCAACTACCTCTGTCTTTTTCTCTCATCAGCTTGAAATGACTATGCATCAAACAGACGCCACTTCAAAAAGATATGCAGAAAAATGTGGTGTCATAGTACATATTTTCGTTAAAAAATTCCCTGCTATCATCAGCGGGTAGTCCAGTAGACAGCGCCATTTCTTTTATACGTCGTGTCAGGTAAACATTTCTGCAACAGAAATGTGGAACCAGCGTCCTAAGGTATTTAATATTCTGACTAGATTTACAGAAAAATTTTAAGACTAATTTAGAAAAGCACGCACAGTTGCTTGTATCTCTGTGCGGCAAAACGCGCATTTTTTTAAAGCACATGTGCAATCTACGCATGCCATATGTCCGCACGGCACCAGAACAACTTCTAATTGATTGTTAAAACAAATTTTGCAAACGGTTGTTTCAGACTTGACGTCCTCCGTACTAGAACTATTAATAACAGTTTCTTTGGTGTCACTACTAGAGCTACAGCTCGCTTCTGTTTCTTTTTCTTCTTGTTTGTTCTGCAAGATACCTTCGTGCTTTTTGTGTACCGCCTCCACGAAAGCGTGTCCCTTTTTCAACAGCAGAAAATTACATTTCGGGAACCATAGAGCGTGTTGCTCCCAAGGATCGTCTTCTTTATCCCAATGTTTAAGGCCTCCACCACAGAAGAAGCAAACGGTTTGATCGCCCAAGCCTAGATAGAAGAAACCAGCTTTTGCCAACTCAGGCGGTTTTTGTTGCATACATTTAGGCCAATTTTCAAACGTGGAGAATCTATTTTCGTATGTTATATGTTCTTCGTGCGCTGGTGTTTCTCTTTTTTTCTCTGGCCTCGTTTCGGCTTCGGTATAATCTTCAGGGCGTGAGTTCGGTAGTATTTCCACTCCAAGGTTACCGCAGATGTCTTGACCTGGACGCGACGGTCTGACGCTTATGTTATCGTGTTCTGTAGTGTTCTCTCTAACAAACGGGCAGTTTCTATTCCATTTTCTGTGATCCTCCATCGGTTTATCGCTCTCAACCCAGTTGTGACCTTTGATGCCGCACTCGAAGCATTCGACCACGTCACCTCTTCCGTAGTAGAAGAAGCCAGCTTCTGCTAATTTCTTGGGTTCTATGCGTTTATTTGGCCAATTTTTGAATGTCTTAAGGCGGTCTTTTGTTGTGAGTAGGTCTAACTTGCCGCTGTTGTAGAGGGATAGGCCGTTGTCTAGTACGTCTTTGCCGAGTTTAAGATTGCTCAACTGCACTACTGACGTCATATTTTCTGGATCTTGTGTCTTACCTAGAAAGAAATAAGACAAAAATCAATAAAATGCATTTTCCAAGATTACGAAGAATATGCAACATAGAAATTACATTAACTTTAAAGAAAAAATAAAAACAGCTTCAAAATTTTGTTCCGTAGATTTGACAGACAGAGTTATTTTCGCATTCATATTATTAAGTAACACAGAAATGCTGAAAGTAGCATTTAGTCTGTTCAAGATATATTGTCATCAAGGGAAAATTAAGGTGGCAACGGTCGATCTAAGAACATTTCAAGTTCTAGAATTTAGTTGTTCGTACTGAAAATCACTAGCAGCTGCTAAACTGTCATTTAGTTATTGACTAAACGATAATCATGTTTATAAATTGTTGATATTATCAACTTAGTGCGAATTGTTAGAAAAGTTAATCTTTAGTTTCAGCATTTTCGCATCATTGTGCTCTTGTAAAATCCCTCAAATTACTAACGATATCTTTCGTTGATAAAAAGAGATCAAGAAGTAGGTATGTAAGTGCTACAGTGAATTCTTCAGACTCAGCAGATATGACAGATAGCTTTAATCGTGTTTCTCTTGTGTTCTAAGTAAACGTTTTTCATTATCTCGAAGTGTATTTTAATAATTAAATTGGTCATAATATTTCAGATTTCTTCGAGGACTGCTCAATGAATTTTGAGGAAAAGGTAAGTAGGCACTCCAATAACAAATAGCTCTCAGAACTAACCAAATCATTTTGAAATGAACGTCTAAATAATAATTTTCAATATAGGATTCAAGACTAAAATGTAATACTTATAAAGATTACAGATAAAATCGTAATATGCATGCAACCTATGGATATTGTGATTATCAAAATACTGCTGAAGTATTTATATACCAACACCAACTGAACTGACCAACTGCTCACATTACTTATTTTAGATTTTAAGAAGAAATGTATCAACAAAAATTATAAAAGTAAATGTGAATACATTCTGGGCTTTAATAATTTGATAGGCAACTAACTCCCCTACTCTGTTCCGTCTGTGGTATTGTAAATCTTAATAAAAGACTGACTGGTCAACAAGTTCTGAAATGTACTAAATGAAAATATGTGGAGTTTACCATTATTTTGTTATCAGACTTATGTACTCCCAAAAAAGTATCTTTTGAGTGCACATTAGTTCATCTGAAATATATTTAAAAAAATATTTGTTGACCAAAAATCCTCATTATGCATCAAGAATAATATCCACTTTTCGTTTTTCTCTATTATTTATAATGATCTCATCAACTTTTTCAATTCACTTCAAGGTATCAACAATATTCACGATTTTTTTACTAATTAACTATCCAAAATTTTTGGTTGAAATTCATAAATGCATGGATATAAATAATACTAAATTATGGAAAGAAAATGTTTCTTACATGTCTGAAATGCATTCAAGAAAAATTTCCACAAATCCAAGATACCAAATATCAGAACCACGGAAGATTTCTAAATCGCGTCTTTATTAAATTGAATAGAATATACGAAAAAGATAAACTATCATTATCTATTTACACTATTAATAATACCCCCCTTCCTAATAAAAATACCAGATAAAGCAGTAAATATCTACTCATTTTCTAGGAATATGACAATTTTAATTTTACTATTTGTATTGAATAAGTCACCGCAATTAACTGCGCAAATTATCTAGCTTTCTAGGAAAGTAGATCGAGTTAATCAGAATTAAACCAATAGATGAATCAAATTAAAATTAGTGGAAAAACCCCTTAATCGCCCTGGGTATTTCCATTTTGAAACGAACATTTATCGATAGTTTTTACACAGAATGCGATTCATAAGCATTTTTCCTGATTTTGCAGAAAATTGTTTCTCTCATAAAAAATAAAGTAGTGTTAAACATAACTTTTTTAATCGAAGATTTCAGGTGATCTTAGACATCATTCAATTTCACACTAAAAAATAACCATTTACAAAACTAGTTTTGGTCATCTATTTGAATTATGATAGGAGTGGGAAAGATTTGAATTTTTATGCACGATAGGGCTCCACCGCACTTTGATAGCAGTCGTAATTGGTTGAGTAATCATTTTACTGTCCTCCTACGCCTCGCCTTTTTAAATCCTTTGTAATGCACACCGTGTATCGTGAGAGAAGTTACAAGTCTTTAACAATTGGAAGACATATGTCAACGTCACTAAATGACTTCATAGTTGATTCTCTAGCTTTTAAAAGAATCACGTTTTCTTTGATTCTTGTGTATTCCCGAAAAAAAGAGAGCATTTTGAACACGTAGTGACTTAATTTCTTAGTCTTCCTAATCTTTATTTGAAGTTTCTTCAGCCAAAAAACATATCATCATGGATGTTAGAAAAAGCACAAATAATTCTAAAAAACTCTCAATTACCAAGAGTATCAAGTCCACAGTAACCATTGATAATATTCAGGAATTCAGTAACAATAAGTACTTCTAGAGCGTATTCTAAACATGAAACACCTGTGCTTCATGGAATATCCGAACAATGAAACCGAAATCACTTTTTAAAGTTAAAAAGATATAATTAACTATCAGAAGGAATACGTTAATGGTATTTTAATTTCATCGATAACAAGGAATTCTGGCTTCTCAAGCACAAAACATCAGTCTATACAGAAGGAAATGTATGTGCTGGAGTATATTCTGAAAATTTCTATCAATTCTCATAAAGCATAAAATTGACGAATTCTATATAAACTTCATTCATTCGGAAATTGTCAACAATTTCAGAGAATTGAGTTAACACAAATAATATTTACTCTGATTTATTCTAGATGGCATCATAATTGATTTTTTTGAGAATAATATAAACACAAAGCATTTTAATCGGCATAAGAACTAATTGAGTGAATTAAAATGTTATCATATTTTCAAACTACTAAGACATAAATTTTTACAAATAAAAGTGACAAAAAAAATCATTGTTTTAGTGATGAATCTGACAAAAATTTAATAACCTATCATAAATTTTCGCGATTCGGAGTGAAATGTGTCAAATCAACAAGGCCTCCCAAGTGAACAATAAAAAATGAATATTATATACATTAGATTGATGGATGATAATTATCGATTTATCTACTCTATTAATGACCTGCGATCAAATTCTGTTTATCTATCATTATCGTTTATTTCGAAAAAGTTGTAAACAAATAAAGCATATCCCTGATTCCGATAGTCCTTGTTTGCGATTAAGAGATGAGAAAATGTAGTTTTCATTAGTATTCCTTTTTGAATGAAAGAACTTCATGATATTTCATAAACCAAAATGGAAAAATCCATATAGATTGTCACGAGCCCGCCCGGTTCCAGAGAGTGTACCAAATACCTCCCGGACTAGCTCTCAGAGCTGAGACTATTTACTAGGGCGCCACTCTCTTTTTATGATGTTAAATAAAAGGGAGGTATCACCACAGATCTCAGGGGGAAAACAAAAGAGAGAAAACGTACACGAAAACCCACTCTCTAGAAGCCAGAACAAGCTCGATCACACAAAATGAGAGTAGTGACTGGTAGGAAGAAAAAAAGAATCAATTGTTTAACAATTTAATCTCACCAAAAATGTGGTGATAACACTACAACTAATCAATGTCCTACCACAAAATATCTCTATCGAACTTACTAGTCAAATATCTTAATATGCGTTTAACCGAATTATATTACTAAACTTATCACCCAAAGGTGAACCTCAAAGTTAGATTAATACTGGCCAGCATGAATAAAACACCTATGTAACGGTCTATATCTAGGTGACTGAACAACAGGTCAACTGTTTATCGCTATATCAATGTCTCGACCTAAGTCGTTTATATTCTCAGATAACTTAAATGCTACGGACTAACCTTACATAACAGTCTAAGATGTACAGTGACTGTGAACAAAAGGATATTATGGGTTCTCAACCAACATTCACTCTTCAACCCTCGTAGAAAGGAAATTGGGTCAATACGTACTTCAGGCTCTTCGTAATACAATAATTCACATTACTTCCACAAGGCAAATGGCAACCAGGGTGTCTATTGTTCGATCTTCCAAGTAGAATGTGTTCAGATAGCTAGTACAGATGGTTTGTACAGAACGTAGATCCTACGTAGACTCACTTATTTCAGACAACCTCAAAACCGCCTCAGACAGCTCGCAGACAGTTTGCAGATAGTTCACAGAGTTCACAGACAGTTCGAGATCCGCAGCACAACAAACATAAGTACTCTCAACATAAAACGGAGCTAATCTTCTCCATCGAATATCTTCCCTTTATAATCCGCATTAAGCGTTAACCTTTTCCATAAACCAAATAGAAACAGGTCTCTATTAGGGCTTAAACCATAAATCTTGTTCCAATCCGCAATCAATACGATAAAAATCCAAGAGTTTAATGGTTTGATACTCGCCAGAAAAACGGAGAAAAGCAAAGTGACACGCTCCAGCTGATTTGCGTCAACCCGACATATACGACCACAGACGCAATCACAGAGCGGAGAGCATTCAGTAACGCTACCATCAACAGTAGTGCCACGGGTCGGAAAATGTACTATCTAGATAGCGGCGTTGCCAATAGTTGGTCGGAACTAACGGAACGGAAATTTTAAACCGTGACAACTCCCCTTCCTTCCACAGGAGGTGAGCATAGGTCACCGACGACTCACATAAGAACCATATTGCGCACTCGCCAAACAAAACTCAACGCCAAGATGGCAAAACAATCAAAAGTGAAAGATATCTAGTCACTGAGGGCGACTAGATACCGGCTTGTCCAGCTGGGTATAACGGAAAAACTACAAGAAGAAGAAGAAAGCAATCGATTCAACCAAAAACAAAACAATAAGCCAAAATGGTCGAAATGTCAAATTTTGAAACAAAAGAAAACTTAACCGGAATCCGAATCGAAGACCACGGTTAAGGTGCTGAACAAGGAGGACTTGCTTTATCGAAGGTCGCAACCTCCACGACCCCATCACATCCTAGAGAGGTGATGTCCGAATCGGGAAACTCAAAATCGGGATAATAATTTACTCAAATATAGGCAACGTCAAAGCCGGAAATTCCAATGGTCCTCGTGGGTAAAGTGCGCTGCGACAATACACGACCACTGGTGTCACTAACTCGTCGGGAGTTTCTCGAAAAAAACACAATAAAGGAAAATCTCAATCAAGACACGCGCCTTCCAGGCAAACGCAAAGAAAAGTCACAATCGGGTATTTCACGTCATCAACTCGGAATCAAAAACGCCAAAAGTCGCCACATCGGCACAAAAAAAAATCCAATCGCCGACACGGCAAAAAAAAAACCACAACACTTCTGCTCCAAGGCAGCCAACAGTGTAAGCCAATACGAAATCAAATCATCCCCACCATAATCGGGATCCCAAACTCACAAAGCGAAGGCAAGGCACAACAAAAAAACAAAACGAAACGGACACGTCAGATGTTAGACGGTCATAATCCCGAGCATATGACGGTCCCAAAATATATCCCCACCGTCACCGGGGCTAAAACGTACAGAAAAGGCAAGGTACGAACGACATTTACTTACTGAAACGGACTCGTCAGATGTTAGACGGTCATATTCCCGAGCGTATGACGGTCCCAAAAATATCCCCACCGTCACCGGGGCTAAAACGTACAGAAAAGGCAAGGTACGAACGACATTTACTTACTGAAACGGACTCGTCAGATGTTAGACGGTCATATTCCCGAGCGTATGACGGTCCCAAATATATCCCCACCGTCACCGGGGCTAAAACGTAGAAACAAAAGGCAATCTCAAGCCGGAACGCACTCATAAAGCACTAAGCCACCCGACAACTCAGAACCACCAAAACTAGGTACTCTCCTCCAAACAGGTATCAGGATATCGTCTGAGATCTTTAACATGCCAGACACCTCTATCACTTCCATCCCTCCATTGCAGTTGATAAGCATTATGGCCAACTCTCCGACGCACAGTGCAGGGTCCGACAAATCTGGGCGCCAACTTGGAGGCAAAGCCCTTAGAGGCATCAGATAAAAGTTTATTGCGGGTCAGGACAAGATCTCCCTCTCGGAAAGTGACAGGACGGCGGCGCAAATTATAACGTTGACGATTACGCTCCTGAGCGCGAGCCAAGCGCTTCTGAATGTCGGCAAACAACAGCCGGTAGCCAACCTTTTTAGCGTCCACAACCTCCGAAGGACGTCTAGGGTCCAACTCTACCACAGTGTTATAGGCATCTCCAGATGGGCGATATTCTCTGCCAAAATTAGCGAAGTATGGGCTACAACCAATAACCTCATGACGACCAGTACGAACGGCGCAAGTAACAGCAGAAAGGTGTTTACTCCAAGTTTTATGGTTATCCTTGACATAACAGGAGAGCATGGTCTTAACTATACCATTGCTGCGCTCGGTAGGATCACAGTGCGGACTATAAACTGGAGTGAATATGATGTTGACTTTATATTTCTGACACAGCGACGTGAAAGAGGTACTGCGCATCTGGGTGCCATTATCGCAAATGAGCAAACGAGGAACTCCGTAAACAAGAAAAATATGCTGCTCCAGCAGATGACAAAGGGAAACAGCAGTAGCATTGCGCAAAGGAAAGGTCAAAACATACTTGGAGAAATAATCAGTAACTACTAAGATGTACTTATATCCGTTGGACGATGGCAAGGGACCCACGAAATCCAAACTTATCATCTCCCAAGGTTCGGTAACAACCGGTCGGGTTCCCATAGTTCCAGCAGGAGCTTGAAGGTCAGGTTTATGCTCCAGACACACCGAGCAACGACTCACATATCGGGCTACATCGGCACGCATCTTAGGCCAAAAATAGCGTTGTCTCAAGCGCCAATAAGTCTTAAAGACACCAGGATGTCCGGCGGAAATATCATCATGATGTTGACGAAGTAGGCTCTTCCTGAACTCCCTAGGTACCACCAATTTCCAACAATCCCCGCATCTCCTAAACCAGGATAAGGGGCGGAAACGTATTTCCAAAGTAAGCCATGCTCCTCCCTCCAGGTAGGGTATTTGTCCGGAAATGTGTTCAAGTCTTCTCTCATCTTGAGATACCAAGGATCCCTAGACTTATGGAACAGCTGGCGATCATCAGAGTCCAGCACCTCGTCCACAGACACTGGGACGGACCTGGACAACATATCAGGCACGACATTCAGTTTACCCTTGCGATGGACAATTTCAAAGGTGAAGGGCATTAGGCGCAAACTCCAACGAGCCAATCGACCCTGTGGGTCCTTTAGGTTATGCAGCCACAGCAAAGAGTGGTGATCGGTAATTACCTTGAAGAAGGTACCCTCCAGGTAATGGCGTAGTTTTTCAACAGCCCAAATCACGGCAAGGCACTCACGCTCCGTGGTCGAATAGTTGCGCTCTTGTCGAGTTAACGAACGGGAAAGATAGCACAAGACTCTCTCACCATCATCAAATTGTTGGGTGAGAACGGCTCCGAGTCCGTAGGCGGAGGCATCAACTTGCACAATGAACTGGCGATCAAAGTCAGGGCAAGTGAGTACAGGGGCAGACGCTAGCTTCTCTTTTATTTCACTGAAAGCTAATTCACACTGGGGTGTCCAATTCCAGCGGACATTTTTCTTAGTCAAATTCGAGAGGGGTTCGCTCAAATCGGCCAAATTAGGAATGAACCGGCGATACCATGCGGCGGTTCCCAAAAAGGAACGGATGGCGGCAACATTAGTGGGAGTAGGAATACTCAAAATAGCCTCGACCTTTTCAGGATCCGGGCGAAGACCATGTCTGTCGACAACATACCCCAAATATTTCAGCTGAGGGCGACAAAAAAACATTTTTCACGCTTCACGACAAAACCAGCCGCTATAAGCCTATCCAACACCTTACCCAAAATTTCTAAGTGTGTGGCGAAATCTCCACTAACGATGACAATATCGTCCAAGTACACAAAGACGTACGGCTGAAGATCAGGACCAAGAACACCGTCCATAATACGTTGGAAAGTAGCGGGAGAATTAGTTAGTCCGTAAGGCAAGCGTCGAAACTGATATAAGCCGCGACCAGGGACGGTGAAAGCCGTATATTCCCTCGAGTTAGAAGCCACCTGAACGTGGTGATAGGCCGTTTTATATCCAAAGTGCTCAACACACGAGCATCGCGCAATTTGTCTAGTATTCCAGAGATATATGGAATAGGATAAGCGTCCCTCTTGGTGACGGCATTAAGGCGCCTATAGTCGACGCAAAAACGATAAGTACCGTCCTTCTTAGGGACGAGACAGACTGGTGAAGACCACGAGCTACCAGAAGGTTCAATTATTCCCTTTCTCAACATATCATCAATTTCCGCGTCTATGATCTTTTGTTTGTGTGGGGAAACTGGATACCAACGTTGTTTGACAGGTCGGGTATCAGGAAGCAATTCAATCTGGTGCTCAGCAGCAGACGCACATCAAGGTCATCGCCCATGCGAGCAAATTTTTCTTCAACATTCTATCCAGCTGCATCCTCTCAGCAGGTGAAAGGAATTCCTTAACGCCATTCGAAGCCTCGAGTTCATCCAAAGCTTCTACAGGGGAAGCAAAGTGCCAGACATCATCTCTTATATTAGGCACTATATCCATTTTTCTCAAAAATCTATCCCAAGTATCAAGGAATGCCGCAAAGATGGAACCACCATTAGGTTCAACCAAATCAGCTTGTTCTTCAACTTAACAGGAGCCGAAATATAACCAGGACTCTCGCATATATCCCCATTAGCCACAGTACACGATTTAAGCGATGGAGTCAGTTTCAATCCAATCTCCAAAAGTCTCTCATATCCCTTACTACCCACAAGCGAAACACTCGCACCGGAATCTAACAAACCCACAAATTTAAGCCCCAAAATATGTACAGTAAGGTAAGGTCGCTTGTCTCCATCAGCATGGGACAAAATGTAATCAAGAACAGCTGCTCTTCCTATGACCGCACTATGATCAGACGAGGACGACCCGCGGTCATCTAGTTTCCTCGTCGGGAGTTTTCCGAAGGCGGAGGAGAAGCAAAGCGTACAGATCGAGAATTTACCTGAGGAGAGCAATCAGGGCATGTCCGAACAGTAAAACCGGTTTTTCCGCAGCGATTACAAAGTAATTGTCTTGGTGACGGACAATTGACACGTCTATGACCAGACTTCTGACAGTTCCAACACACGACAGCGGTCGACGTCGTCGGCGGTTCACGAGGACTCACCTCAGAAAGAGAACTAGACCGAGAGCTAGAAGAAGCACAAGGAAGCGACACACACGCTAGTTCGGAGTCAACATAACTCTGACGTTTCCTAGATGGAGGCACATAGCTATCAGCACGATACTTTTTAACCTCGAGGCGCAGGCACACATCCTCCAGTTCCTGTAGGCTATCAACAACAGGCAACTGCGTCGCATAAAAAGGCGCCAAATTTCTGGTTATTATTCCTAACTTTATCTGTTCATCAACTTCCCCATATCTCCTAAACATAGAGTTCATGCATGTCAAATAATCCACAATTGATTCTGAGGGATCTTGCGTTCGGTTCAAGATATCGGTGAACAAACGAGAACGATAATCTGGAGGTTCGTAATGCCTAAGAAGCAGGGAGGACAAGCTCTTCCAGTCCTTAAATTTATCACGATTAGATCGATACCACATTAACGCTCTACCGGAAAAAAGATCAACAGCTGAATCGAAAATTTGACTCTCTGTCACTCCACGAGCCCTTCCCAACTCTACAACACGTTCCAAGAAACTATGCACCGTAATATCCTTCGGATCACCCGTGAAAGTTAAATTCCACTTCTGTAAATTCAAAGAACGAGGAGGTTCCCAAAATTCGCATGAGTGCTAGTACGAGCAAATGGTGGATGCGCGGAAGCAACCGAGGCTTCATCATCAGAACAGTCACCCTCAGAGGAGGAGCAACAAAAACAGAGGCAGGATCATAAGCCGGAGGCTGAGCGCAAACATCAACTAAAGTACTCTTACATTTTTAAGCATATCAGCAACATTCAATGGCAAAGATTCTTTCGAACTACCAGACTCTAAACGTTCCAACCGAGAAACGACATGACACAACCTAGTAAATATCGCCTCAAGGCATGGGTCAGGTCCCTAAACAACGTTAACAATTCATCATACTTGCTCATACAAATATTAAATTCTGATACAGTATCCAACTCAACTATAGGATACTCAAAAGACCTATTACCCTTCTCTACTTTCAACAAAGGACGCAAACAGGCACGCAAATCCCGAACTGTCTGTGTATCCGAACATTTAAAACCTCTTACACGCAATTCATATTGTAATTCATCTTTCTTAAGCCTATTAAGATTATTTTTCAGAACCATACTTGCCAAATACCTTTACAATAAAATCAAAATATGATCAAAATCTGAAAATCAAAGTAAACCGCACAAAAAAATTCAAATGAACCTTAAAAATAACAATCTATTTTCATCCAGTCACCACCTCAGTTGAACTTGTATAAATAAAAACAATCTCAAAACAAGTTCCCTCGAAACCACTTCGAGCCCCACGTCTGGGCGCCACTTTATGTCACGAGCCCGCCCGGTTCCAGAGAGTGTACCAAATACCTCCCGGACTAGCTCTCAGAGCTGAGACTATTTACTAGGGCGCCACTCTCTTTTTATGATGTTAAATAAAAGGGAGGTATCACCACAGATCTCAGGGGGGGAAAACAAAAGAGAGAAACGTACACGAAAACCCACTCTCTAGAAGCCAGAACAAGCTCGATCACACAAAATGAGAGTAGTGACTGGTAGGAAGAAAAAAGAATCAATTGTTTAACAATTTAATCTCACCAAAAATGTGGTGATAACACTACAACTAATCAATGTCCTACCACAAAATATCTCTATCGAACTTACTAGTCAAATATCTTAATATGCGTTTAACCGAATTATATTACTAAACTTATCACCCAAAGGTGAACCTCAAAGTTAGATTAATACTGGCCAGCATGAATAAAACACCTATGTAACGGTCTATATCTAGGTGACTGAACAACAGGTCAACTGTTTATCGCTATATCAATGTCTCGACCTAAGTCGTTTATATTCTCAGATAACTTAAATGCTACGGACTAACCTTACATAACAGTCTAAGATGTACAGTGACTGTGAACAAAAGGATATTATGGGTTCTCAACCAACATTCACTCTTCAACCCTCGTAGAAAGGAAATTGGGTCAATACGTACTTCAGGCTCTTCGTAATACAATAATTCACATTACTTCCACAAGGCAAATGGCAACCAGGGTGTCTATTGTTCGATCTTCCAAGTAGAATGTGTTCAGATAGCTAGTACAGATGGTTTGTACAGAACGTAGATCCTACGTAGACTCACTTATTTCAGACAACCTCAAAACCGCCTCAGACAGCTCGCAGACAGTTTGCAGATAGTTCACAGAGTTCACAGACAGTTCGAGATCCGCAGCACAACAAACATAAGTACTCTCAACATAAAACGGAGCTAATCTTCTCCATCGAATATCTTCCCCTTTATAATCCGCATTAAGCGTTAACCTTTTCCATAAACCAAATAGAAACAGGTCTCTATTAGGGCTTAAACCATAAATCTTGTTCCAATCCGCAATCAATACGATAAAAATCCAAGAGTTTAATGGTTTGATACTCGCCAGAAAAACGGAGAAAAGCAAAGTGACACGCTCCAGCTGATTTGCGTCAACCCGACATATACGACCACAGACGCAATCACAGAGCGGAGAGCATTCAGTAACGCTACCATCAACAGTAGTGCCACGGGTCGGAAAATGTACTATCTAGATAGCGGCGTTGCCAATAGTTGGTCGGAACTAACGGAACGGAAATTTTAAACCGTGACAAGATCCATAGAAAACCGCAAAAAATTGCCGTAGTTATATTCTATGAACGTGGTACGATTTTCGACATTTGATTTCAACAGCAACTTCGTTCGTTCTCTGTGCTCGAATCGCAAAGTCGAGTTTCTCCATTCTCTTGGAAAGGAAATAGTGGTGTACTGAAAACCAATAACCCGAGCTTTCTCTCCGTACAAGACATTTCAACCTACAGCGTTGAATTTCTTTTTTCTGTTCTCATGCTGCCGCGCTTCTTAGGAGGTTCTCACACACAGAGCAATATTCATTAAAACGTCTTGGCAACAACGCTGGGATAGTAGTCCATTCACGATTCCCAGCATTCCGATCTTCCCCGTGCCTCTCTACACCCTGTAACTTTACAGAACCTAGCCCTACCACATTCCACCGAGATCACATCAATGACCGAGCGCCGGATAAACGAAAAAAAAAAAGATACCGTAGGAGTAAAGACGGAGAGTTAGACGATAAGGACGGAGATAGTCTTGAGGCAACATTCCAGACGGTTCCGAGAATTGCCAGTCCGGCCTTTCCGTCTCCGTCAAATTAAGCCGGGACGTCACGTTTTACGAAATTCCGCGCTTCTAAATCTACGGAATATCGCCGAAATACACGTACACGAAGCATGATGTCGGATTATTACAGAGAAACCTTGGGTATTGAAGTAGAACAAGGAGAACGTATCTGTGTTTTGACATATGGCAACGATATCGCCCACATTTCGTCTTTTTCTACTTATACCATGCGAAATAAGCGTGAGAAACTATACAAATGTGATTTTACTGACCTTAGGTATGATGAAGATTCAGATTTCTTCGTGTTGCAGCATTTTTTCTTGAATTTTTAAGTGTAAACCGAACCAAAAGAGATATCGGACCTATACCCGCGCAAGTACACACAACGACGGCACGGTCTATGGACGGTGAATTCATCGACAGTTATTAAGCGCTCGACGTTGCCAGTTGTTTTTCGGTGTATCCGTAGCCTCTTTTATCAACTCACGACCGCTATATCGATCCTTTTACTTAGGCACGAAAAACATCCTTATCTCTTAGATCCAGTAATCTTTCAATTCTATGATCATAAACACGAAATTTTCCTTTAGTAAACGAATCGACTATGTTGGTTTCGTGGAAGCCAACATAGAAATAATTGCATATTACGAAATTCTATGGGATTGTACCACATTTTTGAACAAATTAGCCACATAGGAGTGATCTAAAATTAAAAACAAATGTTCAGATTCGTAGTCATGTTTGCAGTACAATGTTGGTAACCGCCAGAAATATTGAAATACGACAGCTGAGACTTGAAAACATGGAGTGTTATACAAAATGACATTTAAATTTAGAGCAATATTTTCAAATGATGACTAATTTGTGGCCACAATTCGAAAATTTTACATGAAATAAAAACAAAAGCCCCCAGGATTTGCATAGAAAAACAGTATTTTGGACAAATTTAAGGGTGATGTGGATCATATTTTTACTTGCTAAAATTGATAGGTCAGTCGTACATTTGGCGCCATCTATAGTCAAATAGTAATAAACGATAAAATTTCAATTTTATTGCTTTGCCGTGTTCAAAAAGTTTTTTCGAAGAGTTCAAATTTCAAAACGATGACGAATGCATTGAACTGACTGACTTTCTCGACATATCTGGAATAGCAGAACCGTATTACGTTGTTGGGTGTCGAAATTCCATTTTCATTTGGCTGTAATCCCTTGTTGGTGATGTTCAACTTAATCAGCTCCCACTCAATCTTAATTTTTGGGTGTCTCATCTATACTATGTCTATTTAGTCTATGATATAGACTTCTGTTCCAAAAATCTCTTCCTAATTTCAGCGAAATCTTTTATCCGCTACCTTTTTTAAGGTCTGCGAACAGAAAGAAGTCGCCGAGTAATCTTGCGAATATGGTGTGTGTGTGGGGGCCATTCTAAGGGTAATTTATACAATTTGGTAACTATTGACTGATGACAACGTGCACTGCATTGGTAAAAGAGCATTTTCCCCCCTATATTCATGGCCGTATTTGGTAATTTTCTCCTTCAGATAAACCAATAATGCATTTGAATCTTTTACCGTTCACAAAAAAATTGTACTCATGCGTTTTTGTATGCTGTAGGCATCTAAGCTGACTATCGATTCATTTGTGGAGTGTAATGATGGAACAGGCATAAAAAACCATACTGTGCAAAAGCAACTTAAAACAGGCCTCTGAATCCTCGACATATCGCGTTTGGTCCACAGAAATTAGGTACCTGTTTCGAAAACCTTTTTTCTTGAATATAAAGTTAACATTATCGATTGATTAGGTATTTGCTATCTTCACTATGGATGTTTAAAGCAATATTCTGGAATAAGTCAACACAATAAGTTATTTAAATGGTGACGAGAAATTGTTGATGATGAAATAAAAGTTATTCAGAATTCATTGTTTGCAGAATCTAGTCAGAATGGGATCAAATTTTGACTAACGTCGTTCAAAGGTTGGTACTTTGTAAAAAACATATATTTGCAGTAAGTGGCGTCATCTATGTTGTCAAAAGATCTATTTCAACAAGCTTACGACAGTTACTAGAGAAAAATCTTAATAATTCAGCTAAATATTTGAATAACAGGAATGAAAAATTTGAAAAAAAAAAGTGCTTATACATCAGAAAAGTCGTAGTCTTGCAGTTAAATAAAATTTGTATATACCGGGTGGGTATATAATTTCTCTAACCAACATGTCAACAATTAATTCAAAAAAGTACCGAAAGGCATTCACTAACAATCTGATATCTACATCAATACTAACAAATTTTATTCTATTTATGTTGGTGCTGGTCATATAGCAGATAAGAAATGGTCTTATCGATCGAACAACGGTGGAAAACACACAAACCACATACCAAATTATCTACAAGGCAATATTCGCAACCGTGAAGTCCGACGGTTTCAGGAAAACGGCGCTAGAACTGACAACGTAGTAGGGGAAGTGGCGCAGACGTAGCAAGGTTGCCATGTCATGTAGAAAGGCAGGGATCGCGGAGGTATCCAGTTTTTGTATACGTGCAGATAAGGCCGAGAATGGCAAATTATAAACGAGATATAAATAATATGGCGGTGGAATATTTAAAAATAACGCAACCAACTTTGTTCGTATAATTAGAAGGAACTGTGTCGGGTTTATTGTCTATAAAAAACGAGGTTCAAGTATTCTTGAGATATTTGCAATGTTAATTTCATGGGCGGTGCTATATTGCAGCTTGGGGGGTCGCGGGCGAAATTTTCTGGGAATATCATGCAATTTTATTAAATTGAAATTTTCTCTTCTTGCTTTAAATGAAAAGTACGAGCAGTAATGAATACAATTTGGAAATATCTATATACGGGCCAACCTACAACTTCATTAATTTTAGCTATAGGCTTTCGGCTTCGACAGAATAATTTTTTCCATACTATTATCTAAACTTTTTATAGTTCTGTTAATGTCTTTCTTTTGGAAAGGAATTTGTAATAATTAATGTTCTTCCTTACAGCTGTTCTATTTGTTTTTTAATTAAGTGATTTTCTTATTTCATCAAAATGAAAATAATGTGCAGAGCCGCAATATATTTTGAATTCCACAATAAATCTCCTACATATTAATTCATTTATGATTTTTGTAATTATCTACAAATAGTCCCAATATTTTTTTTCTCAAATTGAACCATTTGAAAGGGGCTAATTATTTTTGAATATTCTACCACCCTATAATTTGAATCTCGTTTTCTCTTTGCCATTTTCGGTATTCATTAAATTCAACCACTTTGTATTTTTTGAATGGGGCTTAATCTCGAAAAAAGATTTTTTAAGATATCATGCAATTAATATTTACATTATGTAATAGTCGGAGACAATAAAATGACATTAAGAAGTAACTTGTTTTAAACTATGAATAAATGAAACTTTAATAAAAACTTTTTTTCCAACTGTTTTCAAACATTATTTTCAATAACAAATGTTTCGCCAAAACTGAATGAAATTTAATTTATTTAGTTTATATTAAAAACATACTTTTTTTTTCAATTTATACAAATACAAACCTCAAGAAGCCAAGAATTGGCGAACCAATTGTGGTTAAAAATGTCAATAATTATATAAACTAAATAACATGTTATTTTTTCAACTTAACATGAATGATATGTTATTTATACAGGGTGTCCCGTAACTCAACGTCAAGTTGTTATTGGCCGATATGCTAGGTTATGCCAGTTCTAGCAAAAATTAAAAAAAATAAAAATAAAACGATTGTACCTAACAATGGATTTGTGACTGTAATCAATAGCATGGTTATTTAAAAAAATAAAAAAATTGTACCTAACAATGGATTTGTGATTTAGGATTACGTTTAAAAAAATCACTGCAAAATTGGAAAATTTGTGACTACAAAAATATACCTATTACCTACCACTTAACCAAGTCACATAGAATTTTCTCTTAATTTTTGCTAGAACTGGTATAACCTAACATATTGCCCAGTAACCGCTTGACGTTGAGTTACGGGACACCCTGTGACCTAAACAGGATATTTAGTTCAATAGTTTTTAAAAAAATATTTCAATATAAATAAAAATGTGTATCTAAATTTTTTTGGGTGAATAATTATTAATTTATATTTTGAATTAATTCAAAGTGAATTTCTATCAAGTTAGGACCACAAAGATATATCTTGTTTATCTTCAAAATAAGATAAAGATGATATTAACAATTTTTTTAAATCACAAAGGACTCGAAGAATCGTGCTCAATTAAGGCTACCCTGTATATATAACGATTCAATTCCTAGAACTCCAAATCACTTAGTTTACAACGAAACACAATTCGAGAAATAAATTAGACAATTACCTTGACTAAATTCACCTTGAAGTCAAATTAGTGGAACGCATTGAGCAAAAAATTCAAGTATATCTACTGCGTCATTCATATTTCACTTGGACATTGAATGAAAACTGCTCCATTGCTAAAAATCGATGATGCTAGCTAGGCGTTATATGGAAGCCCCATTTATTTCCGTCCTCTTCTCCAAACTTCACTAACATTAATCGATATCTCCCAGCTATACAGAGTGTTTCATAACATAACACAGAAACAATTAAGAGTCAAAGAATAAATAATAAATAATGAAATAATGATTTCTTTTTGAAACATACAAGGGTAACTTCCCTGAATTGTCCGTTGCAAAAATGAAACCATAGATCCACTGCGTAATCATTTCGTTCTATGCCCACTAGAAAAATCAATAACTTCATGACCTCCTATTGCGTAATATCTTGAAAACCGAGGGTGAATCTCAGGGGGTTTGGGTCCGGTCAAACCCTTAAATTGCCAAAACCTGTTTGAGTTCATGAATGAAATTTTACGACAATGAAGGGGTTACAACCTGGAAAATACACTACTTTACGACCTGGAAGCGCATCCCAGTCACATGTGTAGTTTTCGAGAATTGTTAAAACCAGTTCTCAATGACTATACAAATATTCTTATCTGTAAACCAGGTGTGGAAACTTTCTTCAAAATACTTGATATCTTGTATGATTTCTGTCGAATATCGACGGAAATTGGTTTATATATATGAAGGTGATTGATAATTTGTACATTCTCAAATTTTATTATCGTAGCATCTTAGGAAATATTCTGTAAGACTATAAAGCCATTTGATAATTACTAAAGAAATAGTGCCTTCGTACATCCAGAGAATGAAGATATTGGAAAATAATTTGAAGAACCATAATCTACAAGACGATGTCCAGACGGTAGATCTTACAAGAGCCAGTCTGACTGTCTATAATCAGAACGGTGTATTGCTGCAGACTGGTTTCCATTATTTTGATTTATTAAATTAATCAAGATTTTTACAGAAGAGTGTGCGAAGCAAAATGGTGTTAATAATAAATTTCATCGCTAATACGGAGTGTTCCGATATTATTTCAAATCACAAAAGCGTCTCTGTGGAAGTGTTGTATTCTGTTCAGCAATTTTTCTCTAAATTAGATGTTGATTTAGATACAGGGTGGTTCATGTAGGTTGAATTGTCAAAAATTTAAAGTTTCAGTTGTTATTTTTACTGGACTATAATAAATTCATTGTTCACTTTTTATGAAAAAAATTAAAAAATCGGAAGGTGATGAATCTTCGATTTCAATTATTTTAAGGAAATTTTTAAGGAATTTGAGTTCTATTTTTGACAACCATAGTTTTAGATTATCGTTGTTGGACCAATTGTCAAAATGTTAATTAAAACAAAAATATGACTGGATACGAAGCAACGACCGATTGTCATTCAACTTGATCTAGAATGTTAATTAAGTGCTTTCTCTCCCTTCATATGTCATAATAACTGTGACAGCCTTAAATTTGGTCGTCTATACGGGTATGTTCAACTGTCTAGACTAGGTTAATGGATGATAAAAAACTTTTGAGTTGAATATACAGGGTGCTTTGAAAAAGAAACAGAGTGATAGATTATATTTTACCCAATAGCTATCCCAGTTAATATTGGTCGTACGAATGTTTAAATGGGCGAATTCGTAGTATTTTTCATGGACATTCAGAATTCAGTACAAGGAAATGCATCATAAAAACATCCTTAACATAAAAATGTTATGTTAACTCCTATTTTTTATATGGTACACCCTGGTTTCATATACAGGGTGAGTCTTTGACCAATGCGTTAATTTTAACCATAGGTTCTTGAGATCAAAAGAAACATTTTTTCCCATACCGTTTTTCTATATTCAGCTGCGTTAAAAAGCAATTTGAGTTTTCACATTGTGCAAATACACCTCAGTAGTCCAGTTTAGTTTGAATGAAAATTACCTTCCACAGCATCCACTATTGAATCTGAATTGTTTAAAAACATTATTTTCCCTCTAAGAAATGATAAACTCACTCATGTTTCATCAGATGATTATATCGATTTAATTCTTTTCAACTTCAAATATCTCAAAAATGGTGCAATTTAGGAAAAAAGATGAGGAATGATTTTATCTGCAAAAAAGACTGATGATTCTAAGAAGTATAAGATAACCCTTTAGTTCAAGTGATATTTGTTTTTCATGCAATAAAACCAATCTGTACAATAGTAGTGGGAAACCCACAAGAAATGGAATAAATCTATTGATGCCAAAATATGGATGACTGTTATCAAAAACCTTCTACAAAAGATCATTTCAATTGATATTGTCGTTTGAATATTACATGTGAAAATGCAATTTTTTTATGAACGGGGCGAAATTTGAAAAAATGTTATAGGAAGAAAATGTTTCTTTTGACGTCAAGAATCAATGGTTAAAATTAACGCAGTGGTCAAGGACATACCCTGTATATATCAGGATCTCAAACAGGAATTAGATTTATCTGAAGCTCATTGAGGAAGAAATTGATATGCTTGCTTCCTTTGAATATTTTACGAAATATAATTGGCAACAAGACGGAGAACCAGCTCATAATGTTCTACCTGTTAAAGAATACCTCAATGAAAGATACGATTCGTGGATTCGTGGCAGGAACGGGACCATTCTATGGCCTCCTAACAGTCCCGACTTGACTCCATGGGATACCTTTTATGGAGATATTTGAAATGTAAAGTGTATAAGCCCGTCAGCAAAATATTGAATATTTTAAAACCAGAATAGAGGAAGAACTTGGTAACCTCCTTGATAATCCAGAAATGATAAAGAAAACCCTCAAAAACTAGATGCCGATTGTGTATATAGAACTAATTGGGGGACACTTCGAACACTTAATTTATTTTATTACCCATGGTTCATTTGATATAAGGAAATCGATAGTTGTCGTGTGGCGTTCCACAGCTGCTTCAGATGTAGACCAAAATATCTCTATTTTCACAATAAAGATATATATTTGAAATCAGAAGAAAGAGCTGTACCGATTAATAAAATAAAGTACAGGGTATCCCATTTAAAAATCGAGTTCACATAAAATTTTTAGGTTTCGATGCTTCTATGCATTTCCTTGTACTGAATTCTGAATGCTATTGGGTAAAATATAAACTATCACCCTGTTTCGATGGTCTTTATCAAAGCACCCTGTATATCAATAAGTTTTTTATCATCCATTCTTGAATTTTGAAATATATTTTCGAATGAATTATATTTGCCGAGAGGATCTGTTAATTATTGAAAAAGAGCCGAAAAGTGTTGACAGCACTGACATAAAGAGCAAATTAAAAAAATTGAGAAATAACACGAATTTATGGCTGAAGTTTTATTTAGTATTCAGAGATAAGCCCTGAATGAAATGGTCAAAATAAATAATAATGATCATTAATGAACTAATAGTTCTTAAAAACTTACACGTAGGCATAGTGCACATCGAAGAATAAGACCGAATATATTTGTTGCTTCATGTTTTTCGCTTTCAAACATCAAAAATATTAAAAATTGCGAAAGATATATATATCATAAAAGTATTATATTAAAAAGAATGACTCGACTATATATTGTCGCTTCAACCGAATGTAAAATGGAATTGTTTATTCGCCGAATCGATTACGTATTCAGAATAACATTAGAAAATAAACATGATCTATGGACCAACCGAATCACTTTTGCTTTCAAGGTCGAACATCAAAATATCCACGCCAAAAACATAAACAACGCGTTGGCAATAAGAGATTCGGCCAAGCGGAACTGCATAGAAACATTCAAGAGCCGTAGACATTTAAAAACGTTAATGCAACGTTGTATGTATTGCATCAGCAAGATACAGCCCTACCGGCATCCCCAAAAATCATAAACAATCAGAGTAGCAAAAGTAAAAACAAAACTACAAAAACTACATTAAAACGTATAATTAATATAAAATTCAACTTACAATTCGCCAGAAAGACGAAGCACTGTAAGCATTTTCGGAATGTAACCGAAAATTCGTCGTATATAGGGTGTGCAATCACAACGCTCACGAATACACCACTGGGAAACCTTGCGTTATCTGCTGTTTACGTCTTAATAGAGTAAGCAGTCGACTGGCATCAGAGATACGGAATGGCTGGACATGGCCGCATGGCGTTGAAATCGTATCCCGCGCGCCGGTTCGTATCGAACCCATTGGGGGAAAATGGTCCGACAAGGACGCATAGAATCGACAATTATTGAGAAAGAGAGGGTGCTAGAGGAAATGGAGAATTTTCAATAGCATTTGAATTTCTTTGAAGTATATTGAGCGGTGGTAGTGGAAGGAAACGCATTGTTCTATTTTGAACAGGTATCATTAAACACCTACACGGAATAGGTAGTGCCGAACGCATGGGCGTAGATGCAACTAGGAAGGCGTTTAATAGGACAATCATATTCGATTGAAATATGACGATGGATTGATAAGTTTGCGTGTTTGGAAGGAAAGGTCAATTTTTGGATTTATCATATTTATTTCCCAACATCCTCTCATTTTAGCTCGAAAATGATTTTTCAAACTATGCAAAATGAGCCTCCGTTTCGGCTAGAATCTCCTCGTTTGACGTGAACCGCTTTCCGTCATTTTTTTATATTAGGAAATAAAAAGAGGTCACTCGGTGCCACATCTGGTGAATATAGTGGGTGAAGTAGCCATTCGTAGCCCAATTCGAAGATTTCTGCTGATGAATTAGTCGCTACGTTGTTGTGGTGGAAGAGCAATTTTGTTCGGTATGGTAGGGTGCATTTTTCCATTAATGCGACGTCAAATCGAACCAATAATTCAGTGTAGTATTGCCCTCTTATTGTCTTTCCCTTTTCTAAGTAGTCAATGAGGATTATTCCTTGAGAATCCGAAAATACAGTGGCCATAACTTTTCCGATCGATGGCTTTGCGTTCTCCGGGGCACCTTAGCCTGGAGAAGTCCACCTGAAACCTTCATGAAAATTTTGTAGAGCAGTTTCTATAGAAGATTCAATTTTAAAAAGAATTAATTTTTCTAATATCTTGAAAGGAACACTCAAGGATTTTTAGCTCGTTTCAACATACCTATTACTTTAGGCTTACGGAATTCGGAAGGAAAGTTTCCTGAATTCAGAATGTTGTTATAGAAAGACCATGAAACAAGGTCTATTTCCTAGATGTTTGATGAATTCAGGATAAATTCCTTCAAAGAAAACTGCTTTCCGAGATTTGGTAGACTTAATTGCTGCCCTCAATTAATCAATATTGATTGGATTCGACACATGTTCTAAAATAGGGGCTGATATTCCTTAATATTAATAACTTTTTTCGCGGGTACGGAATAATAATTTTTTTCTTGATCGAACTAATATTGAGCTATATCGTCTTAGTTACTATGTGTCATAATACACTCATATTTCCCAAGGGAAATATGAAAGGTCAAATCATATTTATTTCAAAACTTCATATCATATTTTATTTCTTTATTTAGTAACAAAATGGAAACTGCAATTGTTGAAATTTCCACTAGAAGTATTTCTCCCAGATAGGTACAAAGGAAGAAGAAATATCTTGTTCATAATTATTCGTCGACGAGACTACACTTTTCTTGAGAACATTCCGTGCAGCAGCAGTCTCGGACGATTCTCCCAAAACGGTCTTCAAAGATTGTGATGCTACTCCCTCCACACCTGCTATCATCTTCGCTACCATATTTTTGTGCAGGATATTGTCAGACAGATAGCCTTCTGCAACAGACGAACTTTTCCAACCACCATGTCTCTTGAGTGTTGTCATCGAGGCTCCCGCATCGGCAACCAATGCCGCGGATGTTCGTGTTCCACAATTGCCTATATACGTTTTCGGATTATCTAAACCCAACCATTCAGTTACCTTAATCGGAATTTTTCCGAAGGTATTTTTTGTCGACAGGCTGAAGAGTACACTTCTTATTCCTATAAGCTACGAAGAAATATGAATACATTTCCCTCGGTTGTCTATACATCCCTCGGGCTCCGCCCTTAAGACTTTGACAACCTTGGGAAATATACTATTCATATTTCCATAGTTGTAATAATAGCTATAAAAGGACGTTTATCTGATCCTTCAAGTGACGTTTCGCAACGTTATTGTTGCTTCTTCAAAACTCTACACAGAGAAATATACTATTAATATTGCTTTTTATGTAAGTATAGAAATACCTCGGAAGTAGGAAACGTTTCATCTCTGTATCCAGAGTTATACAACAAATGTTTCGGTGTTCTGCCAAGTATACGGGTGAACCACGACGAATTGCATCGATCGATATCTCAGAAACTGAATGTAGGAAAAATTTGAAATTTTGGGAACTCTGCCAGATGTCTTGGGACCTATAGAGCTAAAATATTTTCATCTATTGGCCACTTCCGGCTATACCGGAAATAGACCCTAAGTCGCTTATTTTAAATTGGATACCTTATATATTATTACATTTTTGGATTCTACTTAACATTCTAGGCTCTACTTCAATAGATTTTGTATAATACTTGGACAAATAATCATACAGAGTGTTCAAAAAATCATACAGATCAAGAATGAGATTGAGATTGAAAACTGACAAAACTCGATTTTTTCAAATGGAAACCCCCATTTTTATTATTTTGTAGCATTAATCATCAAAAATGAAGGTAACTTTGTATGAGGTTATCTATACCTAAAATTTGAAGTTTTCGAAATATTGCCAATTTAATATTTTTCTATGGCGGTTTTGCATTTAATGTGTAAACAATTAGATCTAGGATAGCCACGTTTATATTTGAAATTTCAAATCATCGTAATGCCAGCCCGGTTAAATTATACAAACGAGGATTATTTAAACTTATTTATTATTTATGGACAATGTGAAAAAGTTATTTCAAGAACCTGTGATACATTTGCTACCCGATATCCTCATAAACAAAAACCATCACCAAATACTGTTAAACGAATTATAGAAAACTTCAAGAATTTTGGATCCGTAAAGGCAAAAATGTACAAAAAGAAACCAGTTGTTGACAATGAAAATATTGAAATAGCAATTTTGGGATATTTTGAAGCATATCCAACAAAATCTTCAAGGCAAGTAGCATTAGAATCAGGATTATCTCAATCGTCAGTTTTAAGAATTTTACATAAACACAAATATCATCCCTATGCAATTTCATTAGTGCAGCATTTGAATGAAACTGATTTTCCAAGAAGAATGGAATTCTGTGAATTCATAATACTTCGTTCACAAGAAGATTTTTCTTTTTTGGATAATATCATTTGGACCGACGAAGCCAAATTTACAAAGAATGGTGTTTTTAATCGACGTAATTGCCATCATTGGAGTGATAGAAATGTACACCCATTTAGGGAACACAATTTTCAAGAATCCTGGCAATTTAACGTTTATTGTGCAGTAAGAAATGACGGCATTGTTTGCTTACAATTTTATCAAGAGAACTTGAATGGTAAGTTAGGTCTTTTTGAATAGTTCTAATATAAAACACATATTTCAACTTATAGGAGACCGATACCTCAACATCTCGCGGAATTTTGAAGTTGACTATTTAGACAACTTGCCCGTAGCTGAACTTCGAAAACTTTTCTACCAACATGATGGAGCACCTCCACATAATGCCCAGTTGGTCAATAATTATCTGGAAAACTTATTTTACGATCAATGGATAGCCAACAATGGACCAAATCTTTGGCCATTGTATGGGGAACAGTGAAAAATAACGTGTATAAAACATCAGTGACCACCATGGAAGACTGCATGAGACGTGTTAGAACAGCATTTGAAGACCTGGACCCCCAATCAATAAGAAAAGCCACCCATGAACAATTGCTGCTGAGATGCGAAAAATGTTTAGAAGTTCAAGGACACCGATTTGAATATTTACTTAAATAATTTTTTTAAGCCTGATTCAAATGCTACTTGAAATGTCAAATATAAACGTGGCTATCCTAGATCTAATTGTTTACACATTAAATGCAAAACCGCCATAGAAAAATATTAAATTGGCAATATTTCGAAAACTTCAAATTTTAGGTATAGATAACCTCATACATAGTTACCTTCATTTTTGATGATTAATGCTACAAAATAATAAAAATGGGGGGTTTCCATTTGAAAAAATCGAGTTTTGTCAGTTTTCTAAATCTCATTCTAGATCTTTTTTTTGAACACTCTGTATGATTATTTGTCCAAGTATTATACAAAATTCATTGAAGTAGGTCCTTTTCAACAAGACATCTAACCCAAAGTAAGTAAAAAGGTCTTCCTTATAGGAACAATTGATAATTAAATTAGGGCTTGCAATCGTAATTTTTGACATAAAAACCTGAATATGTCAAAAACGCTCAGACTTAGGGATAGGACATGATACATGAAATCTGCCTAGAATGTTGAGTAGAATCCAAAAATGTAATAATATATAGGGTATCCCATTTAAAATAAGCGACTTAGGGTCTATTTCCGGTATAACCGGAAGTGCCCAATAGATAAAAATATTTTAGCTCTAT
Source organism: Micraspis discolor (assembly GCA_030674115.1). Lineage (NCBI taxonomy): Eukaryota > Metazoa > Arthropoda > Insecta > Coleoptera > Coccinellidae > Micraspis > Micraspis discolor. The sequence goes on along the minus strand of JARTUT010001765.1, from coordinate 72,717 downwards.
AGGTCCCAAGACATCTGGCAAGTTCCCAAAATTTCAAATTTTTCCTACATTCAGTTTCTGAGATATCGATCGATGCAGTTCGTCGTGGTTTACCCTGTATAAATAGAATGCTGTGAAATGATGGGGTCGTTCCCACCTCCAGAAGTTGGAGCAAAAGCTCCTGACCTCTGTCGGTGCTTTTCTAAATTTTTAATTTGAGATATAGGATTGTTCATTTATCGTGACGGTTGTATTAGAATCACACTGTTGCACAGTACAGGAAAAGACTTTGGAACAAAAGCTTCTGAACTCACGTCAGTGCCCTCTCAATTTTTCGAACGCATTCTATGTTTAAAATGCAGCCATTGTTTATTTGTCCTCATTATCCATATTTCTCCTTGATAAAATACAGATAATTGTGTTTGTCGAAATGAAATGATCCAGGATCACATGAGCTTACTGATCGAGACACGAGTTCATCGTACATAAAACTCGTGTTTCTTCTGGTTCGCGAATGTTAAATCGAAAGGTCGAATGATGATTTCAACTGTATATTAAATCATTTTACGATAAAGCTTCCAATCATTACCGCAATGGTATTTTGTTATCTCTTTCGTTTCAAACGATTTTGGCGGTTTATTTTTTACTTTTTTTATCGGATGGGATTTCCATCTCGGTTTGGTCGAAGTACTGGGTTTTTTTTATGGATAGAATACAGAGTGTCTCTTATTGAATGTCAATATTTATGGGGGCGAATTCTAGGTCCATTTTGAGACACACATGACTTTTTCAATCCAGTGCATGGTTCCGTAAAAAAATAAAAACAGTTGATATTGTCATATGTGTGTTTTAACGATATTGATATGGTCAGGCAGAGAAAAGGTTTTAATTTTTTTAAGCGAAAGTCGTACATCGGATGAAAAAAAATAAGTAACCAACAACTTTGGTGAGAAATTATTGGTAATTTCAAAAATAATTTTTATTTTAGGATAAATCTGTGGCGTACTATCAATGTCAGCCAAAATAGGTAGCCTAAACTACTTACGAACGCCACTGGTGGAAAGTAAAAAAGAAGTAATACATTAAAATATGCCTCTTATTTCATAGTATATGTATGAGATATTACATTGAAATATCTCAAGTGGTCTTGTAGGTATTGTAACAATGATTTATTGAATTTGATTTAATATTCTTTAATATCTTTGTATTGATGTTTTCTCTATGTTCTCTATGTCATTTATAGATCAACATGTCTATGACTCAATTCGAGCCATAAAAACCACAGTTGCCTGGAATGAATCGAAAATAGTTTTCATTATTAAGAAGAATTTTTTCAAATTTTGGGTCAGAATTGAAACCGTTTTACCCAGAATCGCTAAAACTGAGCAAAATGGCATGAATATTGTGGTGAATTGAATTTTTTGGGGGATACAAAGTAACGTACAACAATTCTATTGACTTTCGAACAAAATAACACATAGAATTTTTCAATGAAAAAAATTATTTGAAAAAAAAGAAGAACCGATAAAACTACGGTGAAAGGATTTGAAGCTGCCGACCATTGGCTTCTAAGCATTTCAGGATTCGCTTATTTACACCTCTTGTTGTAGCATTTCGAATTTCATTCCGATTTAGTGACTGAAATGTACGCATCACCCGGTTCTGTAGCTCCTCTCTGGTGTTTACTGGACTTGCGTAAACGATTTCTTTGATCTTAGGCCAGAGATAGAAATCGACAGGCGTTAGACCTGGCGATCTTGCCGGCCAATCCCAAGGACCCATACGCCCAAACCATCGATCATCGAAAATCCTTCTCAATTCTGCGGAAACCGAGTGGACCGGCTCCATCTAGCTGATACCAACATTGATTGTTTATTTGAAGGGGCAACTGATCAACAAATTCTTCTATAATATTTTTAATTATATTGATGTATCTCTCAGAGTTGGAATTTTCATCATAAATGAAATATTTCACTTCATTGTCCATCAATATTGCAAAAACATTGAACCCAAAATTTACTTGATGCCCAGATTACCGAATAATATGTGGATTTTGTGACGCCCAAAGATGTCGGTTTTTTCTGTTGAACATTCCCTCGTAAATTTCGATTCATCGCTCCAGATAATTTTGGATAAAAAATTTGTGTCTTCTTGTATATGGGTGAGAATTATTTCATAAAATAAAACTCTCTCTGAAAATTTTTAGATCTCAATTCCTGAACTCTCATGTATTTGAAATAATGCATTCCATGTTCGGATAATATCCTTTGTACCGAAGATCTGCTAATTCCTAAATCCTTTGAGGAGCATCTTATAGACGCATTAGGATAAGCTTCAAAATATGTCAAAACATTTATTTGACTTTCCTGAGTATTAGCGGTTCTGGGTAAAACTTTATTTTGTTCTTTCAAATCTGATCCTAAATTTGAGAAATTTGTTCTTAATCTTGAAAACTTCTTTCGATTCATTCGAGGCAACTGTGAATATATTTCATTGAACTTTCGGCAGGTTCTTTCGACAACTCGATTACATTCGCCAAAAATTACAAATAAATTCATAATAACGGCATTTGTATATTCTTCTTGTGTCATTATTTCTGCAAAACTCTGAGAATAATTAATGTCATTTTGAATTACGGTTTTCTATGATTCGAATTGAGTCATGTTGATCTATAGACATAGGGAGCACAGACGAAACCTCAATACAAAGAAATTAAAGAATATTAAATCAACCTGAAATTCAATAAACGCAGATAACTTGGAATCCAAACAAGATAGGTATAGGAAATGTAATAGAAAAATTGTAGAATAAGTTGTTCTGATTCTAAAAATGAAAAAATACCCTAAGTGTCTAATTTGAAAAAACAGAGTATTCCACAATTTTGTGATTTGACCAATGGTAATTTTTTTTCGCCACCCTGTATAACTGATCACTTGGATTCGACGACAGTAGGTTAGATCAAGCTATTATCTAACGTCGTGCCAAATTTCGTACTAAAATCCTAAATATTGAGAGAAATATAGTCATTTTCGAAACTCTCAAATTTAAGCTAAAATTTCTTAAAATAATTTATAACTCGGAAACCGTTAAAGATAGATACAAGGAAATTAGAGTGAATTGATTTGTTTTTTTATGAGGAATCATAAAAAAATAGAAATACGGGGTGCCTTATTTGAAATAACAAAGCTGTTTCCAAGTGTGTTAAGTCTGGCAACACTGGAAATTTGAAAGTATTTCATAAATGTACCTCACAAAACCTAATATCGATCTGCAAAATTTGAAATTTTTTGCATGAATAGTTTCCATAATAATTTAATAGGCCACACTCCTTGGGACACCCGATATTGTATATTTTTTATCAATTTCAACATTTCGGCTGACATGTTTTGCTGTCTTCTTTCCACTGAATTCATTCAAATAACAGGAGACAAATATTTTAAAAAATATTCAGATTTGTGAAGAGTGACATAGGCAGAATATACAGGGTACTTCATCTCATACGAGCCCCGCTCGCTTTTCCAATAGGAAAAAAAAACACTCAAAAAAATGTTAATGCCAAATCTTCAAAGAACTTTGAAGAGATAATACAAAAATTCTCAATTGACAAAACATACGTTAGGTCAAGACTTCCACTCGAACTCTGAAACAGGTTGATACTGAAACAACAATCTACAAATCCAAAATTTCTATTAAAAACAAGTAGCTTAAATTCCCTTCTCTTGAAATCAACCAAAAAAATTCATCTTTCCTTTTGAAATGGATATTATCCTTACAGTAGGCTCATATCTTCTGAATAATACTCTGTTCGACTCCAAATTACGAAAAAAGCAATTAAGCTTTAATAAAACTTGATCGAACAATTCTATGCACAAAATAATTTAAATTCAAAATTCTATTGGTCAATTTGACGATATCCTTGAAGGATTCTTCGAATGTCACCGATCTTCATGGAACTCTCTGATAAGTACCTTTGAATTATTTCAATGACAGTTATAATCTAGACTTCTCTATGATATCAAAATTTCAAATCATTAAACATATATTTGAAACACATAGTTTCTTAAAATAGGATGGTAATAAGCTCAACATCAAGGATATTTGGAATATCAATAACCTCTAAGTACATTCGAAATTTTGTGGATCTCTGATAGATTCATCAAAAGTTAAAAGAAAACAATGTTTTACTTGTTTTCCATCTTGACGATTTCCACGAAATTTTGTAAACCTTTTTATTTCAACCTCATTCAAACATCTTCCAAGATACAAATTTATATTATGAATATTCAAGGAGATATTGGTGAAACCAAATTTCAGAAGCTCATAAATACTTAACTATTCCAAGGATTTGTTCCAATAACGAACTTGACCATGTGTTCCATCACTGGGTTTATCTTATTGAGATGATTCAATGTTTGAAAATAAAATTTCTTGGAATAATGATATCCAATACATTGAAAAAACGTTATCTGAGCAGCATGATAATATTGATTAAAGTTGTAAAAATAGTTATATAATTTAATTCGAAAAATATATAAGAATTATTGTATGTCCTACAAAATTTTCATTACCTTTATTATAAAAAATTAATAAAATCAAAATTACAGAATTTCATTATTCTTCACACTGTTTCACACACACAGAGGTTCTAAATTTTTCAGAATGAAAATTTAAATTTTTTCATAGCTACATCCCCAGGAAGCGTTTATTCTAAGAGCCACGAATTCAAATTTGTACCAGAGTGACTAATGACTTTATCATAGGGCATTGAAAACTAATGTCCATATCTAGGATATCAGTTGCATTTCCGGTACGCGTATTATGTTAATAGTTCATTAATTAATCATTATGATGCAGTCACGATTATAAATGATACATAACTTGATATAGGGTGTTGAAATCACGAATGACTCCAAAAATTTCTGCATTTTTTCTCTAGAGTAATTACCTCGAGAACGGTACCAATAAATCAAATTGATTATGAAAAAAGTCCATTTTTGAGATAAATGGCCGTATGTTTATTCCAATATAAAGATGAAGGTGTCATTAACAATTATTGTAGATAAGCTGAGTACATATTCATATTATAAGAATAGGTTGATTGTTGAAAAGCAATTTTTGATGATGGAACTCGTCTAGAATTATTATTTGGACAATAAGCATCATTTATTATTATTGTTCCTCTTCCCAACGTTTCAACAGAGATCTGTCGGTTTCAAGGTAAAGATTAACTTTTACAAAGGCTGACAAGTTCAGAAAATTTTTCAATTTTCACTAATAAATGTCAAATAGAGAGACTAAGATGATCAGATAAAATTAGTACTCATCTGTGGTTTAAAGACTTCTTCAAGTTGTCGATTGATGGTGCACTTATGGGATTGAGAGCGATATTAATGAATTTGGAAAGGAAAGCTGTCGAGCAATATACAAGGTCTGTAAATTAAGTAATAAGACTGGCAACGTTGAGTTTGATCTGGCAACACTGGAAGCGCGAGGCTTAGGGGGGCGGTAGAGGAACTTGTGATCCACCTTTAGTACGAGTTTGACCTCGCTCGAGTCATCTGGTTGTGCGTAGCAATTGTTTTTGGGAAACAGTTTTTTCTATTGTGTTCTAAAAATGAATGACATCAATTTCGAACAACGGTGTGCCGTCAGGTTTTGCTTTAGACTAGGGCACAGTTCAACGGAAACTCTTATTAAACTTCAGCAGGCCTACGGAGATAGTGTTTTGTCACGGGCTAAGGTTTCTCGGTGGTTTAAGGCATTTTCAGAAGGAAGAGAGTCAATTGAATATGAACCACGAAGGCCTTCATCTTCAAGAACCGATGAACGACAGAATCCGGGATCTTGTACGTTCAGATCGACGGTTGACAGTCAGAATTATGGGGGAACAGTTAAATTTGACTCACACAACCGTTCATCAAATTTTGACCAATGAATTGGGGATGAGAAAAATCTGGCCAAAAATGGTTTTAAAAAAATAGAAAGCACTGACGTGAGGTCATGTTGCTTTGGCGCTCTTGTTGAGCTACTTGCGAGTAAATATTCAAACCATAACAAATCTATAAGCACTCTGATCAGGTGAACAATAGTCTTTTCCCGTACTATGGGACAATGTGATGCAAATATGAACGCCTAATGAATGAACAAACCTATATATTATATTAAAAATAACTACTTATAATTTTCCCCAAGTTTTGTTCGAAGCTAAATTCCCTTCTAAAAACTTAATTCAGTGATTTTCTGAATTTTGACAACGTATATTATTTCAGCCACCGAGATTGAATTCTATCTCTATGATTTCCCGTTATGAAAAATTTTGATTAATATTACACCAACTGACACTGATTAATGAGCCCGGCATTTGTCAATCGAATATCGATCTGTGATGGCCATCGTTCAAAGAAAATCATCGGGACGTATGTCATTTCTCTTTTCTCTTGAGTAAATGAAAAAAAATTATCATATCTTTAGATGGAAAAGAGCTGCGACAATGAAATTTGAGGATAAGTAAGATATCGATCACCTCAATATATTCACGAATTTTTATTCAAATCCGAAAAATATCTTATGAGATAGTGTGGATTAAAAAATTTTTTTTTGGGAATTTTCTGAAAATTTTCTACCGTGATAATTTCTGCAAAATTTTTCTAGCTGTTTTGTTGCAGCCTCCCTCAACAATATTTCGAGTATCAATTTGATCGGATGGATATTCTAGTAGTTATTGAGGAAACAAAATTTCAGATGCTCATAACTACTGAACCATCCGACGGATTTGGCCCAATAACGAACTTGATCGAGATATTTGGACAATTAACCTATTCTGAAAATATGAAAGCTCTAGCTGATTCCTTTTGGATGCTAGACAGGATAGGGCCGGCCGGCCTGACAGATTCAACTTTCGCCACGGATTCTTCATCGGGGAGTCGAACCCAATCGATTGAGACCATTTTCGGCTCAATATTCGAAAATTTTAGACATTTGGGCAAAATGATAGGCACTCTGTTCGGGTGAACAAGAGCGCCAAAAACAGTAAAAATGGCCAGTAAAAACATTTTTGTGGCTCCTCAGCCTCATTCGCACGAGTTGAGTTCTTGTGTCTTTTTTCTCTTCCCAAAGTTGAAAAATTACCTCAAGGGAAATTATTTTGGGACAGTCGAAAAAATTCAAACGGCTGTAACCGACCAGCTGAAGATTATTTCAGTATCGGAGTTCAAGCACTACAATAAGGAGTGGAAGAAACGTTTCCAGCGCTGTGTGGCCTCAGAAGGAAGTTTTTCTGAAGGTGACAATATTGAATTGTAACTATTTTTGTATTAAAAATAAAAAAAAATTAGTCTCATTACTCAATTTACAGACCTCGTATACGAAAACCCAAATTATGGAAGATATATGTAGATGATACTTTCATCATTTGGCAATATGGATTGAACACTATAGATAGATTCCTCAAACATCTTAACAATCAAGAAGTGCTCCATCAATTGGGGTTTTTACTAGTCAAATGTCAAAATTCAGATGTGACAGCTTCAGAAGTAGTGGGCTCTCTAAAATATCTCAATGGGAAAACCCGTTAAAACCAATTTATAAGAAAAACATCAAATATTCATGGGTTAGAATAACCTTCGACCTCAAGCTACTCATCATTTTTCCAGGAAACTGACTGGTGAATATAATTTTCCTCATGATAGTACTTGGAAGTGATAAGATGAAATTCCCGACCCTATTGGCGCCATTGTCATGAAAAACATGATCGTTTATCATAGTTCTAAAATCGGAATCTACTCAAATTATGAGATAAGATTAGAGATAAAGGTATAGATCAGATGATATGAAATTGATTCTTCAAAATCGGCAGCTTCTGAGGATATCTATCCTCCATATTACAGAAATTACCTGTTTAGAACCAAAATTTCAGTAATTGGGAGTACAATTTATGATTTAAGATAGTGGAACAAACAAACTGAAGAGCATATTGCGGTCCATTCTCGCCAAAATAGCCGTCAATATCAACAAAGAACAAAGTCAATGCGCGCCGACATAATGATCCGCTGATAAATAGAATCAGATATCAATAATGGATACTCTGGTAAGTTCAAGAAGCCAGGGAATTTTCAGTAGTAATATCCCTAGGGCAGTGAAAAGACGAGATAATTGCTACGGCTTCAAGCTGGTATCAAGGAACGTGATCGAGAAATTTTTCAGAAAATTTTGAGGCAAACTTTTACTTAACAAAACATTGATGTATATATTGAAAATGCAGATAATGAATGTACAATCTAATCTAACATAACATTAATGTGTTAACTTGTTGTGGTTATCTTGATCGACATTCAAATATGGTTTTATAGAATTTTAATTGCCATGACCAGTAATTTTCAACATCATTGCTGATCTATACCAATGTTTTACCAATTAGGTAACAGCAATTGATATACTCGAGTGATTTGTGATCATCTTGTCTGTTACCTAATTCAAGCCAATTGCCTCAGTAGCAGGTTTAGTCCACCCATTATTAGTATTTCTTCCAACAGGTACATTATCGTACCATCTGTTAGTTTCATCTTATTAATATCGATTCGGTTTTAAAAATAGTCGAAGTGAGGTAATAATGTCATCTCGCCTTCATAGCAGTTGATGAAAAATAAGTCCAAGGCAACCATTTACTACATGTAGGTAGGTATAGCTTTTGGAACCACCCCAGAACGTTTTACTGGACACTGGATTATATTTAAACCATAATAAACATTCTAAATAGCCTAGAAAGGTAGTGAACTCTTGATCCTGCTTATAGCATAGTAAGAGCTAGCTAATTTCCCACACACATAATCTTAGTGAGATATCATGGTCCATGCATTTGAGAACTATAGGTTCACAATCATTCAATCTGTTCCCAAATCTAATGCACTCTGTCTTCTCTAAGTTCAGAACTAAATCATTAGATCTGCACCAATTTAGGAACTTAACTACTAGTGAGCTAAAAATATCAGATAGATCGCACAGGTCTCTGACCGAGACCGCCACCGATGTATCGTCAACGAAAATAATTAAGATATCAGGATCTATGTACCCAGGAGATCATTTATGAAAAGGAGAAACAGCAGCGGTCCCAACACCGAACCCTGAGGTACTCCATGATATGGTTCGATTCTTCAGAAATAACATCAGCCATTGGAGAAAAAAATTTATAACATCGAAAGCTCTGGACAAATGAAAAAATATGCCAGCCACAAACATTCCTGCATCTAATTTTTTATAGATAAAATCAACTAGCAAAAATGCTGCTGTTTGTGTAGATCTTTTTCCTAAAACCATGTTGGCAGTCAGTAATAATTCGGCAGCGAGTCAGAAATGAAACATGCGATTAAGTACAACAAACGTTTGGAGAAAACTTAAGACCGACATGGGTCTATAATTATTAGTAGTAATAACCCAAGGACATAGATAATTGTTCAAAAAATTCTATAACATGAAAGTGGTCATAAAATTTTTGAGCATTCATCAATGTCCGAGGATTACTTGGATAGAAAATTTTTTGCTGACTATAGAAAAAATACAGAGCTAAAATAATTTATTTAAAGGAGCAATTAACAAAGGAACAATTGGAAAAGTTAAATGAAGATCCAGACGTGTTAGTTTCTATAACTGATGAAGATGTATTTCCACTACGCATGCTGTTAATAATTTGGTTATGATGTTCTTCGTCAATATTCAAGTAGGGTTTTATTGAGTTGGCATTGTTGTGACCCGTAATTTGTATAAGCTGTTGTTCTTGTACACCATTTTTAGCTAATCGACTAAACGCGGTCGATCTGTTGGAATGATTAGTATTTTTTTTCCTTTGTATTCAATCCAATCGCTTCGGCAGACAGACGATCTTGTGCAATTTTGAATCGTATTACTTCCAATGGGCATATTATCATACCAGTGATCATTTTCGGATTTCCATTGACACTAATTCCTCAGTCACAACCGGATGAAAAAAGAAAGTGCTTCCCGACAAAGCTGAGCAAATTTGTTTTTATATTCTTTGAACATTTAGTTGTTTAATAAGACTTTAATTATCGAAAAATTTCATGACATTCGCTTCATTATTAATCGAGTTATAGTGGTTCTAGTGACAATATTTTTATGACTTTTACAACGATCGATTCAAAGCAATTTCGTCATTCCCGAAAATATTCAACAAACCAGTGGGCAATCACAAAGTGAAGTTGGAAGAGATGGCTGACACTGTGAAGTCATCAAAAGAAAGTGTTAACATCATCATACATTTCGGTTGATGAAGCTGTTTTCCAAATGCTCATACCAGATCTCAAACAACAACGAATAGATTATTCAAAGAGCTATCGAACCTTGAACCAACATTTCTTAGGAACATCAATAATGGAAATTGTCCATATAATCTAGCAGATTGATTAATTTTTCGCAACAAACAATGTTTTTCTATTAGATCAATATGAAACCACTAACTGGAAAGCCCTGTACAATGAATGAGTGGATAATAGAGGTTTCCAGGATCCGATACGAAATTTTTTTACGTCACCCATTGGCGCCAATATTGTAGATGAAAAAATAAGGTAATTACTTATCGATGCATTCCGAAACGTGTGGGGATAACCTATTTCCTGAACGATTTTCCCGGAACGAAATCATTGTAAATCGATACTAGTGGAGAATAATAAATCTTTTGTTGTTTTTCCAGACCTATAAAAGATGTTTATTTATTCAAGTTATGAATCACGTCTTATTTTTAGCGTTCGAACACAGAGGCGTATCGAAATGTTCATTAATTCGCGGCAAAGAATGGTCGACCTTCTAATTTAGCACGAAAACCAAGACGGGATCACTAGAGGGTCACTAAATATAATGGTGGTCTAATGATCAAAACACGTGGAAGATAGTACAGAATTCCGAACTTCCACTTGGGCTCGTTGTTTCTGAACTTTTGAGTCATGGGCCTCACAGATTTTTGGCCTGATAGAGCTCTATATGAGTTAGAAGACCCAACTTTGAATTTTCAAATGCAAATCCATCTTTTTTATCACAGATTCAGTTTCACTTGGAAATTTAACATTCACATCCGTTGAAACCAATTGTTTTGTCTATTTTTGGGCTTTTTGCTGGGTTATTTAATCAAAAGTCCAAGGGGGTATGAGAAAACTTTGCATAGCTCCCAGAATGAACCAAAAAAATTTTTGGTTTTAACAAATGCCCATGTAGAATTTTCAGCCAAAGAAAACATGGGTTTGTAATTGAATTTCAAAGTAGGCCCTTACATCACCTATACGGCTCCATGAGATTGTTCAATTCTTCGAGCGAATTGACTAAAGATTATAGTATCAGAATTAAAAATTTTCACCTGGGAGCTACATGAATTCGTTGTATTTTAGATAGATTTTTCGCCTGGTCGGGCCCTATATAAAGTATATAGCCCAATTTCGACATTTCAAATGCAAAACTATATTTTCCATTGCAGAGTAGACTTCAGTTAAAAATTCAACATGCAAATTAGTTGATATTATACATTTTTTCGTTCATTTTTGGGATCTATGCTGCTTTATTTGAAGAAAATTCCGAGGTTGCTTGGAAACATACCGCATAGGGTCCAGAATGAATGCAAAAGTGTCTGGACTTAACAAATTCCCATCTAGAAGTTTCTATAATATCCAAATCAACTATGAAAAAGGTGGGTTTTTAAATTGCAATTTCAAAGCAGGGCCTTATATCTCATACAAGGCCTCATTGAGCCAAAAATCTGATGGGCTGGTTTAATTTTTTGGGTGAATTTACTACAGACCATAGAATAAGAATTCCGAATTTCCACCTGGGGGCGATATAAACTCAATGTTTGCGAACTTTTGGGCCACGAGCCTTACAGAATTTTGTCCCTTTAGGTCCATCTTTGATATTTCAAATTCGAATCCACCTCTTTTTTTGATGATACGGTTTCAATTAGTAATTTTATATCCAAATTGGTTGAAACATTTTGAAAATTTTCTGCTGAAAAAAAGACAGGTTTACATTTGAATCTTCAAAGTATGACCTCATATCTTGTATAAGGCCAAAAATATGATGGGCAGTTCAATGAATTTACTATAGGTCATAGTATCAGAATTCCGATTTGCATATCGGTAGCGAACTGAATTCATTGATTCCGCACTTTTGGACCATGAGCCATGAGCAGATTTTCGGCCCGATGAGCCTTATCTGAGATATGAGGTCCAACATTGAATTTCCAAATGCAAATTAATTTTATTGATGACTCGGTATCAGTTACAAATTCTACATTCAAATCGTTGGAATCTAAACATTCTTTTGTCCATTTTTGGGCTCTATGATGCGTTATTCGACCAAAAATGCGAGAATGTATGAAAATCGTTGTAGAGGGGCCAGAATGAATTGAAAAATGTGTGGTCTCAATGAATTCCCATTCTGCTGAATTCAAATCAGCCATAAAAAAGATGGGTCTATTCCTGTAATTGCAAGATGGGCCCTTATACCTTGTATAAGTCAGGTCGAATAATGAATATAGCATTTCATGGCAGTAGATACATAAAATTTACGACACACCACGAAATTAAGAATATTCAAGTTCATGTTTTCCCTTGAGTCTACGTTCGTGGTTATTCATTCATAATGCATGGACCAAAGTGAGTTTTTGATGTCGAAGGTCAAAATTAACAATTCTAACTTACATTTCACGTGTTCATCACTATGGACGCTTTGACTTGTAGATCTAGAACTAGACTGTTGACAACTCTCCTCTTGAAATGGAACTGGACATTGTAAAGAAGTACCATTATTTATTTCTTTCTTCTCGGAAACATTAATTCTTCTTTTTGGGATGGCTCCAGTCGAAATAATTTGTTTATTATAACTAGTAGTTTCATCGGCAACATTCGACTTGTTTTTATCCACTTCATCATCGTTTCCAGACTTTTCTTCTTCACTAGATGTTGTTTCCAGATCTGTAGAAAGGATGATACTGCTTATTATTTGTTTATTTTTATTGCTTGGTTTGGATGTACTAGCTTCAACAGTTTCCTCCTAGTAGAATTCAGATCTCACTTTATTTAGTTCAAGATAAGACCTTCAGATTTGACATAGTAAACGTCATTTGTTAATGCTGTATTTTTGGCGCTCTTGTCACCCGAACAGAGTGCCTATCATTTTGCCCGAATGTCTGTAATTTTGGAATATCGAGCCGAAAATGGTCTCAATAGATTGGGTTCGTCTCCTTGATGAAGAATTCGTGGCGAAAGTTGAGTCTGTCCGGCCGGCCGTCCGGCCGTATCCTCTCTAGCATCCAAAAGGAATCAGCTAGAGTTTTCATATTTTCAGAATAGGTTAATTGTCCAAATATCTCGGTCAAGTTCGTTATTGGGCCAAATCCGTCGGATGGTTCAGTAGTTATGAGCATCTGAAATTTTGTTTCCTCAATAACTACTAGAATATCCATCCGATCAAGTTGATACTTGGAATGTTATTGAGGGAGGCTGAAACAAAACGGCTTGCAAAATTTCGCAGAAATCGTCATGCTAGAAAATTTTTAAAAAATTTCCAAAAAAAAAATTTTCAATACTCAATATCTCCTAAGACTTCATTTAGATTCAAATAAAAATCCGTATATATATTGAGGTTACCGATATCTTACTCATCCTCAAATTTCATTGTCGTAGCTTTCCCCCTTCTGAAGATATGATCATTTTTTCCATTTACTCAAGAGAAAAATAGAAATGTCATGAAGTCCGAGCTTTGTCATTGAAAGATTTGCCATCACAGATCGATATTCGTTTGACAACTAGCGGACCTAGATATCAGTGTCAGTTGACGTAATATCAATCAAAATTTTCATAGAATTCATAGAGGTAGAATTCGATGTCGATGACGTTGTCAAAATTCAGAAAAGCACAGACGTAATATTAATCAAAAAATTTTTTATCATAGAGAAAGAATTTGTGGCGTTGTCAAAACTCAGAAAAGCAATGACGTAAGTTTTTAGGAGAAGCATAGAACAAAATTTGGTGAAAATTATGAGTAGTTATTTTAAAATTGAGATAAAGGTTTGTTTATTCATTAGGCTTTTATATTTACATCACATTGTCCCTTAGTACGGAAAAGACTATTGTTCAGCCGATCAGAGAGCTTATAGATTTGTTAAGGTTTGAATATTTACTCGCAAGTAGGTCAACAAGAGCGCCAAAGCAATCTGAGCTCACGTCAGTGCTTTCTAAATTTTTATATATGTCGTAGGTTCTTGGTGTCATCGGTGATTCAAATCATTGGAATTTAAACATTATTTTGTCCATTTTTGGGCTCTATGGTTCGTTATTCGACCAAAAATGCGAGAATGTATGAAAAACGTTGTAAAGGGGCCAGAATGAATTGAAAAAAATGTGGTTTCAACGAATTCCCATTCTGCTGAATTCAAATCAGCCATAAAAAAGATGGGTCTATTCCTGTAATTGCAAAGTAGGCCCTTATACCATGTATAAGTCAGGTCGGATAATGAATATAGCATTTCATGGTAGTAGATACATAAAATTTACGACACACCACGAAATTAAGAATATTCAAGTTCATGTTTTCCCTTGAGTCTACGTTCGTGGTTATTCATTCATAATGCATGGACCAAAGTGAGTTTTTGATGTCGAAGTTCAAAATTAACAATTCTAACTTACATTTCACGTGTTCATCACTATGGTCGCTTTGACTTGTAGATCTAGAACTAGACTGTTGACAACTCTCTTCTTCAAATGGAACTGGACATTGTAAAGAAGTACCATTATTTGTTTCTTTCTTCTTGGAAACGTTAATTCTTCTTTTTGGGATGGCTCCAGTCGAAACAATTTGTTTATTATAACTAGTAGTTTCATCGGCAACATTCGACTTGTTTGTATCCACTTCATCATCGTTTCCAGACTTTTCTTCTTTACTAGATGTTGTTTCCAGATCTGTAGAAAGGCTGATACTTCGTATTCTTCGCTTATTTTTATTCTTTGGTTCGGATGTACTAGCCTCACCAGTTTCCTCCTGGTAGAACTCAGATCTCACTTTGTTTAGTTCAAAATAAGACTTGCCTATACCTTCAGATTTGACATAGTAAACGTCATTTGTTAATGTTGTATTTTTATATATGTCGTAGGTTCTTAGTGTCATCGGTGATTTTATGAACTGAATATCAGTCATTCTATTACATGTGTAATTGATCTATCGAGCAGTGCACACCCACTATATTTAATTATACTTCTGCTATTTTTAATTATACACCCACTGCCCGCTTGATTGGAACTAGCTCAAAGTAAGGAACACATGATAAAGTCAGGTATTATCTTATATTCTGGATCGAGAAGGGGATAACTGCTAATGATTAATTCAAACACAATAAAACTTTCTGATTACAAGGTTTGTTCAAATATGATTGTCAATTTTATATTTAAGGGGGTATCGTGTGTTCGATTTTCCAGTTTTTTGGAGCATTATGTTCCTTGATTATGCTTACAACCTCGGCCACTTTGGATATTTAGTTATAGTTCGTTCAAGATATATTGACACCAAAGCAAGCCTTGAAAGGGTGCTTTATTTTTGGTTACAAAAAGTTACTAAAATGAAAAGCACCGAGCTTTGAAATTTGTGACGGACTTTTTGACTTTTCTCTTCTCCAATTTGTTTTATTTCTTTCAGTCTCGTAAACACAACAATTGTAATTACATACAAGACCATTAGAAGTCTATATAGTGCCTTCCCAAATACATTTATGGAAAAAAAATGCTAATATAAACCCAGCAACAAAAAAAAAACCAAACTCTATATAATATACACAATTGAGTTGAGAACAATATCCAAATATCTATACATAGGCAAAGAAATGGTGTTCATAATGAATACAGACTGGATAACAATCAAATCAATCTACATGGATCTTATGACTGTGGCTTTTAACTTGCTTACATCTATGTTGTAAAGGTCTGAAGAAACATCAGAACTCAGTAATTTATTACAGATCTCTAGATGAAGAAACATCAACCTGAAACAGATCATAACCGTAACCAAACCTTAGGCACCCTCATGGCGGATTTACAAATTTGATTCAATTTTTGCCGCCCCTACTGACTTTTTTTTTTTGACTTTTTCAATACGTTAGTTTAATCCTGTAATTAGTATATTTGTGAACTTAATGATATTTCTGTCAGTTAGATTATTTTTGCAACCCGCTATGTACTGAAGAGTTTAATGTTGACCTAAATTTGACAGACAAAACAAAAACCCCCGACTTTAAAGCGTAAAATCTCTGTAACTTTTAAATGGCTCAATCGATTTTCATCAAACATGTCTAAGAACACTCGCCCGTAAAACACCTGTAATAGAAAAAAAACTAAATTGAAATCGGTTCATTCGTTCGGGTGCTATGATGCCACAAACAGACAGACACGTCAAACCTATAACACCCCTCTTTTTGCGTCGGGGGTTAAAAATAGCAGCATGTACTAATCATAAGGTGGGGAAAGACATGACTTAAAAATACCTTCACTTTATGAACACAGACAAAATAATGAGTGGTCAGAATACATTGTTTTTGTTACATATTTTTTATTGCACTTAACAGTTTAAAAACAATACAAACAATTTCTATTAAAATATAACATGTTAACAATCAGTTAATGGTGACAGACAATGAGATCAAATAAGTTTTACATTATTTTCTTGCGAGATTTTAAATATGCAAAATCATCAGTTATATCGTTGTATGAAATCTTTTTCATAAGTTCTGACTCTATGCACAAAAGAGATGAAGCATTAAGCTTTTCTTGGTTTAAAGTAGATCGTAGATAGTTTTTAACCCGTTTTAAGCAAGAAAAGCTTCTCTCACCTGAACAATTTGTCACCGCTGTGCACAGAGCCATGTGAAGTGCTATGTCCAAGTTTGGATAAATATGCTCCAAATTCTGTTTTCGCAGAAACAAAGATAGACTTTACTATTAATGCAAAGTTTGATCAAAATCGGTCTAATAGTTTTAGTATGATTGAGCAACAATCCAAACAACTAAACATCCAAACTCACTGCCACATTTATAAAATATTAGTAAGATCATAATGATTTGAACCATCCAAGAATAGTGAAAAGTTCGCCTGTAAAATTCAGTATTTGACACGACCATCAACAACATTCACGCGTCTGCGCGTCTGCCTTCACGCGTCTGCCGCCCCACAACCGCCGAATTGAAAAAATAAATATGTGGTCCTCCACCAATTACTTTAAAGAATATCCATGAAAAATTTCCCACGGAATCACGTAGTTCCATACAAACGTTGACCCCTTTTTTGAAAAGTACAAGTTTGATAAATATGTTATGCTAAATGTTGAACCGGACTTCAGACTACACAATTCAAGGAGATTCATGTAAAAGTGCCCAGTAGTTTTTGCGTGATGTTCATTCAAACAAACGGACAGACAGACAAACAAGAAATTAAAAAACTCAGTTACTCATCTTACGCCATCCTAGCGAATTTTTTTTCGAATATCTTTTATGTACAGACTATATTAGGTTTACGATTTTATTATAGTATAGATAATGTACACGTATAATTATAAAAAAAATCTGTAAAAAAAAATTTGCTAAATTTGCCGCCCCTCTAAATCTGCCGCCCTAGGCACCGGCCTACTTGGCCTATTGGTAAATCCGCCACTGGGCACCCTGAAGCAAATATTCTTTATTAGATTACAGTTATTATACTTCTTACTATTTAGGACATTGTAAATGAAAATGACAGATTGGATGTCTCTTCTTTTCGATAGCCTAGTTATAGAGAAACTCGTTAGCATACTTGAATAGGAAATCTTAAATGGATATACTCCATTCTTTTTATAATGCAGAAATCTCAAGAAACGTTTCTGAACTCTTTCTATCATGTCACTACCCGGATATGATCTAGATGACCAAATGATGGAAGCGCACTCCAACTGGGGTCGAACAAATGAGGAATATAATCTTATAATGGTAGGTATTTGAAAATTCTTGCAATTACGTATGATAAATCCCAGCATACTGAATGCCTTAATAACAATATTATTGTAATGTTGTTAAATTTCAGACTACACTAAAAGTTTACACCAAGGTCAACAGTTTCGTACCTTCTGTTCAATATATTTCCCTCAACTGAGTATTCCTCAACTATGTATTCTTTGCTGTTAGTGAATGTAATAACAGAGCATTTGTTAATATTTAATTTCATTTTATTTCCATTGAACCAATCAACAACAGAATCCAAGTCATGTTTCAACTTTAGACTGTCACCCCTATCGGCTATAGGTCTGAACAGCTTAAAATCATCGGCGAATAGCAATCCCATCGAGTACATGAGACACTCAGGAAGGTCATTGATAAAAAGAATAAACAACAATGGCCCCAGAATACTTCCCTGGGGTACTCCAGATGATGCCATATAGTAGTGTGAATATGAGCCCGAAACTCTAACTGTTTGTCTTCTGTCACCTAAATATTATCTCATAAATAACATGACTTACTCAGAAAAACCAAAGTTGTTTACTAATTTGTCTAGTAATATGGAATGGCATACTGTATCAAATGCCTTCGCTGCATCTGTGTACATAACATCTACCTGAATTTTTTTAGCAAGCGCGGAAGATACTTCCTCAGAGAAAAACAACAAGTTTGAAACAGTGGAGGCATTGCACACAAAAAAATGTTGGAACATAGTAAGTTTACTTGAAACGTGATCATATATAATATTATGTAGAACAATTTCAAAAATTTCTGCCAAACTATTCAAAAGATTAATCGGTCTATAGTTGACTATTTCACAACGAGCACCACTCTTAAAAACCGGTGTGACATAGGAGTCCTTGAAGGCATCAGAAAAACGCTGAGACCCAATTGATAAATTGAAAATATGAACTAACGGTAGACTCAAGAAATCTGTTTAACCCTTGTAGATGTAATTAGGAATGGAGTCTAAGCCGGTACTTTTTTTGGATTTCAACATTTTGATAGAATGAACTACAGTAGAAGTTGTAATTTCAGGAAATTTGAAATTACCAATATAGCTTGAACTGGAAGTGACATCACTTCGATCGGTTTAGACAGAGCCAAACAGGTTGGCAAAGGCGTCAGATATCGCCTGTGGATCGTCATAAGAGCTGACTCCATCAGACAGCCTGGTAAGAATACCGTTTTGCCTGTATTTACTCCTTACCCAGGACCAAAAGTTACTAGGATCGATATTTAAATTATTTTCTAAGTTTGATTTATAAATATCATATTCATACTCTGACCGATTACTAGCAGTCAACCTCAGAAATCTAAATTCCCCAATTTCTGAAGAAGAAGCACTGCCACTGGCAATTTTGGAATGCAATTTGTTCTTTCTCTTTACTTCAAGAATCAAATCCCGCGAGAACCATATGGGAAATTTGCTCCTTTTATGATTTGCACTAGGTGAAAACCTAGAAATAGCTAAATCAAAACAGGCATACATAGTCTGGTGAAATATGTCAACACCAACGTCAACATTATCACCGGTCAATTGAGGTGTCCAATCCGTCTCCTTTAGGAGTGAGTATAGTAAATGATAATCCCCCTTCTGAAAGTTATATTGATATTGATGTGCCAAGTGAATGTCATAACCTGAAGCCTTAGATAAGTCGCCCACATTAAAACTTAACTCTAATGATGGGTGATACACATCATCATTCAAAAGAGGTTTGAGGCTATTTTAGATATTACATTAGGTATGTCAGTAAGTATTAAATCAAGATAAAATGTTAGCAATATTATTAAGTTGTGTTAAACTGTGTAAATTTATAAATTCATTCATTAGTGAATGCTTGAAATTATTAATATTGAGAAGATGTGGCAAGTTGAAATCACCTAAAATGACACAGTACTGTTAACGTTTAATAATGTCTTATCAATCAAAATTTTACGAAAAATGTTCAGACGTATAATTTGGGGCTTTACCTAGGTTTGAGAGAATGGAGGGTGTAAGGAGATGTGAAATTTTCTGGGGTGTCGTCGGATACCTTATGAGGTATAAAATTATGAAAACAAATTTTGGGAAGTTTAAAAAAAATATTCGATCGTGTCTATAAATTTCAGATGCCTATTTGTTCCGACATTATTCAAAAATCTTCGAAGTTTCAACTTGATCCGTTAGATATTCTAGAAATTATAGAGGAAACCTAATTTCGGATACTCATAACTTTTGAACCATTGGACGGATTTAGCCCAATAACGAAATTTACCGAGTCATTTGGACAGTTTACCTATTTTGAAAATATGAAAACTGTAGCTCATCTCTTTCGGAAGACAGAGAGTACTTGTGTTATATTATTATAGGGTTTAAATGGAATATAATGAGAAAATTAGGTGAAGCTACTCCCCTTGCCTTATCATGATCAAAAATTGATCCGAGTTTAATCGCTCGCCGCCTAGTTAATGTATCTGAATCAGTCAATATATCCCAATCTAAAATGAGGAATATGAAGAAAAAATTACAGATATTCAGGAGATCAGCTCCTACTTTAGAACAGGTGTCACATCCATTCAATATAGATGAATTGAGGGCTGCAATCAAATCTACCAAATCTCGAAAGGCAGCATGTTTTGACGGAATTTATCCAGAATTCATCAAACATTTAGGAAAAAAGGCATTGTCCTGGTTATTGTCTTTCTATAACAATTTCTGAATTCGGGAAACTTTCTTTCCGAATTTCGTAAGACTAAAGTAATAGGTATTTTGAAACGAGGAAAAAATCCTTGTGATCCCAGTAGTTATTGACCCATCAGTTTATTGAGTGTTCCTTTCAAGATATTAGAAATGCTAATTCTTTTTAGAATTGAATCTTCTATAGAAAATGCTATACAAAATTTCCAGGAAGGCTTTAGGAAAAATAGAAATTGTTCAGATCAGGTTTCCAGCCTTACAAATTTCATAGAATCAGGCTTCAATGATAAGTTGAAAGCAGCAGCTGCTTTTATTGATTTATCTTCGGCATATGACACTGTGTGGGAAAATGGTACGAATATTAGAAAATATGTTATCTGATAGAAGATTTCGTGTTTTTATAGACAATAAGAGTAGCAATTTCAAAACATTGAAAACGGTCATCTGAATAATCATCAAAAATATAGGAAATTAGCTGTAACTTTCAATGATTCTCCTATCGAACATAATTTCTATCCATAATACTTAGGAGTTAAATTAGATTCATCTCTCAAGTACAAGGCTCATTTAAATGATCTGAGCCTAAAATTGAAAACTAGGAATAATATTGTTCAGAAATTAGCTGGATCATCTTGGGGTGCTGATGCTTCCACTCTTCGCACAGCATCTCTAGCCCTAGTTTTTTCTGCAGCTGAGTATTGTTGCTCTGTTTGGTTTAATAGTGCACATACACAAAAAATTGATGCACAATTGAATACATCCATGAAAATAATTCCTGGCACCATAAGATCTACAGCGGTTCATTGGTTACCAGTTTTGTCTAACATTGTCCCTCCCCATATTCGCAGACAAACTGCAGCTCTGATTCTTGGAACAAATATCATTCTTTTCCCAAATTATTCCCAATTATTTCATATATTCCAGAAAATAGGATTCCCAGATTGAAGCCACGTAAACCATTGTGGCATAATACGTTCTTCCATATCAACATAAGTGATAAAGAATTATGGAAGACTGAGTGGAACTCTTACGAAATGTTCAATAAGTATCTCGTGTCTGATCCTTCTGAAAAAGTTCCTGGTTTTGATCTTCCAAGAAAAATTTGGACAGTTCTTAATCGTTTGAGAACAGGTCATGGTCGTACCAATAGCATGCTACTTAAATGGAACTCAGTACCTAGCAGTTGTGAATGTGGAGAAGCAGAGGAAACAATACCATATCTCATCAATAGTTGTCCCATATATAGATTTCAAGATGGTTTTAGGGCTATTCATGATGTTTCCGACTCTTTCTTGGAATGGGTTATAAATTTCAAACGAATATGATACGTATTTTTGTTATTCAGCTCTTTTTTCTGCTTTTGTCTTTGTATTTCCAGATTCGATGTGAGCAACTTGAAGAAGTCTCTGTCTCCATCAATAGAAGACCACTCTTGAAGAAAAAAGTCCCTAAAATATATTTCAGCTTATTTTTGTATTTTCACACTTAGACGGGGAGCCAGGGTTTTTTTTACTGGGGTTTTTTCCCTAGGCCTTTATGCCATACGCCGAATTGTATGACACTAACCCCTGATCTATATGCTTTATTCTTTGCTAACTAAATATTGTCAACCAAAAGTTCAAAAGAATATATATATATATAGGGTTTAAATATTTTTTATCTTATCTGTTTTCCTCTTTCAAATATCTTTTTTAGATACCTAACCAGTATTTTTGTGATGTTATTCATTTTTATCTTGTTGGACAGATTATATATTTGCTGTTCTATCATACAAATATTTCGCCACTTCCAATTTAATATAAACTTGATAGTTGGAATTAAAATGAAGATATATTGATCAATTTTTTTTAGACACACTGGTTTTTATGATTTTATTTTTTTATGGGTGAGTACATCTAAAAATAGAACTTGAGCATCTTTCTCGATTTCCATTGTGAATTTAATAGATTTTTCTTGATTTTCAAGATGTTGAAGAAATCTATCTATAGTGTTCATTCCATGTTACCAAATGATGACAGTATCATCTACATATCTCTTTCAAAATTGGAGTTTTACACCTCCTAAGAACCGAAAAACTGTAAATTTTTGAAGATTGGAATCAAAGGACATCTTAATTATGTAGTTGCATCAACTTCCATCATTTTTTGAAGAGTACTAAGATGTCTGTGTTTGTTATGTTATATTTACTACCAAATTAAAATTCTCGAAATCTACTGACGTCCGTTAGCGCCTTTCTATATGTTTTGTGGCAAATCTATAAGCACTCTGATCAGGTGAACAATAGTCTTTTCTCGTACTATGGGATAATGTGATGCAAATATGAATGAACAAACCAATATCTCAAATTAAAAATTACTACTCATAATTTTCCCCAAAATTTTGTTGGAAGCTATAATTCCCTTCCCCTAAAAACTTACGTCAGTGCTTTTCTGAATTTTGACAACGTATATTATTTCAGCCACCGAGATTGAATTCTATCTCTATGATTTCCCGTTATGAAAAATTTTGATTAATATTACGCCAACTGACACTAATTATTGAGCCCGGCATTTGTCAATCGAATATCGATCTGTGATGGCCATCGTTCAGAGAAAATCACCGGGACATATCATTTCTCTTTTCTCTTGAGAAAATCAAAAAAATGATCATGTCCTTTAGATGAAAAAGAGCTACGACAATGAAATTTGAGGATAATTATGATATCGATCACCTCAATATATTCACGAATTTTTATTGAAATTCGAAAAATATCTTATGAGATGGTGAGTATTGAAAAATTTGTTTTTGGGAATTTTTTCTGCGAAATTTTGCCGTTTTGTTTCAGCCTTCCTCAACAATATTTCAAGTATTAACTTGATCGGATGGATATTCTAGTAGTTATTGAGGAAACAAAATTCCAGATGCTCATAACTCCTGAACCATCCGACGGATTTGGCCCAATAACGAACTTGACCGAGATATTTGGACAATTAACCTATTCTGAAAATATGAAAACTATAGCTCATCTCGTTTGGATGCTAGAGAGGATACGGCCGGACAGACTCAACTTTTGTCACGGATTCTTCATCAGGGAGTCAAACCCAATCGATTAAGACCATTTTCGGCTCAATATTCCAAAATTACAGACATTTGGGCAAACTGATAGACACTCTGTTCGGGTGAACAAGAGAGCCAAAAATGAAACACTAATAAACTGAATTTAACTGAATGAAGGTTTTTGAAAGCTGCTGTTAGACAATGAACATAATAATTTAAAATTTAAAAAAATAGGTTCACTATCACATCTGTATTTGAAGATTTAATGGATTTTATCACAATTATCAGATACAAATTGTCTGTTATCGATTATATTATTAATATTGTTCAAGAGATGTTCGATTGAAATTTTAAAATCGGAGGACACAATTTTTCATTGTTTCTATTTACCTGGAAAAGTTTATACTATCAAGTCTCATTTACGTTTTTATTACAAGGCAAATTGAAAATAGATCAAAATTCGAGGTGAAGGTGTTCTCAATGATAATTATTTTTATCCGAATTATGCATGCATATTTTATCCACTTTCAACGTTTTTCTTCAATGCAGATGTTATTTCCCAGCAGGAATGAAAAAAGATGAGATTATCAGATTTTGAATGTATTGGCTCCATTCTGAAATCAGTTGTTCTCGATCAATTCTAGTGATCAATAGATTTTCTTTCGTTTGATGTTCTACATTCCATCGCTATGCAATGCAAAACACGCAATTTAACCCAAGAGGAATGTGCCCAAGCGATAGTTTTGCGAGAAGAAGGGTGGACATACACAAGAATTGCAGAAAGTTTTGGAGTTTCCCATACAAGTGTGTCCAGAATGTTGCAGCGATTCAGGGAGACAGGTATGAATGTCCGAAGACTAAGACAGGGTAGACTACGGGTAACAACTGCCATTCAAGAAACTCGTGTCTAGACACACACATTACAGTTTGCCTCCGTTTGTATCCGCATGCGCAGAGAGTTACCAGGCAAATTTGAATTCCCGTAATACCTATATCATTATGAAATGTGAAACGAATTGAACTACTTACTCTCTTATTCATGGAAATAGTCCAATAGATGATATTTTGAAACTCCCCAAAGTTAATAATAGTTGAAAGAGTATCTATGCTTTACCTGGAAGGTATAATAAAAAATGAATACGGTTGTACTATTGCATCATACAGTGAAATCGTAAAAGTTTCTCGAAAGAACACCTTTTCCACAAGAGTGTAGGTACAGGGTATTTCTTAAAATTGTTGTGGCAATATCATTTTGACATTTTTAAATGGCCCTATTATGCATAGGTACCTAATATTTGTTTCATTTGGAATGTTCTATAGATACATTTCAACAACATTGTCTTATTTTAGGTTCGGTAAACATTAGCCATTGAAAAATTGACTTTTTTTTAACTCTGTCTTCCTGTAAAATCAATACTGTTAAGCTAAAAGGAAATTGGTTTTCATGTCCAGATGTTGGTTTCTGAGCTTCAATAAAAAGGCCATAATATGGCCACATATTTACCACTAACAGGTATAATATATATGTAGGTGTTTAATGGTAAAATAAAGTATTTGCAATGAACTTCACAATTCTGAGGAGGTAATTTGACAATTTTTCCATCGTGAACTGATTTAATCTTGATGGTTTGGCTGCTTTGATACTCAACCATTTTCCTTCGAAACGGGTTCGAAAGAATGGTAATAAGGTAGGTACAAAAAAAGCACTTTAATATCCATGAAAATATTTTTTGAAAAATATATAACGAATAAAAATTATTATTAATTAACCATTCTGTTTGTAGTAAATTAATTGAAATTTTATTTACTTCATCATTAGTTGGGTTTGATAAACCACAACTTTCGTTTTATGCGTTCTATACAGGTTCCTTTGAACCGGAATATTCTTATTATGGTGAATATGAATATTATTCGAGCCTGTGGCTACTGTTTGAATATTCCGGCATTGTTGTGCCTGTATAGAGTGTAATGTCGGTCTAATCGGAGCTACCATATTTTTCAGAGCTGAAAGCTCCTCCATAGTTCTAATTCCTTTCACATTTTCAAGGTTGCCTTGCCCCGAAGAAGCCAATAAGTAGAAACACGTGTCAGCAAGTACCTGCTAATCTCAATTTTTTCTGCAGAACTGCATTTCTGCGGAATCACCCACGAATAATTCCATCTGAACTGTATTTAAATCTCCGCACTAAACTATTTCGCTATTATAAACGTGTTAAAAATGAATTCACTTATATAAAATAATATATAGTTTATAATAATTAATACATGGATGAAACCTTTTTACATGTCTTATTAAATTACAATATTTCACAAAAAATTCACCACAAGCAATGCAACTTGCTTTTGGCGGATTAGTTCGCTTTGGAATTATAGTAAACTGATTTGAAATAAAATATGAGTTGATTACAATTCTGAATGTTAACAATTTGAAAAAGGAGGAGGGTCAAGCCCAAAAGTGTAGGCAAATTCTGACCTGATATAATTTATTTTTGCGCAGCTCTTCCCAAAAAAGTAATATGATCCTATGAATTTGAATTAACATTGAATACGTTATATTATAGCCCAAGGTTCAAGATTTGGTCAGTAAAATATCTTCATAAGGTAATACAGTGAAATCTCCCATGGGCGGACACTCACGGGACCGCTTGATGGTGTCCGTTTAAGAGGGGTGTCCGCTTAAAAGAAATACATATGTACAAAAAAAATTTAATAAAAATAATAATTGGAGAATATTGAACATAAAAATCAATATATATAAAGGTATAAGAAAGTGAACATTTTTCAAATTCAACTATAACTGAAAAATCATGAATCATTAGGATAAACAAAAATTTTGATAAAAAAGAGACACTTTAATTACGAAAAATTTCCTGAATTTTTGTTTGTCTCATTTTTTTCCTGAATAGACAATCAAGAAATCTCAATTCTAATTTGGACAGAATATCTAAACTCTCTGAATCTCTGTGATTCTGGGCAAAACTTTTTAGCTGCTTGGTTGAAGTCATAGCTTCCCCATAATTTTGGACAGCATCTGTTCGTCCTGGTATTTCATCGTTATCAGAATCTCCGGAAAGTTCTTGAGTGTCATGTGAGTTCCCAATTTCATGCTCCGAATCAGGATCTATCTTCAAAAAATTAATTATCATCAAGGTTCAAAAATCGTTGAGATTTTCATTGAAACTCATATCCAAGAGAATCTCTGCAATAACACTGAGTGGCAAGTCATCTTCAGGATCATATGTAACAGTCTGAGCCTGACTTAATAGGTCAGCACCTTGCATATTTTCATGTTTAAAACCGGCTTTGCGGAAGCAATTTTTGATGGTTTCCTTTGTTACTTGTTCCCAAGAGGTTTTGGCAAAGTAAATTGCGTCCAATGGCGAGATTTTTTTGGTCAATTCGAATGCTGTACTGGCAGTCTCAATGTTTACTAGCAGGTGTTTCAGTAAGAGACTTCGGTAGTGGGTTATGAAATTTTTTATGATTCCCTGGTCAAGTGGTTGACAAGGCTGATGTACAATTAGGGGGTAGAAACAAAAGTTTAATATTTTTCAGGTGAATATCTTTTGGATGAGATCCAGCATCGTCCAGAAACAACAAAATCTTCCTTTTTTGTTTTCCATTTTCCAATCTAGTTCAAGCAACCACTCTGTCATAATTTGTCTGGTCATCCAAGCTTTCTTATTCCACTTCCAAGTTACAGGCAAATTGTTTATGTTTATATTTTTGAATGCTCTTGGTTTAGCTGCTTTACTGATGACTAAAAGTTTTTCTTTTTCCCCTGCCATATTTGCACAATGAAAAATTGTAAATCTCTCTTTGGGTTATTTACCACCAACACATTTTTAATTTTTTAATGTTTCATCAGTACTAAAGATATCCCTGGGTGAATATTTTTTGATAAGAGAAGGACATTTCTCCCAGTACGATGAGACATTTTTAGCAATTAATGAAGCTCCTTCTCCCGAAATTGTTTTAAAACTTATATTGTGGCGTTTTCTGAATTATTATATTTAGCCAACCAGAAGAAGCACTGAATCCTGAATGTCCTAAGGACAAGGCTATCTCTTTGGCTTTGCAGCGTATTAATGGACCTGCAAAAAATTTCACCAATAAGTTTTCTTCTATTTGAGTATAATGTCAATACTAATTTTCGAATAACTAAGAAAATAAGATTCCACATATTCAAAAAAACCTCATAAAAAAATTATTCATATCCATACCAGTCAGTGGAATCCCTTTATGGCGAGCTGCTGTAAACCATTCATAGCACAACCTATCAATTTTGGTACCATCACCAGTTAGAAAGCTTCTTTTTTCATTCACATTGGTGTTCGACATCCACTTGCTCATAAGGATTTCTCTATATCTAATTATATCAGAAGCTTGTGTTTTTCCGATATCAAAACGCTTAGATAAATTCCGTACATTCAATTTTTCCTTATTGTACACTTCAATTATCTCAATTTTCTATTTGAGAGTGAGTATATTTCTTTTTGGAGTCATTTCTTTCACTGAGACAACGCCAGATATCAAACTAACACTAGTTAAATTCTCAAGAGTTTCGTGCCGCAGTTGCGATCGATAAATCCCCGGTTCAACCAAGGAAGTCCCGAAGTGAAAGCTGGTACTAATGTTGGCGCGCGATACAGAAACCTCCTCTTCTTTTCCATTGCGCCCCATTTGATGCAATGAACTAACAGCAATATTTTACACAGATAATTGAAACAGAACCGATATTTTTTGTTTCGGTTTTGTCCGGTTAATAGAACATACCTTAGTGTCCGCGTCCGTTCAAGGGAATGTCCGTTCAACAGACAACTTACACAATGTAAATTATATGGGAGTCAATTGGGACCACGTAAAACTGTCCGTTCAAGGGAGGTGTCCGTCTAAAGGGGGTGTTCGTGAGGGGGAATTTCACTTTATTCAGTTTTCGACATGCGAAATCCCAATATTTATGGACCGGCGCTAACAGAATCAAAAATCATATTCTCATTTTCAAATTGATGTATCAGGTTAGAAATTTCAAGCCCCGTATCTCAAAAAACAAATATTTCTAAATTTAATATTCACCAGGATGGATTTTTTTCAAGTGGGTTCTGAAAGTCCTCTTGGAAAAGACTTTTTTTTCGCAGGTTTTGCAGAATGTTTCCATGTTAAACGAAATGGTGCGAGGTACGGATCGCTGCGGAATATAAAATGATATCCCGCTAAACCGCCAGTCAACGGTTCATCGCAACTCACTGCGCATGCGGATACAAACGGAGGCAAACTGTAATGTGTGTGTCTAGACACGAGTATTCAAGAAAGTTACTTGAGGGTTTCTTCGTTGATACAACGGGTTGCAACTGCTCGCCTCCTTCAAAATCAGCTTGAGTAAACTCATGGGGTGCAAATTAGCGCTCAGCAATTAAGAAATCGCCTCAGAGAATATGATTCCAGCCCATCGAAGGGCGCATTTGGATTTTGCGAGAGAGCATATCCATTGGAAAGAGGCTGATTGAGAAAGATTTCTCTTCAAAGATGACTCTAGATTCTGCCTCTACCAGTGTCATCGACGTTACCTTATATACAAACGTCCACATGAAAGATATTCTCAGTGCAATTTCCTGAATACTACTAGTTTCGGGGAGGATTGATTATGGTATGGGTGGAAATATCCTTGACTGCTCGCACAGACCTAGTGGTCGTTAATAATCGAGCTATGACTGCTGATAAGTAAATAAGGAATATTCTTGAAGAGCATGTAGTACCATTTACCCCATACACTGGTGAAAATTTCATTTTTATGGACGATAATGCCTGACCCCATCGAGCTCGCATTGTACCTTGAAGATGTTGAAGTCTTTCAAATGGAATGACCAGCAAGAAGTCCAGATCTCAATCCGATTGAGCAGGTTTGAGACAACCTCAACAAAAGGCTGAGAATTTCAGAAAATCATTAATGACTTAGGAATCCAACTCGGAGAAATCTGGGAAGGATTACATCAGAACATTTTAAGATCACTCATTTTGAGTATGAACGGTGGTTACCAAGCTGTAATTAACGCAAGGGGTAGAAATACCAAGTATTAAATCACTTATCAGCATTCCAGTTTTTGAAAATTGTTTATTTCTCTTCTTTCACATAAGATTCGGTGGAATCTTTATTTTTTCTTCCGTTTGATGTGTCTTGTTTCGTTCAAAACCTTCCCTAGAGAACATAAAAAATAAGTTATAAAGTCAATGTAGAGTTAACTTTCATTAAAATTGAGATTTTCAGAATGTGCGTTAATTTTTTTGCGCAGTGTATTTCAAAGTGTGTTCGACAAAAAGCAGCGAGAAACGTTATAGGTTCGAGTGGTTTTAAGTGCTATCTTGGGCCAACCTGAACTGGATCTTCCAAAAAAGTGTTGCTACCCCAGGAGCTCTATAACTAACATCGGCCCAGAGATTGACCATCAGCTCATCGTAAACCCCATCAAGTTAGATGTCAAGTACCAACACTCGTTCCTCAATATTTTCTGAAAGAGTCCACTGAATCGAGCTCATCAGTCTGCCACAGCATTGTTCATACATTGTGGCAGTTCTATTACTATCACACTGTTCTTAAGTACGAATATACTTTAGAGCAAGCTCTTTAGAGCAAGATCTTGATATCACTAAAATGCTTTTGTAGATTGCTAGGAAATCGATAATTTTTCATTTTTGAAAGTAATCTGTTGAGGAATGATCATTGTTTCGAGATTGAAGTACTTAGCTAGAGGTTGATGGCATTCGATATCTATATTAATCACTACTAATCCATTTAAAAGTCAACTTGTGATCATGAGCGCATTTTCAGTTCGAAATGATTTGTCGGGTTATCCTCACCATCTTTTATTGATGATTTCGTTGACGTTTCGGAAATCATTCTCTGCCACTCTCAAGATGAATTACTTTGAAGAAAGTCAATAAGGACTTTTTGAAATTATTCAGGTTTCATCAAAATTAAATCTTGATTGAAATGAAAACGTAAGGTAGTAGATGCCAATCCAAGAGTAGAAGCCGATATCATCCCTCCGGACTACTACCAAGTGTCTCAATTTCTTTCTTAAAAAATGAAGGGAAGCTTTTGCGGGCATATTCTGAAGTATTTTCTCGTAGTGTAATCCTGAAAGAACCACCATAGTGAAGGAAGAATCCTCTAGAATTAATTTATTCTGGTCAACTCTCAAAGGTTTAACTAACATACAGGGAGTTCTGATTTGTTTCCGACAAACTGAAATTGGTGATAGATCACATCATTTTGAGAAAAAATTTCGTATGAACATGGGTCCGGAAATGCCTCGTTTCCGAGATACAGGGTGTTGAAGTTGGAAAAATAATTCGCGTTCTCTTTAATATCTTTTGACTGCTTCGAAATCCTTTCATGAAATTTCGTACACGGGGTTTTTTTGGGACTATACAAATTTGGCTCCGTTCAAAAGATATTGGGTGTTGAAATTTCATAAAAAAATTGCATTATCACCTGTTATATTCAAACGACAATATCAATTGAAAGGATCTCTTGTAGAAGGTTTTTGATAACACTCGTGCATATTTTGGCATCAATAGATTTATTCCATTTCTTGTGGGTTTCTCACTGCTACTGTACAGATTGGTTAAATTGCATGAAAAATAAATATCACTTGAACTAACGGTCTGTATCATGTACTTCCTGGAATCATTAGTCTTTTTTGCAGATAAAATCATTCGTCATTTCTTCTCTTAAATTGCACCATTCTTGAGATATTTGAAGTTGAAAGGAATTGAATCGATATAATTTTGTCCAAATTTTCCGATTTTCCCTAATCCAACTCTGTGCTGAAATGATTCAATAATCAGATATATATCAGATAATATATCTTCATTAAATATTTCTACAAAGGTACTTCGGTTGGGGGTAAATCTCTCAGGAGTCTATGGTCTCTCACCACTAAACACTATAGATGAAATTAACCACTGAACAATTTTTGTCTTACATTCACCTGAATTGCCATTTGCTGTATTCATTATTAATGGTGTCTAGTATCTTGTTTAATATTTAATCTAGAGTAATATTCCATAATAAATAGAGAAAACGTTTTCCATCACTCAAAACAAAGCATTTCCGAAGCCATGTTCATAAAACTTTTTCGTAGTTCCGGGCCTAAAGTGACAACTTCACTCCTTGTGACAGGTACTAAAGTGTCACATTTAATCCCTCCGGGATTAAATATTGACGAAACTTCCGGAACGATTAAATCACAAACAAACGAATTTAAGGGATATTTTATTGAAAAATACTATTAATTAGAATGGTAATTAACGTTAATATTCAAATTAATATTGTGACAGTTCGTCATATTGACCAGTCTTTCCTGGGTTAATGCAGCAGGTAACTGACAAGTAACCGATAGGTCCTTATCATATTGAACTGGTGTTTGTTTCGAAGATCCTGCGGAAACAGGAAGCGAGAATGAGGACTGTGGCATAACTATAGTGGACGAATCGGCGACTTGACCAAATATTTTATCTGAAATTTTTTGTTTATTTTTAATAGACGATTCAATATATCCCTCGACCGCGTTGGAGGATTTCCATCCTCCAAGTCTCTTCAGCACGTCTATTGTTGCTCCCGAATCAGCTAACAAAGACGCAGATGGGCGTCTAAAACAATGTACCGTATAAGACGTCGCATTTTCTAATTTCAATTACAAGGCTCATTTAAATGATCTGAGCCTAAAACTGAAAACTAGGAATAATATTGTTCAGAAATTAGCTGGATCGTCTTGGGGTGCTGATGCTTCCACTCTTCGCACAGCATCTCTAGCCCTAGTCTTTTCTGCAGCTGAGTATTGTTGCTCTGTTTGGTTTAATAGTGAACATACACAAAAAATTGATGCACAATTGAATACATCCATGAGAATAATTACTGGCACCATAAGATCTACACCAGTTCATTGGTTACTTGTCTTGTCTAATATTGTCCCTCCCCATATTCGCAGACAGACTGCAGCTCTGAATTCTTGGAATAAATATCATTCTTTCCCCAATTTATTCCCAATTATTTCATATTTTCCACAAAATAGAATTCCCAGATTGAAGTCACGTAAACCATTATGGCATAATACGTTCTTCAATATGAACATAAGTGATAAAGAATTATGGAAAACTGAGTGAAACTCTTACGAAATGTTCAATAAGTATCTCGTTTCTGATCCTTCTGAAAAAGTTCCTGGTTTTGATCTTCCAAGAAAAATTTGGACAGTTCTTAATCGTTTGAGAACAGGTCATGGTCGTACCAATGGCATGCTATTTAAATGGAACTCGGTTCCTAGTGCAAGTTGTGAATGTGGAGAAGCAGAAGAAACAATACCTCATCTCATCAATAGTTGTCCCATATATAAATTTCAAGATGCTTTTAGGGCTATTCATGATGTTTCCAACTCTTTCTTGGAATGGGTTATAAATTTCAAACGAATATGATACGTATTTTCGTTATTCAGTTCTTTTTTCTGCTTTTGTCTTTTTATTTCCAGATTCAATGTGAACACCTTGAAGAAGTCTCTGTCTCCACCAATAGAAGATCACTCTTGAGGAAAGAAGTCCCTGAAATATATTTCAGCTTATTTTGGTATTTTCACACTTAGACGGGGAGCCAGGGTTTTTTTTACTGGGGTTTTTTCCCTAGGCTTTTATGTCATACGCCGAATCGTATGACACCCCGTCACTAACCCCTGATCTATATGCTTTATTGTTTGCTAATATTGTCAGCCAAAAGTTCAAAAGAATATATATATATATTTCAAGAAAGCTGCTATTTGCCGTGGAAATGTACCAAACATGTTTTTTCCTACTACTCGCGTAGTACATTCTTTGTTGATGTGTTGAACAAAAAATTTTGAATGAGGTGTCCCTGTCTTTCGCAATGCCACATATTTTCGAAATATCGCCACAAAACTGATGGCACTCTTTTCTGAATTTTTGATCACAAAATTTCGGTCAATTTTATTTTTGGTGTTTCTAATCGCAAGTAGGAAGGAATCGCCCAAATCTCTCACATCGTCGATTTCTAAATCAACCAACTCTTTTCCACGACAAGCTCCCGCAACGCCCAAAATAAGTGCAGCCTACAAAAAAATTGATTTCTTAAAATT
Organism: Micraspis discolor; assembly: GCA_030674115.1. Taxonomy (NCBI): domain Eukaryota; kingdom Metazoa; phylum Arthropoda; class Insecta; order Coleoptera; family Coccinellidae; genus Micraspis; species Micraspis discolor. The sequence continues at coordinate 38,875 of JARTUT010001765.1, read as the reverse complement.
TCTGAATGTAAACACATTTCCAAATTTACCTTAAGCATTAAATATTTATCATCCGGAGCCTCCCGTAAGAACTGATTGATCTACCTGCTCAGACGTGAGAATTCTTGACTTCTTTGGCTTAAATCCCTCATTTCTTCTCTTCAAAAAAGCTAATAATTTTGGAAATTTACTTATATCAATATCTTCTCTAATGTTAATAACCGATTTCAGCATTGAGTAATGTGCCCAGAGAGTTGAGGCACAAACCGCTTTTGATTTATCATTGAAGTAGACTAACAGCGCATTTTCAGTAGATTGTCTCACATTTTTTAAGCGGCACCACTTTTTAAAAGCATCGTACTGCTGCTCGTATAGTTTTCTAGACTTCGGTGGTAACAATTCTTCACCTACTTCGGCTGCTCTTTTATCAATATCAGATTCTTCACTCATCATACCAATAATTATCAATAACAATGTTTCTTTACAATGACACTAGTAATGACAATGTTTCTAAATTATAATTGTCACAACGTAATGTTACTATGGTAACTTATTTTAAAGCAGTTTATTAAATGAGTTGAAGAGAGAAAAAACTGATTGAAATTATTGAAATAATTAATAAAATCATACCGGAAGTACGAAAAGTATCGTATATACCTTGCGACTGAAGTACATTTAATCCTTCAAATAACTTTACCTTCAGGATTAAATGTACTACTTCAGTCCCGCGGAATGTAATATACTATTATCTGATGGTATGTCTTAATGACAACGTTATGTCACCATAATGAATTCATTATAGTACTAAGTACCATAATGAAATTCTATAAGGAAAACATGTAATGGTTTGATCAAAAAAATTTATTCAAAATGCATAACTATATATAAAACTATTTATTATAAATGGTAAAAGAACAATTACTACAATTTGTAATATTAATTCCAATGGATTCTACAGATTTTACATCAGTAGTTGATGATTGTTGGCAAACTTGTAATCCTGTTTGGTTGTTGACACCAAAAATTGCTTCTGATATTTTTTTCTTTTGTTCTTTCGAATTTTCGATGTAACCTTCAGCGATAGTATTGCTTTTCCATCAGCCATGGCGTTTCAGGATACACAGATCAGCTTCAGAATCAGCCAAAAATGAAGCAGACGATCGCCGAAAACAAAATCCGGTATATTCTTCAGGGCGAGGTAAATTCAAGAAAGTGGCAATAACTTTTGGCATTTTACCAAAGGCATGTATTCCAACGGGTTATTTTGTGGATTTCTTATTTCTATAAGTGACAAAAAATCGTAGATGGTTTGTGTTGCAAGGTCGTATTTTCACATATTGTCTGACAAGTTCTACCATATTCAAGTTACAAAAAATTCTCGCATTACCTTTGTTTTTGTATTCGGTAATGTAATTCTAAGAACGGATCCTTCATCTATTACATTTTCAACAATCATATTTGTCAATTCCTCTCTTCTGCATGATCCACTTAGTCCAATTATCATGGCAACTTTATTAAATAAGTATGTATCATCTGATGCTTCCGTTAAAAACTTTGTAACATCTTGTTTAGTAAAAATTTTGGATTTTTTAGCTCTGTAACCTTCTGATTTACGTTTCAGTAATACAACCAGCTGTAGGTACTTACTAATATCGACGTTTTTTCTTATTGATAAAATAAAACTTTTTATCATCGAATAATACGATCAAAGAGAAGATGGTTTTCTTTCCTTAGATAAGCATTCAAAGTAAGCCAACAATACTTTTTCATGAGTGATATTCTTGATTTTTTTAGCAGAACACCATTCTTCGTACCGATTAAACACCATTTCATATACACTCCGTGACTTTTCCGGCAAAAGAGAGTCCACGATATTTCTCGACATTTCTTCCAAATCAGAAGGTAAACTATCAGCTTCAGAATCACTCATTTTTTAAATTATATTAAATTCTACCTGACAATAACTATTGAGTTTGACAGCGATAAATAAATATTGCCGTTACAACCTACGTTAGATATAAGCTTTCGAAAGAGAGCTTTAGAACATCACAACGCCAAAACTTCCTCTCTAATAGAGTGTTTGACACCTGGAATCGTTTGCCGCCTGAGATTGTTGGAGCCGCTTCGGTCAACTGTTTCAAGAATTCCTACGACAGATGGAGAGCCGTTAATTAGTAGTTTTATTTAATTTGTCATGGTTTCATATTTTTATGCAGTATGTGAACATTTCAATTTTCAATTTATATTTCTTTTGAGTTTATAGACTTATGTCTCAACTCTTGTATTTGTATTAATAATAATAATAATAATAATAATAATAATAATAACCTGATGACGTTGTCAAGGAAATGGCAAAGCACAGCTCACTCACCTACTAATATTGGAAACTTACTCCTTTGAAAATGCAGTTTTTAATTTTTCGAAAATGTATTGATATAAATGCCATCAGATAAAATTTTGTATGTAATACGAATCATAAACAATCATTATGGCACACGCCGTGTTATCGACTTGTACCATAATGATCGTCTTTATGATCCTTATTACATAAATAACTATTTTGCTTAAAATTATGTGATCTATCACCAATTTCAGTTTGTCAGAAACAATCAGAACACCTTGTATATACGTTTCAATAAACATAGAATCATGGGTTAATAATAATAAAGCAATTCTCCTTTCTGTTAAATATCCCATCATGAATTGTATAACTGTAATAAAACACTCGATAAAGAAGTGGTTGATTCTATTTCACATATTGATACTTGTGTTAAATGGAACGGATAGAAAAAAAAAGATCGAACATTCTTTATTGTCATTAATCTTCATGACTTAAAGAAAATGATTTTCAAGGAGTTAACCACAGGGATTTTCAAAATTCATTCTTCTATATGAGCCCCAATTTTTACACATCTTGATAGAAGCATTTCCATTCGATTACTCTTAAGTCACGTCCAATCAGTTACTTCTAAGAAACACTAAAGAGCAAGCAGTGCTTTCATAACAAGTAATTTCTTAACAACAATCGATAGGTCTTAAAAAATCGAAACTGCATTTCGTAGAAGACGTGGGATATTTTTCTTCTCTGTCGAATCGTGGAGTCTTGTTATGTTATATTGTCAACAATAACAACGTAGGTGGTAAATCTGAAGACTGCGTCATATGTTGTTTCGTCTAGAGTCAACACCTTATACTCAGTTTTACATTCCCATACAAGGGCAACTTGCAGATCTAATTGCATTAGCAAATAGCAAGAGAAATACATTGTTCAACATGCACAATACCTCGTATAAAAAACAGGATTTTTCTATATTTAGAAATCAAATATAAGGTGTCAGTTTTCAAATTCTCGGAATGGATTGCATTAAATTTTTTTCATTTGATATAGGCGATAATTTGTGGACAGCAGAACACGAATATAATATATTGGTCGGTAAGTCCGAATAAACGTAGGAAAACAACATTTTTTGACAAAATTTGTTTTTATTCATATACAGGGTGAGTCTTTGACCACTGCGTTAATTTAGGTTCTTGAGATCTAAAGAAACACTTTTTTCCCTTACCGTTTTTCAATATTCAGCTGCGTTGAAAAGTTATAAGCATTTTTAGTTTTCACATTGGGCAAATACCCCACTCTAGTCCAGTTTAGTTTGAATGAAAATTACCGTCCACAGCTTCCACTATTAAGTCTGAATTGTTCAATAACACTATTTTCCCTCTATGAAATTATTTACTCACTCATGTTTCATCAGATGATTAAATCGATTTAAATCCTTTCAACTTCAAATATCTCAAGAATGGTGCAATTTAGGAAAGAAGATGAAGAAGGATTTCATCTGCAAAAAAGACTAATGATTCCAGGAAGTATGAGATACGGACCTTTAGTTCAAGTGCGCTTGAACTAAAGGTCCGTATCTCGTACTTCCTGGAATCATTAGTCTTTTTTGCATATAAAATCATTCCTCATCTTTTCTCCTAAATTGCACCATTCTTGAGATATTTGAAGTTGAAAGGAATTGAATCGATATAATTTTGTCCAAATTTTCTGATTTTCCCAGATCCAACTCTGTGCTGAAATGATTCAATAATCAGATTTGTTCAATGTTGCCATATTTTATGTCTTTATTAAATATTTCTACAAAAGATTGGGGAAATCTCTCCAGTCTATGGTTCCACCACTAAACACTATAGATGAAATTAACCACTGAACAATTTTTGTCTTACATTCACCACAAAATCTAAATTGCCATTTGCTGTATTCATTGTCAATGATGTCTAGCACCTTGTCCAGAATAATATTCCATGATAAATAAAGAAAAAGTTTTCCATCACTCTTCGGTATATTTTGACCGTTGAAATAGGTAAAGTATTTTCTGTCAGGACCTGTTAAATTGAAGACTTGTCTTTATGAAGAGCTGGTTTTTTATAGCTTCAGGCTTTCATAGTTCATCAAATTCTAACATAGGAATGCTGCAAATTTAGCTCATATGAGTTTTAAAAACTTCGAACCCAGACTCCTAGATTTGTGTTATACCTTTATTATCTTTATTTCATACACCGATTCAACCTTGTTCACAAACTTGAGAGATAATAGAATTTGACTTAGTTTTAATATTTCTGAATGTTTGTTATGATGCATGGTTAATTAAAATTCAAACAATATTGAATCTGGAAGCTATAAGCTCATAAACAAGAAAGATTAGAATAGAATGCAATTTCTGACCATAATCATTTCATACTGAATTGAATAATTTAAAACTATCGATATTATCCCTAAAAAAATTTTCCACTTTTTTTTTGAAGATACAAATAACTTTTGACAGTTTCAAACAGAATCAAAACAACAAGAAACCACAGAACACTTTTTTATTTGGAACTACCCACCACAGAGACGTTATAATATTTTAATGTGATAATAATTCACTCTAATTATTCTGAGGAAAATTATAACTAAAGATCAATAATAGTTACAGATGTTATCTTTTATTTAAAAAAACATTGCAAATATTAATTTTTTTTTTCCTGGGGTTCGGTAATAAATTAATATTCTATGGTAAGGTATTAAATTTGACATTATCTATGAATAACTATTATTCAATATTTATGTTCTTGTTTACGTAATTAAAACAGATTATACAAATCAGTAATCAGTAATTATAGTCTAAACAGAATAGATTCATATTAATGATTTAACAAAAAATTTTTTATCAAAGAACACCTAGTTGATTTTTCAAAATCAAATTTAGGTATTTCTTCAAGAAAGTATAATTGCACACCTAAATCTGGAAATACTTGTAATCTATCCAGGTAAATTGTTATTGGGATTCAGTACAGAAAATACCTGTTCACTGGTCTCTGTCAAGGAGAAGAAACTTCAGAAATATCAGTGTTTGGAAAATCATAGATAATTTTTTCTGGCTTTGAGTGAAAAAAAAAGCACAGTGACAACCTCTTGCCTTGGAAGTTTCATAGAAATGATGGTTATCATGATTTGGAAATTTTAAAAAGAAAATTACAAATGTATGATGATAACACCCAATAATTCTGAGTTTTTTTGGAATTTCTCACTAGAAAGGCATGGTTTATAATCTTGAAGTAGAAAGAAAATATAGTAGAACAACAAAAATCTATGTTTACGGTGTTGAATTTCTTTTACCAGAAAATAAGTATTTTGTATCTTCCTTTTGGATATGGACCTCATCGGATGTAACATGAGTGAGTGAATCATTACTTAGAGGGAAAATAATGTTTTTAAGCAATTCAGATTCAATAGTGGATGCTGTAGAAGGTATTTTTCATTCAAACTAAACTGGACTACAGAGGGGTATTTGCCCAATGTGAAAACTTAGAATGCTTATAACTTTTCAACGCAGCTGAATATAGAAAAACCGTAATGGAAAAAGTGTTTCTTTTGATCTCAACAACCTATGGTTAAAATTAACGCAGTGGTCAAAGACTCACCCTGTATATATTGATATATCTATGGTTAAAATTAACGCAGAGGTCAAAGACTCACCCAGTATATATAATCTCTTTTTACAGTGAAAGAATCAATTTTTTCCTATACCGCAAAGTTACAGAGAGTCCAAAAAGAAAATTAGAAAAAGCGTGCAGAAGCTACTGACGTCGGTCAGCGTTTTTCTAAATTTGTTTGCTTATTTCTTCACAGATCAGTCAAGATTGGAAAGATATAAATATTTGAATACCCATTGTTCATATCTGTGTACAAAGAGTGACCTTTGAGTATGCGTGTCTTCTTGCATCTTTTCGTCAACATTCACCAAGATATTTTTGGTTATTTTCAGCGCAATTCCACAGGCAAACTTTTGTGACTGGTCTGAGTCAACTGAATTTATTGTCATTGTGAGCGCGGGTAGATTCTCATACAAGTTGGAATATTTTCAGTTCTGAACAAACAAAATTATCTGATTAGTGATTGTACACGACACGGTTACTTTGTTTTAGAACGGAAGAGAAGCAGTAATTTCGTCATTTCCACATAATTAAATGGTACAATAGACTGGATCAGCTTTTTCACAGGTATAAGAATACGCAATACAGGTATACAGGGAGAGTCTTTGATTACTACATGGATTTTACACCATATATTCGATATATCAAATCTTTTTTACGTATTATTTTCTAAATTGAGCTCAGTTTAAAAGATGCAAGGTGTTGCAATTGGATAGCAATAATCTTTTCACCCCTATATATTCTTTTATCCCATTTTGACGTTTAAAGACGACAATATTCAACCCATGGTAACAAGGGTAAGTTGACTGGTGGAATAAAATGTTCACCACTCACTTTCTGGAAATTATTCTTTCCACATACAATGCACGTAAAACTCATTTTAAAGTATGTTTCTTAAAATTTATCAAAAATTCTACATTAACAGTTATTTCTATCATTAAAGTAAAAATTATAATTATTAAGACTTTGAAAATGGAACTGGAAACCTGCATATCCTCCAAAGGCAACACGCTCAGTCGTTATAGCACATGTGTTTGAGGACTTCTCAGGCCCTGCTGGAATATCCTTAGACTATATAAGACTAGACCCCTTTATTTACATTGAAAAGTGTCGCATCTGAAACTTAGAGCTGGTCGATTATAACGTATTCAGCTGGTCCACTCAGGTCATAAAAAAATTTTCATGTTGCCAAACTGAGAAAGAGCAAGAAGGTTTCTCTATTCCCCTATAATTTTGAATAAAAACCTTTTCTCTAATTTGCATTCAAAACATTGTATAAAATTTTATATTTTGAATCGAAACTGTTTTATCGGATATATTTGCAAGAAGTAAAGGAAAAACTTTAGTTGATTCTGCTATCTTATGTCAGACACCACAGATGGACAGAAATCCAGGTGAAAATCAAGAAAACGCTGCTTCATTCTCTGCTTGACAATGCGAAGGTCACATGTTCTGAAAGACACACGTTGCCACCTCTGTATTGAAAATAAATACGCAAATTGAAGAAAATTTGTGAGAGTCAGTATTAGTCAGTATTATTATTATATTTTTTATTGTTTATTACTTTTCATCGCACTAAAAATGGTTCGTAAGTCTGAAAGTTGTAGTAAAGATAGGAATTTTAATCCGAATTTATCGTTCCATAGAGAAGTGTACTGTTAGAAACGAAGTATTTCGTTATTTACATGTTCAGTAGAAACTTTTAATAGGGAAGTTTTCAATGAGATTATTATAAGATAAAATCAGGTTTTCTTGAATTAAGGTTCCCCACCCAGTATTTGTTCAGAAATATATATATTGCTTTGTAGCGAATCTTCAATATATCCTTCTGCAACAGAACTTGAGCGCCATCCTCCATGTCTTTTCAAGACTGTTAAATCTGCCCCAGAATTTGCGAGTAGGGTTGCAGAAAAACGCCTGAAACTGTGCCCCTGTGTGTGTGTATATTGTTCAGCATCGGAAAGACCCAAATATTTTGCAATAGTAACTCGAAAATGTATTCACATCTACAGGTTGGACGGTACATTTTTAATTTTTATAATTTATAAACAGTCGCTTGTGGTCAAGTTTGCTCGGCCTCAAGTTCCTATACTTGCGGAATATATCGAGTACAGCAACCTTATTAAAACCATTGACCACAGTGAACACTCATTTCTTATAAGTTTTCGAATCTGGAATCTGAATAACCAATACGCTGCCCCGATCTTCCACGTCATCTACGGCCATAGTCACCAGACGCCGATTCTACACCCTCCAGCAACACCCATAATAAGAACTACCTTTATCAATGAATTTTTCTCATCAGGAGCGGCATCTAAAAAGTATTCAAACTCCTCTCTTGTGAATACATTCGACTTCTTTGCTACGTATCCCCTGGAATGTTGCTTCAAAAAGGCATGTATGATTATTTGTCCAAGTATTATACAAAATCTATTGAAGTAGGTCCTTTTCAACAAGACATCTAACCCAAAGTAAGTAAAAAGAGCAATTGATAATTAAATTAGGGCTTGCAATCGTAATTTTTGACATAAAAACCTGAATATGTCAAAAACGGTCAGACTTAGGGATAGGACATGATACATGAAATCTGCCTAGAATATTAAGTAGAATCCAAAAATGTAATAATATATAAGGTATCATATTTAAAATAAGCGACTTAGGGTCTTTTTCCGGTATAACCGGAAGTGCCCAATAAATGAAAATATTTTAGCTCTATAGGTCCCAAGACATCTGGCAAGTTCCCAAAATTTCAAATTTTTCCTACATTCAGTTTCTGAGATATCGATCGATGCAGTTCATCATGGTTAACCCTGTATATATTATTCGAACGTAATTTCTTTAAATTTAACTTGGAATAAATAACAAAGAGGTGCAATGCTTTAATACCATTAATGCTATTATATTACTAACAATTACAAAATTCGGAAAAGAAAAATTTCACTTCTAAAATCTAGCGATAGATTTTCCTGTTCCACCTATTGGAAGATGATTTGCCCTCCTCTGGGTCCCATGGCAGTTTCTCAAGATCCTATTCTGAACATCCATCACTGGGTCGCTGGATCTGGTCGAAAAGGTTCTTTCAGCATGAAATGATTCTACAACTGAACTTTGTCAAAGAGATGTATTATGAGTCTTCAATAAAAGGCCATTCGTTATGAAAAATATATTCATAGACGATCTCTACTTTTTTACCCTCTTTACCTGGCCTAGAGTTCTTATCGAAGAGACCAGGCCAACCTTTGTCTAGTATGTCCTTTGTTGAACCATAGACAGTCATTACAATATGATCTCTAGATCATGATCAGATTGTACTTTCTCTAGATATTTTGGAGAAATTTCAGAAGAAAATTTGTTTGGAAATGCTAGATGAACTTCTAATTGCCAAATTTAAAATATCCCAGCATACCTCGTCTTTAACATAATTCGTCATGATTCCTAAAAATATAAACTTATCGCGAATGAAGAAAAATATAGAGCTGCGTTATTCTATTTTTGCTTCGACATGATTTTCAACCTCATCTACGCAATACGGTTCCGGGAAAAGAATCATAACTCTGGTATATGAATGACTTTTCAAAACATGTTTATGCCAACCTATATTTCAACAAAAGTTAATAACACTCCTATTGTTCTCTCAAACAATCGTCTCCACGTTATTGGCCATTAAACAGTTTATACAGAGAAATAAAGAACTACGTGTTATCATTTGATTGTTTCTTTATCAGTACTAGGAAAATAAGCCATTGGTGTAAACATAAGGTACCTTGAACTTGTGTTTCGATACAGGGTAGGTAATTTTGAATAGTGAACTAAACTGCGAAATAACAATTTGACAGTTGCAATAGTTTCTTTATTTGTTGCAGTAAAAATTCTAATGCGTCTTCCAACAAGGCTGCGTTAAACATTTAACGCTACCATACACAAATGACATATTAGTCATTAAAAAGATGTTGTGTAGCAAAATAAGGAAAATGTAGACAATGTCAATAGGCGTTTCTCAAATTGATGTCTTTCGCACATGGAATCGCTATCAACAGACAAATTATTATTATTATTATTATACAAAAAGTTGAGGCATAGCCTATAAACTCATAATCTAAATAAATAAATTTGAATTCGAAAACATAAGAACGGTTATTTTATCAAAAAAAAAAAAACAGTAGTAATATCATGACCAAATCAGAATTATAAAGAAGAACACCTAGAATACATAAAAAAAAAAAGAAAAAACACTACTGCATCTCCAGCCATCTGTCGTAGGAGTTTTTAAAAGCGTTCACAGAACTGGAACCGACAGCACTCTCAGGCAAAACATTCCAAATGTCAAACACACGGTTGGATGCTGTCTGCGGAACGAAGTAAAAATTTCCTTTCTGAGCTTCAGAGAGTGTCCACGAAACCTCCCGTCCCGATTGAGTTCGAACAGGCCCCGCAACTCGACACCGAATAGACCACGGACATTATCTCCCGCCGTGCCTCATAGTTGGGATGAACCACACCATATGGCAACCGCGTAACTCGCCTCTGAAATTTCTTCAGCATATCTCGGTCACCGCACAACACTGGGCTCCAAACCGGTACGGCGAACTCCAGAATGGGCCGAATATAGGTCTTATACAGCACACTGCATGTAGCTGGATCGCACTTACCGAAGGTCTTCTGGATCAGGAAGAGGGATCTCCTCGCCTTACCCAGAGCAGGTGTTATATGCTCGGTCCAAGTAAGGTTCTCAGTTACTTAAAACCCAAGATCAGAGTGCTCTCTGACTGAAGAGAGATGTCGATCACCAATTTTATAATGGAGACGGGGATTGTTGGTGCCCATATGCAGTGTCAAATACTTCTCCAGGTTAAGTGGAAGCTGCCAGTTCTCACACCAGCGTGCTATGGAGATCAAATCCCGATGTAAAGTTCCATCCCCAGGAACGCCGAACAACTTAGTGTCGTCCGCAAACTGAGAGCAGCGGGATACAATACGGGTAGGCAAGTCAGCTATGTAAATAAGGAAAAGAAATGGCCCCAATACTGAGCCCTGAGGCACACCACTGGTGACAGGCCTGGATGATGAGAAGGAGTTGCCCACCCTAACCCTAAATGATCGGTCCGAGAAAAATTATGTACATGACAGACCTAGAAGTGGTTGAAGGCGTGCTACAAATCAACAGCCGAACTGCTATCTAAGCTAGACAATTCGAAGAAATGGCACTTGGAGTTCGTCTGTCAGCCACAACACTGAAAGGTCGAATTTTTAATAAATTTGTCATGTTGGCAATAGTTAAAGTACCGCGACTACAAAATCAGCACAGAGTTCGACTCCTACAAGTTATGGAATTCTATGCCTAAACTGAATTTAATTCGAAATCCTATTGGTCAATTGGAAAAATTCGTTGAGTTTCTGAATTTTTCAATCGTCGATCTCTAATAAGTACCAATAAATAAACACAATGGCAATTGAAGTCTAGGCTGCTATGAAGTCAAAAGTTTTAATCGTTAAATATCTTCATATATTGAAATTAGATGGTAGAATGCTGAAATTCAATAGTGTTCTGAATATCAATCAACTCGATGTACATTCAAAATTTTGTGGATCACTGATCAATATTTCAAGATATATCAAGAATTTGAATAAAAGAGTTTTTAAAAATTATCAATGACCAAGCGATCATCTTTTATGAAACCAATCATGAATGTTTACGCATATCAGTTGTCAAAATATACAATTCGCTTGAGTTTTCTTCAAGAAAATATCGATCTGTTTTTTCGCATTTGGATTTGAATAAGTAAGTAATTTAAAAAGACAAGAGCATCCTGAAAGGAAGATATCTATTCATATACAGGGTGAGTCTTTGACCGGTGCGTTAATTTTAACCATAGGTTCTTGAGATCAAAAGAAACAGTTTCTCCATTACGGTTTTTTCTTATTCAGCTGCTTTAAAAAGTTATAAGCATTTTAAGTTTTCACGTTGAGCAAATACCCCTCTGTAGACCAGTTTAGTTTGAATGAAAACTACCTTCCTCAGCATCCACAATTAAATCTGAATTGTTTAAAACATTATTTTCCCTCTGAGAAATGATTTACTCACTCATGTTTCATCAGATGATTATATCGATTTAATTCCTTTCAACTTCAAATATCTCAAAAAAGTGCAAATGTGCAATTTAGAAAAAAAGATGATGAATGATTTTATCTGCAAAAAAGACTAATGATTCTAGAAAGTACAAGATACGGAACTTGAGTTCAATTGATATTTGTTATTCATGCAATTTAACGAATCTGTGCAGTTGTAGTGAGAAACCCACAAGAAATAGAATTTTTCAATGTTTCTTTTCTACCTTCAATAAGTCTATCCAACACAAAATTTCTTATGTTATGAGTGAGTGTGGATATTCTTTTCAAGTTTCTTCTATGTAGAGGCATTAAAAAAGATAGAAAGTCTGCAGCGTAACCTTGATTAAACTCATAGAATACTTCATCGAAATCTTCAATCATATCCAAGAATATTTTATCGTTGTAATTGAATTGTTTTGTACAGAAACAGAACTACTTACTGCAAGGACTCCAATTGATAAAATTATTTACTTTCTAAACCTGGAAAGGCTCAACAGCGAACAGAAATATATTCTTCAGGAAGTTCATCCGTTTATCCAAAATGCCAAAATTATATTTTATTTTTACACGAAATAACCGGTTGTGATACTACATCGGCAATGTACAGAAGGGGCAAAACTTCAGTATTGAAATTATTTGGAAAAAAAGATTTAATTGACTGCGTAAAAGTATTTACGGAAATTAATTCTTCACTTCAAACAATTATCACGAAAGGAATTCGTTTTCTTCTTGCTGTTTATGGAACTCCAAAAAAATATATTGCATCGATAAGTACAGATGTTTAACACGAAACAACAAGCAAGTAAAACTATCTTGTCTTCCTCCAACATCGGCATCTGCTATTCAACACTTGTATCGAGTATACTAAGTTCAGACGTGGCAAGACAACGAACTGAACCCTGAAGACTGCGGGTGCAAATTAATAATAGTATATTCCAGAGCTGTGCCAAAGCATTGTGCTTAGTGCTCGTGAAAGCACTCTAAGCACTTTAGTGCTTCCGAGCACTGTGCTCGCGAGCACTTTTCAAAGGCTAGTGCTTAGTGCTTGTTTTACGGAGCACTCTCGCGAAAATCTTAGTGCTTAGTAATCCGCTAAGCACTAAGCCTTTGCGAATTCTTGAAGTAGGGTCAATATAAGCAGGTACGGTATTTGATTTTTTTATGAGCGCAAAGATGATATGATCGTTTTGAATTAATATTCAGTATTTCTTCAGTCACCATTGATTTGACTTTATGGTTATGAAGGCCAGAAATTTTTTTGTTTTTGCGCGCTTGTTACTAGTGGAACAGGCGGGCTGTCGTTCTGTCCAAATGTCTGTAATTTCGGAATATCGAGCCGAAAATAGTTTCAATCCATTGGGTTCGACTTCTTGATGGAGAAACCTTGGTCAAATTTAAGTAGGTCGGGCTGGCCGGCCCTCCGATCGTATACTCTCTATCTTCCGAAGGAGATGACCTAGAGTTTTCATTTTTCAGAATAGGTTGATCGTTCAAATATCTCGGTCAAGTTCGTTATTGGGCCAAATCCATCGAATAGTTTAGCAGTTAATAACATTAATTTCTTGAATATTCATCCTATCAATTCGTAACTTAGAGAATGTCTAGATAGCGTTAAAAGGAAGAAGTGTGCCAAATTTCGAGAAAATCGTCACGAGAGAAAATTTTTTAAAAATTCCCAAAAAGTTTTTTTTCAATACACGATATCTCATAAGTTATTCGTCAGATCACAACAACTTAGGACATTTATGCAGGGTATAGGTACCTAAAATATTTTGAAATTTCATCATCATAGCGTACAATCTCCAGAAGATATAACAGTTGTTAGCAATTAAAATCTATGTTCATCGAGCAACGGTGTACACAATCTGGCAACACCGCTAACGCTCGGGGTACCTGCTAGCCTGCCACCATTTTAGTTCCTCTTTGTTAACAGTACAGTACAGTACAGTACAGTCCCCGAGCTCTACCAAGACAGAGCACAGTTTGTATTATCCATTTCTACAATGATAATTCATTAAAGTTTTAAAGTAAATTAAAGTGTTTAAATTGACAAGTTTAAACGAGCAGACAGCTCAACCATTTGAAGTATAAACGAGCAGACAGCTCAACCATTTTGGTCCAATCGAACCGGATTGAATCCAGAGAAAAGGCAGAAAATCGATTCCCGATCGATAAACAAGAAGACAGTAAGCGACATACGGCACAGAAGAAGATTCCAAGTCATCAGCGACGACTGAAAAAGACGGAAGAACTAGAGTGGCGTAGCTTAACCCGGCAAACAAGGCAGAGTGAGTGATTCCTATCCTTTTTTCCAAAAAATTGAGTATAGAATAAAATTAGAATTTTATTATGTTGGATTTAGCGGAATTAAGATTTAAACGTGGCATTTATAAAGCGTCACTCACGAGATTGATAAATTACGCGGGTAATATAGATCACGACGCAGTTAACGGGAAAGAAATAATTCAGTTGAAATTGAGGTTAGAAGCCATCAGTAAAACGTTTACTCAGTTTGAAGAAATTCAAAACAACGTAGAATATTTAATGCGTGACGACGAAAACACGACCGTGGAGGATTTAACTATTGAAGAAAACGAAAGAACAAAATTTGAAGGAAATTATTTTGAAATAGTTGCCATTATTCAAGAAGTCATCAATAATTATGAACAGGAATTTTTTGGTTTAGAAGAAAAAGTAGTTAAACGTTCAGAAAGTATAAAAAACGTTAGTTCTAGTTATGTAAAGTTACCGGCATTGAAGTTACCAAATTTTGGCGGATTATATGAAAAATGGCTCGAATTCAGAGATTTATATTTATCTTTAGTTCACGACAACACACAATTAGACGAAATTCAAAAATTTTATTATCTGAAATCTTGCTTGAGTGGAGAAGCCGCTCAAAAAATAGAATCAATTCCGATTACAAGTGCATTATTCAGTAGCTTTTTCTATACTGAGGGAGACTTACGAGAATAAAAGAATAATTATAGAGACTTACGTAAACAATTTATTCAAAATTCAAGGACTGACAAGAGAAAACGGTCCAGATTTAAAAATCTTTACGATTCATTTACAAAAATCTTCGTTCTTTAAAAATCTTGGTCAACCAGTAGAAAAATGGGATACACTTCTAATTCATGTCATAGTATCCAAATTTGATAATAGAACCAGGCGAGACTGGGAAGGTTACAAGATTAAAGGTGAGTTACCCACAATGGAAGAAATCAGCGAATTTCTGAAAGAAAAATATTTGTTATTAGAGAAGTTGGAAATGCGCACAGAAAAGAAATATGAAAACAGTAAAGGTTCAAGGGATAAAAGAGTAAATGCGTTCACAGTGCAAGAAAAAAAGTTTGCTTGCTATTTTTGCAAAAACGATCATTCAATTTTTAAATGTGACAAATTCTTAAGTCTTAGCATTGATGATAGAATTAAAAGGGTAAAAGAGCTTAAGCTATGCGCAAATTGTTTAAATCCTAATCATAGCACTAATTATTGCACAAAAGCAACTTGCAGAAAATGTAAAGGCCATCACAACACAATAATACATAAGGAAAAGATAAAAATTATGCACACGCAATTACATAGCGAAAGTGAACATGACACTTCCATGAAAAAAGTTTGTGATAACTTGGCAGAAGTCAATATTGATGATAATGGTATTGCTCTTAAGTCTGTTTCAACGGCATCAAACGCAGCTACGGCGAGCAGCAGGGTAGTTTCGTTACTATCAACCGCTTTAGTCAATGTAAAAAATACAATCATAAATACAATCAATTAATCAAGGCACGCATGTTACTTGATCCAGGTTCTCAAAATGTCAGTAATTTTATATTCTGACTATTTCTTGAAAGGTTAGCTAAAATCACTCAATATTTACCAAATTGACTAAGTTGTACGATGTTAAATATCCCGGAAGATAAAGTATTAGCAGATCCAAGTTTCAATAAGAGCCAAGAAATCGATATTCTTTGCGGAGTAGGAATATTTTATAAATTGCTGCTTATGGAACAGGTAAATTTGACTAGTAGCCTCATATTGCAAAACAGTAAACTCGGTTGGATATTGGGCGGAGAAATTAGACATTTTGGATTAAAAATTGTAATCGCGTATTTAGTAATTTAGCCATCGATAAAATTGAGTCAAACAAATTCTTAAGCGAGAGTTTAGAGAAATTTTGGCAAGTTGAAAATTGTTCAAGTCCTGAAATCAAAGATGAGTTTTGTGAAAATCATTTCATCTCAAACCTTTCAAGAGCTCAAGACAATAAATTCATAGTTAAAATTCCATTCAAAAATGATTCAGTTAAGTTAGGACGATCAAAGGAAATGGCATTGAAAAGATTTCATTATCTTGAACGGAAATTATCAAAAGATGTTAAATTAAGGCAACAGTATGTAGATTTCATTGATGAATATAAACGACTAGGACATCTAAGGGAAGTAGAGTTAGATGTAAATGAATTAGAAGATGACGGAACAGTTTATTATGTCCCTCATCATCCTGTGTTAAAGGAAAGCGATACTACACCTTGTAGGGTTGTGTTCGATTTCTCAGCTAAGACTGACAATAACGTTTCTTTAAATGACATACAAGTAGCAGGACCTACCATACAGTGTGAATTAATTGACATACTTTTAAGATTTAGATTACCTTATCATGTACTTACAGCTGACATATCTAAAATGTACAGACAGGTTTGGATTCATCCAAGTCAGACCAGATTCCAAAGAATATTCTGGCGAAAATCGGAAAATAAAAAATTAAGGTGCTATAAGTTACTAACTGTTACATACGGAAGTAAGTCAGCCAGTTTTTTAGCAACAAGAGCTTTGCAACAGATAGCTCATGAAAATGTTGACACCTATCCTGAAGCTTCTAAAGCAATTCGAGAAAATTTTTATGTAGACGATTATTTAGACGGCAGAAACAATCAATCTGACATTATTAAGCTTCAATCAACGGTTACGCAGTTGTTGATGGAGTCAGGTTTCCAATTGAGAAAGTGGTTAACTAACTCTCCAAATCTCATTGAACACTTTAATATTGATAAGGAAGTTAAGTCTATCATACTAAATCTTAGCGAAAATCAAAATAGTAAGGCTTTGGGCGTATATTGGAATTCATCCTCTGACACAATAGAATATAACACAAGTTTAGGTGAATTAGAAGAGAATAAAAACATAACTAAAAGATCGATTCTTTCAACAATAAGTCAATTGTTCGACCCTATGGGCCTTGTTAGTCCCGTAGTGATGAAGGCCAAATTCATTCTTCAATTAGTTTGGAAGGAAAAGGGCGACTGGGATGACCCAGTATCCGATAATCTAAGAAAAAATTGGTTAGAGTTTGTAGTTGGTCTACAGGAGCTCAAAAATATCAGAATCCCAAGACATACTCTTTTACGAGATGCTCAATACTTAGAAATACATTTATTCGTGGATGCATCTGAAAAAGGTTATGGCGCATGCCTATATGTAAAATGTCAAACTTCTAGCGAATTCAGATGTAATCTTATTTGTTCAAAGAGTAAGGTAGCAAACATTAAGAATTTAACATTGCCCAGATTGGAACTATGCGCAGCACTCTTAGGATCGAAACTATTAACTAAAGTCAAGTGAGCAATGAAAATAAATTTTCAAAAAACCCTTTGTTGGACAGATTCACTTGTCACCTATCATTGGATAAGGGGTTCTCCAGATAAATGGAAAACCTTCGTGGCAAACAGAGTATCAAAGATACAATCGACAACCGATATTAAAGATTGGCATCATGTAAGATCAAAGGAAAATCCTACTGATCTGATATCTAGAGGAGCTACTGTAAGCGACCTTACAAAATCAATATTTTGGTTTGAAGGGCCGCACTGGCTAAGGGGTAATGGTGATGAATATCCTTTAGGTGGAAATATCGATATATTGACTGAGATACCTGAAGTTAAGACAATTTCAAATATTGCCATGGAAAATTCTGATAGTATATTTGAACGATTTTCTAATTTAAAAAAGATTATAAGAATTATGGCATATTCTTTGCGATTCATAAATAACGCAAGTAACAGAGGTAATAAAAGATTTGGCTATTTAGACGTATTAGAGATAGGAGACGCTTTTAATGTTTTGATAAAGTTAGCCCAGGCTAGAGCATTTAGCCAAGAGATTGCGGATTTAAAAGATCAAAAATACATTATGGGTAACTTACCTTCAGAACGGCTTTCCCAGGCATTTCCTTTTTCATACGTAGGTTGCAATTACGCTGGTCCCTTTTTGTTGAAAGACAGTAAAGCTCGTAAGCCAGGTATAGTAAAAGCGTGGATATGCATATTTGTCTGCATGCCTACAAAGGCAGTTCATATTGAGTTAGTATCTGAGTTAACTACACAAGCCTTTATTGCGTGTTTGAGAAGATTTAGTGCTCGAAGAGGAAAACCGAAAACCATTTTTTCAGACAATGGTACGCAATTCGTAGGTTCTAACAATGAACTTCTCAGTTTTTTTGAAGAAAACACTGAGAAAATTACTAAACATTTTACCGATGAAGGGATAATTTGAAATTCATTCCACCAAGAGCACCAAACTTTGGAGGAATATGGGAAGCGTGCGTTAAGAGTACTAAGCATCATTTGAAGCGTATTATAGGCCTCAATCAGCTGCGTTTTTGAAGATTTTACTACGGTCTTGTGTCAGATAGAATCTATACTCAATTCGCGACCACTTACCCCTCTTTCTTCCAGTCCTAATGATTTATCCCCACTCACACCTGCACATTTTCTAATTGGACGGCCTCTCACAAGCTTACCCCAAGGCAGTTATATAGATATTCCAGATGGTCGACTAAAACTATATCAGCAGAGGCAAAAGATGGTGCAATTATTCTGGAAACGATGGAGCATTGAGTACTTCAACGGCCTTCAAGTGAGGCTAAAATGGAAAAACAACGGCCCCAATCTGGTCAGCAAGGGAGCCTTGGTTATAATAAAGGAAGACAACTTACCTCCTCTGGCATGGAAGATGGGTAGAATAGAATCGCTCCACGCTGGTGCTGATGGCGTTATTCGAGTGGTCTCAGTGCGCTGCAGTGATGGTAGTGTTTTTAAAAGAGCGATAACTAAAAATATGTATACTTCCTATTGAGAACGATGTGAATAATGTCTGAATAGTGTTTATTTATTATTTTTGTTGTTGAAATGTAGTCATTTCAAGGCCGGCAGTATGTTAGCAATTAAAATCTATGTTCATCGAGCAACGGTGTACACAATCTGGCAACACCGCTAACGCTCGGGGTACCTGCTAGCCTGCCACCATTTTAGTTCCTCTTTGTTAACAGTACAGTACAGTACAGTCCACGAGCTCTACCAAGACAGAGCACAGTTTGTATTATCCATTTCTACAATGATAATTCATTAAAGTTTTAAAGTAAATTAAAGTGTTTAAATTGACAAGTTTAAACGAGCAGACAGCTCAACCATTTGAAGTATAAACGAGCAGACAGCTCAACCAACAGTTTTTCTGAAAATGAAGTCACAGATTATATTTCTATCTATGAATTCACATCACATCAACTATAAATCTCTATGAGGGTGGTTTTAATTTTATGACAAGTTGTCATAATGAGTGAATATTGAGCCGAAAATGAAACTAATTCTGTGGGTTCATTTTTATGACAAACATGTCTAAAATAGTGGTGTGTGCAGTTGTCATATTTTGAATGGAAATGTCATTATGAATTTTGCCACAAGAAGGACTATTTTTTCCCAAATGTCTGTAATTTCTGAATATCGAGCTGAAAATGATCGCCATCGGTTGGATTTGACTCGTGATGAAGAAACGGTGGTCCAATTTGAAAATGTTTGGCTGAATATTCTCTATCTTCCGAAAGAGATGAGAGAGATTCCATATTAAAAGAATTAGTTTATTATCCAAATATAAGTCAAGTTAGTTATTGGGCCAGACCTGTCCGATAGCTCTGCAATTATGAATCTGAAATTCGGTTATAATTGATGACACTCAACTACAACAACTTATATATGCTATAGAAATGTGGAAAGAATGCCAGATCGAAGAATTTGCTGAACTTCCATTTAAGATATATGTTTATTGATTCTTTCACACTCATTGTGCTGGCTGATTTTGAATCGCACTCTTTTTAAGTCTGAGAAAAGACTTTAGAACAAGCGCGTAAAAGCTCCTGATCTCACGTCAGTGCTTTCCACATTTTTTCAGTAATGTGTTCTCGCTTATAAAATAATTGGTCCTCGATTATTAATCATCGACGAATAAGATTAACTAGTACCAGAATGTAAATTGAATGCATGCGTTTCACAAAACGAATAAAATGGCTCTTGAGTTTTTCCCAGTCTCGAAATCATAATTTTAGATATGTCGATGAAGCTAAAGAGTTCTCATTTCAATCAAACAACATTACATAAAATAGTTCCCACTAAAGTGCTTAGTGCTTAGTGCTCGAAATATTCAATTACTTTTGCAAAAGTGCTCGGTAATCCGGAGCCTTCTGTCGAAAGCGGTGCTTAGAACTCGAGACTCGAAGCCTTTTTTTCGAGTGCTTAGGGCTTAGTGCTCGAAGCACTTTTTTTCGGTGCTTAGCACAGCTCTGGATATTCTACTACAAGTTGCAGAATGGGCACCTATTAAAACACAAAACCGAAATTTGAAAACGAGAGACGAAGGGGCGTAGAATTATGCAATTTATCAAGAGAAGATATTTAAAACAACAAAAATGAAATTTTTAATCATATATTTATATATACAATTAAATTCAATATAATATATAATATAATATATAATTTGTATATATACATATATATCGGTTTATAACAAGGTATTTAATGATTCTGACCAATGAAAAACGTATCCAATCAAAATAAAATATACCGAAATCACGAGGACCAATCAAAGACGAGAACCTCTAATTTCGCTTCTCTCTTGTTATTCACCGTACATGACAGTGACTCAAATAAATCCATGACAATTGAACCTTAAGCCCCGCCCATCTGACATCTTGGTAAATTCGAATAAATTTAGGGGATTGTTACGAAAATCAACAATAGCTGAATAAATTTGTTGATTTATTGTATTATTATTAATGAATTGCAATTATGTACCTCACTTTCATGATTTTAATATTTCAAAACAGTATAGAGGAAGAAAATGTCTCATTCTTTGTCGGAATTGCCCTAACAAGAAATTCTAAACTTCAAAATACCAATTCTAAGGTGAAATATAACGAAAACACGTGGACTCAATACTATGACAAAGAAATCCAGGTATTTAATGATTCTGACCAATGAAAAACGTATCCAATCAAGATAAAATATACCGAATTCACGAGGACCAATCAAAGACGAGAATCTCTAATTTCGCTACTCTCTTGTTATTCACCGTACGTGACAGTGACTCAGAGAAATCCATGACAATTGAACCTTAAACCCCGCCCATCTATCATCTTGGTAAATTCGTATAATTTAGGGGATTGTTGCGAAAATCAACAATAGCTGAATATATTTGTTGATTTATTGTAATATTCTTAATGAATTGCAATTATGTCCCTCACTTTCATGACTCCGATATTTCAAAACGGTCATGAGGAAGAAAATGTCTCATCCTTTATCGGAATTGCCCTAACAAGAAATTCGAAACTTCAAAATGCCAATTCTAAGATGAATTATACCGAAAACACGTGGACTCAATACTATGACAAAGAAATCCAGGTATTTAATGATTCCGACCAATGAAAAACGTATCCAATCAAGATAAAATACCGAAATCACGAGGACCAATCAAAGACGAGAATCTCTAATTTCGCTTCTCACTTGTTATTCACCGTACGTGACAGTGACTCAAACAAATCCATGACAATTGAACCTTAAGCTCCGCCCATCTGACATCTTGGTAAATTTGTATAAATTCAGGGGATTGTTACGAAACTCAACAATAGCTGAATAAATTTGTTGATTTATTGTTATAATCTTAATGAATTGCAATTATGTCCCTCACTTTCATGACTCCAATATTTCAAAACGGTCATAAGGAAGAAAATGTCTCATCTTTTATCGGAATTGCCCTAACAAGAAATTCGAAACTTCAAAATGCCAATTCTAAGATGAAATACCGAAAACACGTGGACTCAATACTATGACAAAGAAATCCAGGTATTTAATGATTCTGACCAATGAAAAACGTATCCAATCAAGATAAAATACCGAAATCACGAGGACCAATCAAAGACGAGAATCTCTAATTTCGCTTCTCACTTGTTATTCACCGTACGTGACGGTGACTCAAACAAATCCATGACAATTGAACCTTAAGCTCCGCCCATCTGACATCTTGGTAAATTTGTATAAATTCAGGGGATTGTTACGAAACTCAACAATAGCTGAATAAATTTGTTGATTTATTGTTATATTCTTAATGAATTGCAATTATGTCCCTCACTTTCATGACTCCAATATATCAAAACGGTCATGAGGAAGAAAATGTCTCATCCTTTATCGGAATTGCCCTAACAAGAAATTCGAAACTTCAAAATGC
Source organism: Micraspis discolor (assembly GCA_030674115.1). Taxonomy (NCBI): domain Eukaryota; kingdom Metazoa; phylum Arthropoda; class Insecta; order Coleoptera; family Coccinellidae; genus Micraspis; species Micraspis discolor. Next base: position 16,265 of record JARTUT010001765.1, on the reverse strand, counting down.
CAATTCTAAGATGAAATACCGAAAACACGTGGACTCAATACTATGACAAAGAAATCCAGGTATTTAATGATTCTGACCAATGAAAAACGTATCCAATCAAGATAAAATATACCGAAATCACGAAGACCAATCAAAGACGAGAATCTCTAATTTCGCTTCTCACTTGTTATTCACCGTACGTGACAGTAACTCAAACAAATCCATGACAATTGAACCTTAAGCTCCGCCCATCTGACATCTTGGTAAATTTGTATAAATTCAGGGGATTGTTACGAAACTACGAAACTCAACAATAGCTGAATAAATTTGTGGATTTATTGTAATATTCTTAATGATTGCAATTATGCTCCTCACTTTCATGACTCCAATATTTCAAAACGGTCATAAGGAAGAAAATGTCTCACCTTTATCGGAATTGCCCTAACAAGAAATTCGAAACTTCAAAATGCCAATTCTAAGATGAATTATACCGAAAACACGTGGACTCAATACTATGACAAAGAAATCCAGGTATTTAATGATTCTGACCAATGAAAAACGTATCCAATCAAGATAAAATACCGAAATCACTAGGACCAATCAAAGACGAGAATCTCTAATTTCGTTACTCTCTTGTTATTCACCATACGCTCCACATAGGGTATACAACGTTGACGAGACAGGAATAACAGTAGTTCAACATAAACGTTCCAAAGTTGTCAGTATGAAAGGCAAAAAACAGGTCGGTGCGTTGACATCCCTGGAAAGAGGAAAGCTCATGACCATAGTGACCTGTATGAACGCTTGTGGTACCTACGTGCCTCCATTAATAGTTTTCCCAAGGAAAAATATGGCTCAAGACCTAATGGATGGTGCACCAGCAGGTTCCATTGGCGATTGTCATCCGTCAGGCTGGATCCAGACACACCTATTCACAAAGTGGTTTCAGCATTTTATCAACTTTACAAAGCCAAGTAAAGATGATCCAGTTTTATTGGTTTTAGATGGCCACTACACACACACGAGAAACATCGATCTTATTAATTTAGCTCGAGACAACAACGTAATTATAGTTTGTTTACCGCCACACTGCACTCATAGAATGCAACCAATGGATGTAGCATTTATGAAGCCACTAAAAGCTTACTACTCCCAAGAAATTGAAACTTGGCTGCGTAATAATTCAGGGCGCACTCTAACAAACAAATATGTGGCTAGATTGTTTGGTGCGGCTTATGAAAAAGCTGCTACCATGACCAACTCCGTTAACGGTTTTCGCAAAGCTGGGTTATTTCCGTGCAATCGACATATTTTTACAGACGAAGAGTTTTCAATCTTTAATGATGGGGATGAAGAGCAAGATTTACTTAATGTTCAGAGAAATGACGAGAACGCAGATCTGGAAGATACTAGTTGTGTGCTTACTTCGATTGAAAACCAATCAGAGCCAACTGAAATCTTACCCAATAGCGGAATTACAAATGACAATCCTTCAGATGAGTACCAAGGATTAGCATCTTCTAAAACAGCCTCAACAGCTAGTGTTTATGACAATCCAGTACCCAGTACATCGTCTTCTGTCTCCCCGTTTGCACTTAAGCCAGTGCCCAGGCTACCTAAGAACAATTCTTCTTCTAAGAAAACCCGAACTGGAGCAGCTTCTATAATCACGGCATCTCCGTATAAGAAGTCATTAGAAGAATCCCTAAATAAAAAACAAGAAAAAGAAAATAAGAAAGGACAGAAGAAACAATCAGTTAAAAAACAGCAGACAATGAAAAAAAACCTATTAAAAAGAAAAAGCTGAAGAAGTTAGTTCCAGTTCCGAAGACGATGACATGCCTGAGTTGGCAGATAGCAGTGGGGATGAATATGATGCTGAATGTCCCTACTGTAGCGGTAACTTTTCGCAGGATACAAGAGGAGAAAAATGGGCCAAATGTGATAGTTGTTTTAAATGGGCTCATGAAGATTGTGGAGATGTAGCATCGAATCGTTTTTTGTGTTCATTATGTTTAGATGTGTAAGACATGGTAAGACTAAAAAATAATTTAGAAAAGATTTTAATTTTTTTATTGTTTATTATATTCTCTTTGTTTGATAACCTTTATTTTAAAATTTTATTAAAAATGCTAATTTTTATTATGATAACTGAGTTCTGCTCAAATCTTTGTTAAGTTTAAGTAAAGTAAAAATTTTGAAGACTGATGTTAGTGTAAAATTTAATAATTAATGTACCAAACTGCTAAGACTGATTTGTCTTAATATTTAATTAATAAATTACCTACAATAAAAATGTGATTATGAGGTTAATATTGTTTTTTTTTGTTTGTTGACCCTAAAATTTATGGAACCTAATATAAGATAGTATCTTATATTTAGAACCCCTAAATCTCACAATTTTTTCTGATATTTTTCACTTTTTACAGCATAGCCAAAAAATAATATAATTTAGCTAAAATAGCTAATATACATTTAAAGTATTGCTATCTAAAATATATCTTATTTAAACTCTTTTTTTTTATACCCAAAAATGGGATCTCATAATTCTTTACCCTACTTGACAGTGAAAACAAACACATGATTAATATTGATGCCAAAATATGCATGACTCTTGAAAAATGTGTTATAGGAAGAAAATGTTTTTTTTGACGTCAAGAATCTATGGTTAAAATTAACGCAGTGGTCAAAGACTCACCCTGTATAATGAATAAAGATTCTTTTAGTTGATAATAATAATAATGTTTATTGATCCTTACAGATATCACATAGATATATAGGACAAGTCATAATGAGAAAAGAAATTCAAACAAATTTTAAATCAATTTATCAGAGAGGAACTCTCTTGGCTCATAGTAACCCTTGCCTATCGGTACCTGTTTTAAATCTGTCAGGTAAGTGATTGTAGAAGGAAATTCCGGCAAACCTAGGTGAGGACTTGTACTTAGTCGTTGAGTGCTTCGGTATACATAATGTATTATGATGCCTAGTTCCATAACTATGAAAGTCTGAACATTTGGACAAATTTGGCAGGTTAGATCGAACGTAAAGAAGACAACTCAAGATGTACATACTGGATAACGTTAGGATACCGGAACTCTTAAAAACCTCCCTACATGAATCAGTAGGTTTCAAACCGAACATAAGGCGAATAATTTTTTTCTGCGTTATGAAAACTCTTTTACTTTCCGATGCCGCCCCCACAGTAGTATGTTGAAGTTCAGATGGCTGTGAATGAGGGAGTAATAGACATTTAGGAGGGTCTCAGTTGGAAGGACTGCTTCAACCGGTGTAAGGCATAGTACCCCCTGTTGAGAGAAGGGAATTCGAGTTTCGAACGAAACTGAAGGAATACCGTGAGTACTTATGTTTAATTTAAAATGAAGTTTTGTTGATTTTTTCGCATTCTTCGAGGCGATTTTTTCAGTATCACTTTATCCAAGAGCCCGTGAATACACTTCAGAACAAGCTCACAAAAGCTCCTGACCTCACGTCGGTACTTTTCTATATTTCATATTCCTTTAAGATGACCTTCATGTCTTCTGTGTTTGTTTTAACTTCTAAAATCTTTATTGAAAATTATCCTGGTATTCATAGACTCACCGTCTATATTAACGGTATTTCTTGAAATTCATTGGGATATTTCGTTTCCCGATAACAAATTGATTCATGAAAGAAGAATTTAGTTAAATAAGAGATCACGCCACAGATATAAGAAGTAAACGATGACGTGAATGGAATATAAAAATATTGATTATAACCTATTGAATATGCGCTACTAAACGTTGGAATGCATCGAAGTTATCATCAAGAAATATGCGAGTCTTGTATTGTGAATAACAATGTCGAAATTCGCAAATTATGAATCACCGTATTGATTACTGACACGAGGTTTCAATTAGAGCCATTCCCCTCATCATGCCTTGAAAATTTTTCAAAATAGTAGAGGTCAGCACTTACGAACTCTTTCTTATCTCTATCTTTGATATAATAGATTTAATAAAAAGTGTATAGATGAGACACTCACAACAATAAATCAAGGAGCATCCGATTGAGTTACTACAACTAATTAGATAATATTATAAGAAATATCAAATATAAGCAAAAACAATCGTTCCAAGAGGATTCCGGATCGATTATATTCCCGGTTGGTCGAAAGAAACCATTAATTTGTATAAGGACTATCAAAAATCACCATCCATTGGTAAATGTAAAGGGCTTATGAAGAATTCTTTCAATACGAGCCGAAAAGATAAATGGGATAGTGTTGTATCAAAAATGAATTTCACATATTCGAGTAGGAGTTCATGGTATATATTGAGGAAATTAGGCCAAGCTACTCCCCTCATCATCATCAAAAATTGATCCAAGATCAATCGTTCGCCGCTTAGTTGATGGATCAGAATCAGTTAATATATCCCAATCTAAAATTAAGAATATGAAGAAAAAATACACATACTCAGGAGATCAGCCCGTACTTTAGAACATATGTCAACAATTGCCTTGTCTTGGTTATTGTATTCCTATAACAATATTCTGAATTCAGGAAACTGTCCTTCTGAACTCCGTTAGTCCAAAATAACACATATTTTTAAATGAGGGAAAAATCCGTGTGATCTTAATAGTTATCTACCAATCAGTTTATTGATTGTTCCTTTCAAGATATTAAAAAGGTTAATCCTTTTTAGAATTGAATCTTTTATAGAAAATGGTCTACAAAATTTCCAGGGAGGTTTAGGAGAAATAGAAATTGTTTAGATCAGGTTCACAGCCTTACAACTTTCATACAATCAGGCTTCAATAACAGGAGCTGCCTTTATTTATTTATCTCGGCATATAATGATATAAAGATGGATTAATTTTCAAACTCTATAACTATCTGAAGTGTGGGAAACTGGTGAGATTATTTGAAAATATGTTATCTGATAGAAGCTTTTTAATTTTTCTTGAAAATAAGAGTAGTAATTTCCAAATATTAAAAAACTGTCTTCCACAAGGATCAGTTCTAGCTCCTTCACTTTTCAATTCATATCTCAGTGACTTACCCACGACATCATCCCAGAAATTTGTTTATGTTGATGAAATTGCTACCACATTTCGGATTTCCATACTCTGGAAAACATACGAACTTCTGATTTGGAGATTTTGAAGAATTATTTTGTTGGGTGGCGATTATGTCCCAACCCCAAAAACTTTCAATGATTCTCCTATCGAAAATAATTTCTATCCTAAGTACTTAGGAGTTGAATTAGATTCATATCCCAATCACAAGGCTCATTTGGATGATTTGAATCTGAAACTGAAAACTAGGAAGAATATTCTTCAGAAATAAGCTGGATCATCTTGGGGTGCTGATGCTTCCACTCTACGCACAGCATCTCTAGCCTAAGTCTTTTCTGCAGCTGAGTATTGTTGCTCTGTTTGGTTTAATAGTGCATATACACAAAAAAATCGATGCACAATTAAATCCATCGATGAGAATATTACTAGTACCATAAGATCCACACCGGTTCATTGGTTACCAGTTTTGTCTAACATTGTCCCTCTCCATATTCGAAGGCAGACTGCAACTCTGAATTCTTGGAGCAAATATCATTCTTTTCCTAATTTATTTCCAATTATTCCGTACATTCCACAAAATACGTAAATTACGGTATAATACTTTCTTCAATTTGAACATTAGCGATAAAGAATTAAAGATTGAGCGGAACTCTTATTGAATGTTCAATAAGGATCTCATTTCAGATCCTTCTGAAAAAATTCCTGGTTTTAGCTTCCAAGAAAAAATTGGACAGTTCTTAATCGTTTGAGTACAGGTCATGGTCATATCAATAGCATGCCATTCAGATGGAAATCCGTTCAAAGAGCAACTCTCACGAAATTTTCAATAAAGATCTCATTTCTGATATTTATAAAACATTCCTGGTTTCGATTTTCCTAGAAATATTTGGACTGTGCTCAATCCTTTGAGAACAGGCAATGAACGTACCAATAGTATGCTCTTCAGATGGAACTCAGTTCCAAGCGCATTTTGTCAATGTGGAGAATCCAAGGATTCAATACCTCGCCTCATCCATTATTGTCCCATATATGAATTTCAGGATGGTTTTTAGGCTATTCATGATGTGCCCAATTCTTTCATAAAATGGGTAGTAAATTTCAAATAAAATTGATACGTGATCATTTGATTTAGTTCTTTTTCTGCTTTTGTCTTTTTATTTTCAGATTCGAGGTTGGCAACTTGGGGAACCTTCTGTGTCATTGATCATTCTGGAAGAAAGATGTCCTTCACCCTTCATCATTTAATATTTAAACTTATTTTTGTCAACATTACGACACTTATGCGGGGAGTCAGGGTTTTTTTTTCACTGGGTTTCTTTCCCTACGTTTTTATGTCAAACACAAAATTGTATGGCATAGCGTCACTAATCCCAGCTAGCACTGCTAAATTGTTTGCTAACAAACATCGTAAGAATAAAGTTAAAAGAAGTCATATATAGGGAAGAAAGACAAATATAAAAGGATTCTATACCGTACAGCTGAGTCAGCTGTAGAGCATTTTTTTGAATATCCCTTTTTTAATCTCATTAAACTTTTTTTTTCATTTGATATTCTAGAAAAAATTAGAAGATTATTTTTGTAAAGCAGTTGTTTGATGAGTAGATTCATTCTTTAGAAATTATAAGTATCTGATACGAACCTTCATCTAATCTTCTCTCGAAACTGAGAAATGAGGGCCATAAATTAAATTCCTTCACATCAAACTCAAATCAGACTAATTCGAAACGAATACTTTGAAATATCTCAGATGCATTTTATCAAATGCATTTTATCAAAAAAAATTATCGATTTCTTATTAGACAACCCTTTACATGAAATTTTCAAAATCAAGGACCAGCTCTATAGACAAAGTTGATTGACCGTACCCTCTGTTTCTTTCATTCTGAAAGAACAATAAGGATCCACAATAATACAACACGTTTCTCTACACTCGAAATTGAACAAGTCCAATAGCATGTGCATTTGCATATAATACACGACAGTCATGAAGGGAAAAACAATTGTTTTCTTCCAACCGAACGAAACTACTTACGGTGAAGTAATTGTCCCATTTTGTAATTTACCTTACTACCATGACGGATATAATGAGTTGTTTATTTTGCAGCTTCCAATAATCCCACGATAAATGGCAACAAAGGCATTGCTATTTTCATTTTGGTTTTGAAGAAATTGAAAATGGACGAAAAAAATTGGATGTGTTGTAACATCCTAGGTTTTTTCAATACAAAAAATCGTAGTCTCATGTTGAAACGCCACTGGGTCTCACGTACCTCGAAGGAGAGTTCATGTTCAGAACAAATTCTATGGTTAGAATCGGAGAAAGGAGAGAAGAACGTACCGCACTATGAAGTGTCCGCGTCGATCTGCGCGACTGCGTGGGAGGAAAAAAGAAGAAGAAAAAAGAAGATGGTGTTATTATTATCAGTTGAGTTGTGAGAGAATTGAGTTCTTTTCGAAAGTTTTTAGTGAATGCTTGTGTGAGTGCTAAACCGAAACCATTGCTACATTGAGTGCCGCTCGAATCTATTTTTCAGGTAGAACTCAGATTAATTTAATTATTATGAAAGATCCTTCCAGTTTACAAACCCTTTGTTGGTAAACAACATTGGAAATCTCATTGTTTCAGGAAATTTATTATTTTCGTGGCAATGCCATTATTATAGAGTGTTTCTCAATTATTGTTAAATTCAATGATGTATTAGGTTATGTTTGTTCACATAATGCTTTGTCTAATTTCATTATAACTATTTCCTTTGTTCACATAATACTTGGTTTGATGTCATATAACTATTTCCTTTGTTCACATAATGCTTTGTTTGATCTCATATAACTATTTCCTTTGTTCACATAATGCTTTGTTTGATCTCATATAACTATTTCCTTTGTTCACATAATGTTTTGTTTGCTTCATATAACTCTATTTCCTTTGTTCACATGGTTTGGTTGTCCTTATGAAGTTTTGTTCACTTTATATATTATAATTTGACTCGTGCCATAGGAAACAAAGCCCCTATAGCAGGTGATTCCATTGTCTCCGATATTACTACTCTTGGAGTTCAGGTGTCTACCATAACTATGAATGCCTTATTTTTCAGCTTTCTACAATGTGTTACTGGAGTGTAACCGATCAACTTTATTTACTGTACCCTATGGTACAATAGGAATTGCCAATCGTTCTGTGGGTCTGGATCTGTGATTAAACAGGAACATATGGAGACCCCCACTAGTAGTAGTACTAGTATGGTTGATATGGAATAATGGATGTAACCAGTGTACGTAGCACCATGGTGTTATATCAAAGGTTAAAGTTGTTAAGTAACCCCTGTCTCATGTAATCATTATGTATATTTCGTACTGTTGTAATTGGTCATTTTACTGCGTAATGTACTTGCCTTACTATTAACGGTTATTGTTGTGTATATTTCGTACCGTGTTAACTTATTCTGCTTATGATGTATCTTCTTGTTGTCGTTATGTATATTTCATTCGGTTGATTATGTAGATTCTCTGCTTTCGTTATTTATATTGCTTATTATCGTTCACCTATATCTGTTTCTGTTATTTATGTCCATAATGCATTCTGGTTATTCTGGTCCTTATTCTTTACTCGTGATGGATATTCTATCAAAATTTGTTGTTTATTTATGCTATGATCTCGTACTGCTATCTATTTATCTATATGCTCGTATTACATGATATTTCATTTAGGGGTCCCGAGATTGTGGACCATTCCTATACTGTTGTATGAGATTTCTTAGATACCTGGATCGAAGGCCTTGAAAGAGCGGTTCCAAGGCCTTAAGGCAGGGACCGTTACTAACATGTGCTATAAGGCATGGGAGAATATACCTTTTTTTATCAACCGCGAAACTTTCTGTCATTTTTTCAGAGCCGCCGCTGGAACTCCATGACCTTCCCCGTGTTCCCAATTTACCTTAGCTCATACAATATTATAGTTATGGCTCACATACCCTGGGGCCGTGACCATGACGATGGTCATAATTAGTCGTTTACTTACTTGCTTATTATCTTGTTGTAATATTGAAGCTTACATATTTGCCATGATTATTATCCTGTTGTATTATTGAAGCTTACATATTTGCCATGATTATTATCCTTGTTGTATTATTGAAGTTTACATATTTGCCATGATTATTGATTTTTGTTGTATCATTGAAGTTGCCATATTTACCATATTTATTATTCTTTTGTATTATGGAAGTTGCTCTGGTTATTATGATTACTATCTGTTTAGTATTGTTATAATTTTCTCAGAAATGTTTATACTTGCCTTTGCTGGCTGTTAATGATTGACTATTTAGTTTTAAACAAGTGCCCTTATATGACCTAACATGAGGGGTTTCTACCTGAGGCTTTCCCTATTTTTTTAGACCCTGAATAAAGAGTTTGTCACCAAACCCACTCGGCTCCAGAGAGTGCACAAAGTACCTCCTTGGCTAGCTCTAGAGCTGAAACTACTAATAAAGGGGCGCCACTCTCTTTTATAATAATACAAAGAAAAAAAAAGAGGAAAGTACACTAAAGATCTCAGGGTCGCAAAAGAGAGAAAATGACGAACGCACTCTCAGGATGCCAAACGAGCCCGATCACACAAGTGGGAGGTAGTGGCTGGTAGAAAGAATATAGAGCAATTATTTAATAATATAATGAGCCCAAATGAAATACACAAGGTCCCTCAAACGAGGATATATCTTACAGAAGGTAGATCACTAACTAGTTCTTACTTCACAACCCGAATATTCGATATAATGCTTTATCTCTTACTAAACAAACAGTAATATCACCCCAAGGTATATACTGAGAGCCTCGATGGTAATCGTTACTAATAGCTCTTTACTTATATCTAAGCGACCTTCTCGATAGGTCGGATTTTATGTACTAAACAGTATTCACTGAATTGGGCTTCTTTGATACTAATCAATCTTAACTAAATTCTACAGACTAACCTTCTATAACAGTCTAGGTCGTGGCTTGACTGAAGTACAAAAGGATATAGTTTCTTAAACCATAATTACTCTCACAGTCTCGCAGATGGAAACTGGGCTCAAATATATTCCTAGGCCAACGTAGTACAATTTTTCACAATAATGCCCCCTGGGTAGACGACAAGTCTACTCAGGGGTATAGGTATCTTAGATGGCAAAATCTGGTGGAGGTCCCCAAAGACAGCTCCCACGGCAGTTCGACGGTAATTCAAAATCAGTCTAGACAAACAGCTCGAAGACTTCAAAGACAGTTCAGAATCAGCGGTACCTCGCAACGGTACAATAATAATTCCCAATTCGAAGCAGAATGATGCTAAAATACGAACAAAAATCTAATATACCTCGTGACAAACAAAGGTTAACTCTCCAATCCCACATCGTTTTTCCAAACAAATACGCCACTCCGCTAAAGCGCAAAAATCTCATCAACGAACAAACCAAACCAACATGATAAGATTTCTCTCAGGGCTTCAGTTAAAATCCTGTTCAGATCCGCAAAATTGCGATTAATTATTCCAGGATATTTCAACCGAAAATGCGGAAAGAACGACGTAATTGACAACCTACGTCACATGCACAGAACAGGACTACCGACAACCGTTCATTGAAACGTACGAGATAAGCTGGTAAACTATCTGCGACCAACGCCACCAGTTCGATTCGCAGGTACTAACTGAAGCGGGAATTTTGAAACCGTGACAAGTTGATTGTTTGGGTCTAAGTGTTGTGTTTTATTCACCATCTTTGTTTCCCAATTATTTTCGCTAATGTCAATTATCACGAACTTTACTTATTACGTAAACATAACGTAGAGTCCTACCCATGCTAGACGATCATATTAAATGGCCAAGTCTTTGTATCTGGAATCGTTCAGACTCCAGTGTCGTAGTTAGTTTTAAAAATAATATTTGTCATTCTTTTCGAAAGAAAAAGTGGCAAATGATACAGAGTGTTTTTTTGGAAATATGTCATACTAGAAAATTCAGAAATTTTTTTCTTAAATTCGACTTTGTTGACGAGAAATTGTTGATGATGGAACTGGTATAGAATTATTATTTGGGCAATAACCAACATCTATTATTGTTCTTCTTCTTAACGTTTAAAGTTAAAATTATGTTGGCAGCAGAAGAAACAGCACTAAAAATTCAAAATCCTGAGAAAGCTGAAGAGTATAGATAAATAATCAGGATCTGAAATCAGATAATTTCACTAAGATACTTCCAGCAAATAGGAAGGAAATGTCATTATTGATATTAATACTTATAAACAAAGAATTAATGAATTTCCTAATCCATACATTAGATCGAGGTCAACACCACACTTCAGCAAACCTCCACATCTATATGGTTTACCTCAAATACATAAAATGAATATTCCTTTACGACCCATTGAGAATTCTAGAAATTCACCATGACATCAATTGGCAAGTTTCTTCTGTAAATTATATTTCCCATAAAATATCATTCAACATTTATGATTAAAAACACGAAAGATTTCATCAACTTAATAAGAAATCAAGAGATCTTTGAAGAAGATATCATGGTTAGGTTTGATGTAAGGAGCTTGTTGATCAATGTCCCGAAGGATAAAGCACTTACTAAGAAAAAAGCTTGAAGAAGATCAAACACTAAGTGAAAGAAGTACACTTAGCATGCATGCAATAATGTAAATGCTCTCCATTTGCATCGACACAACATACTTCTAATTTGAATACATTTTTTTATCAACAAGAATTTGGAATGGCCATGGGTTCACCTCTGTCTCCTATTTTAGCTGATTTATTTATGGAGAATTTCGAACAAAAAGCCCTTGACCAATATACAGGGTGTCTGGTGAGGAATAGAACAACGTTTAGATGGTGATGGGGTTGTCTCAAGGAGTGAGAAAATGCCATTTGAAATCATCAGATCCGGACTTAGAAAGTTTTGTTTTTCTGAAATTAGGAAAAAACAACACCCTGTATGTGGTTTTCAATTTTTTTGACTCCAGATTCTGAGAGAGCAGGAAAAATACTTTTAAACTCAACTGTCATCCTGAATGGCACAAATTTTCCCTGATTTCTCTGACCCTTCGAATATCAATCTTCCAATTTTCGCTTCTTCCATATTTTTTTCTCGACATTTCAGAAACATGATCTTAGATCGTTACTTATAAGTAAAAATAAGATCATAAACGAATCAAAAATTTTATAGAAATTATCGAAAAAGCGAAAAACAGTTGAAATTTGGAAAATTTTCGAAGAATTTCTGAAGTACTAATTGATGATTCAGTAGAAACAAATTTATAATTGATTCTTCAAATATTGTTCAAAATGAAAAGCGTCAACTTCTTGTATCATCTTTCAGATGAGTTTGCATTATTTTTTTTCTGTACTATCCAAAGTTCCATTCGTTATGTACATATCTTGTTGCCAGTTATGTCAATTCCATGGTTTGTTATCATTTATGATGAGAAAAGATAGAGCATTTAGTAATCCGGCAAACTTTAATTTTTTTTTGATACAATCTTACTCAATTTGTTGAAAATCATGCCACACACATTTTCTAATCTTCTTCTTCTTCAATCTTCAAATGAGGCATGGTTGCCTGTTTCTTCTTCGTTACCTAGTCTAGCCTCAAGTTGTCACACCATTTTTTCTCGGACGTCTGATACTTCTGAGGGGGACTATTCGTGTATTCTACTCGGCCTTTCTGGTCAGTATCAAACTATTTATATTCTTTATCTTGTATGTTTTCCAGATTTCCTCGCTTCGCTCTCTATCCAGCAGTGTCTTCCGAGCGATCCTTCTAACAACCTTCATTTCTGTTGTTTCCAATAACCTTCTTGTATTAGATGTATCAGGTCGCGTTTATTATAGACTTTGTTTCAGTCCGTATGTGTTTATTCCACCAAATCGAGTTATTAAGGCATGTTGCTACTCTCGTTGCCTTGTTAACTTGTTCGTGTACTTCCGCCTTAAGGTCACCATATCCAGATATCTTTATTCCGAAGTATCTGAACTTCATTACTTGTTGAATGATGTTGTCGTCAACAGTTAGCTTGTAGCGTATTGGTATCTTTGACGTTGTCGTACATTTGGTTCTTGTTGTTGATATCACCATGTTGAGCGACTTGGCCACCCGACTGAACATGGGTGAGAGCCTCTGTAGATCGTCTTCGCTTTCCGCTACCAGAACGGCTTCGTCAGCGTAACATAAGATCTTAATCTCTTCATCGCCCATTCTATATCCCCTCAGTTTGTGTACACTTTTTATTATCTCGTCCTTAATGATATTGAAAAGAAAAGGACCTTCTTGTAACCTTTTTTAAATATGGGGATGGTAATGCTTGTTCTCCATTCATTTGGGATCTTGTGACTGGAAATGATTTTTCGGATCAAGCTGGTCAACTGGTGAATTAGACTTGATCCGTCGTACTTCAGTAATTTATTGGCGAAGTCATCCAAACCAGGACTCTTCCTATTCTTAAGCTTTATTAGTGCGGCTTCTACATCAGCTCTCTCTTTATCTATATCTTCGTTTGTTGTTATCTCTGGTATGTTAATATCAATTATGGAATCATCCGCTTTATACATCTCTGTTAGATATTGAACCTAGATTTCCTTTTTGATAAGGGTTGATTCACTTAGATCGTTAACTTCCTTTCTTTGACTTCTTATGAGTCACCACATTTGTTTTTGTGATTATCTTTTGTCTGACCAAGAATTTGGTTATGTTTCAAATTGGTTTATATTCTTCGTAAGCTTCTGTTGTCTTGAGAGATCGGTACTTAAGGTAGGATTTCTTCTTTTCTTCGCATACTTGTTTTACTTCCCTAGAAAACCATGGCGTTTTATTTATTCTCGCAGTATGTTGAATTCTGGTTCCCAAGGCTTCGTCGGCAGCCTCCTTGTTGTTTCCCATTATTTTCTTCCAACTTGTATTAATATCTTCCTCACATGCGGATACTGAAAAAAATCTTCGTCAAAGAGGAACCATAAAAGGTTATGTATTCATTGATTATCTCCTTAGTAAAATTTACGGTTTAGCTTGTTATGTTAAAAAATCATTGATTCACAATATCGAGTTAATCCAAAAAGGCGAATTTGAGGGTGTTTTCTTTATCTCTTTCAAATTTTATTATTTTAATATTTCTATCGTTAATATTTATAAACCTCCAAATACCATTTGGCCAAGAAATTTGGAAATGAATCTTCCTCATCCTTCAATTTATTGCGGTGATTTTAATTCTCACCACATAATGTGGGGTTATAATAATAATGATAGAAGTGGAATAGCTTTAGCTGACTGGATGGAAGATAATAATTTCTATTTAATTTTTGATGGAAAATATGTACCTTGTTTTCATTCTTCTCGATGGAATAGAGGCTACAATCCTGATCTCTGCCTAGTGTCTTGTGACAATACTTGCAAACCGCTTCCTGTAAAGCGTCAAATTTTAGGAGTTTTTCCTCATAGCCAACATAGGCCTATACTGTTGACTTCAAGAAGTTTAATTCAATATCCAGAATGTTTAAAAAGACCTCGTTGGAATTTCAAGAAAGCGAATTGGATTGAATTTGCTAAGAAGGTAGACAGTGATATTAGATGGATTAAACCCACTCATGATAACTATCACAGATTCTTAGGTGTTGTGAAAGCCGCAGCAAAAAAGTTCGTTCCAAGAGGTTTCCGGAAAGATTATATTCCAGGTTGGTCGAAAGAAACCGATAATCTGTACAAGGACTATCAGAAATCACCATCCGTTGATAAATGTGAAAGGCTTATGAATTCTATCAATACAAGCCGAAAAGAGAAATGGGATAGTGTTGTATCAAAAATGAATTTTACACATTCGAGTAGGAGTGCATGGGATATATTGAGAAAATTAGGTGAAGCTACTCCTCTTACCTCCTCATCATCAAAAATTGATCCAAATTTAATCGCACGCCGCCTAGTTAATGTCTCTGAATCAGTCAATTTATCCCAATCTAAAATGAGGAATATGAAAAAAAAATTACAGATATTCAGGAGATGAGCTCCTACTTTAGAACATGTGTCACATTCATTCAATATAGATGAATTGAGGGCTGCAATCAAATCTACCAAATCTCGAAAGGCAGCAGGTTTTGACGGAATTTATCCAGAATTCATCAAACATTTAGGAAAAAAGGCCTTGTCTTGGTTATTGTCTTTCTATAACAATATTCTGAATTCAGGAAAATTTCCTTCCGAATTTCGTAAGGCTAAAGTAATAGGGATTTTGAAACGAGGAAAAAATCCTTGTGATCCTAGTAGTTATCGACCCATCAATTTATTGAGTGTTACTTTCAAGATATTAAAAAGGCTAATCCTTTTAAGAATTGAATCTTCTATAGAAAATGCTCTACAAAATTTCCAGGGAGGTTTTAGGAAAAACAGAAATTGTTCGGATCAGGTTCTCAGCCTTACAACTTTCATAGAATCAGGCTTCAATGATAGGTTGAAAACAGGAGCTGCTTTCATCGATTCATCTTCGGCATATGACACTGTGTGGAAAGATGGATTAATGTTCAAACTCTATACCCATCTGAAATGTGGGAAAATGGTACGATTATTAGAAAATATGTTATCTGATAGAAGGTTTCGTGTTTTTATTGACAATAAGAGTAGCAACTTCAAAACATTGAAAAACGGTCTTCCTCAAGGATCAGTTTTAGCTCCTTTACTTTTCAATTTATATCTAAGTGATTTGCCCACTACATCATCTCAAAAATTTGTTTATGCTGACGACATTGCTATTGCTTACCAACATTCGGATTTCCATACTCTGGAAAACATATTGTCATCTGATTTGGAAATTTTAAAGAATTATTTTATTGAGTGGCGATTATGTCCAAATCCCAACAAAACAGAGGTATCTTGTTTCCATCTGAATAATCATGAAAAATATAGAAAATTAGCTGTAACTTTCAATGATTCTCCTATCGAACATAATTTCTATCCAAAATATTTAGGAGTTAAATTAGATTCATCTCTCAATTACAAGGCTCATTTAAATGATCTGAGCCTAAAACTGAAAACTAGGAATAATATTGTTCAGAAATTAGCTGGATCGTCTTGGGGTGCTGATGCTTCCACTCTTTGCACAGCATCTCTAGCCCTAGTCTTTTCTGCAGCTGAGTATTGTTGCTCTGTTTGGTTTAATAGTACACATACACAATAAATTGATGCACAATTGAATACACCCATGAGAATAATT